>JARPZY010000004.1:1800000-2310230 GCA_036172905.1 Meloidogyne graminicola
ATATATGAGCAAAAAATTAATAAATTAAGAGATATTTATATTTAAATAAAAATAAAATTAAAATAGACTTTGATTAAAAAAATAGTATAATAAATACTCATATTACATATAAAGGTAATGATCAAGTTGGGTGTCTTAGGTCACTTAATAAAAAAGTAAAGGAAAAATAAATAAGTATATGAATTATATTTAAAAAAGGCGAGATTAACATTAAGAAGCAATAGAGATTTATTTTAAAGTCAAAAAAATTGCAAATAATTTTTTGAAAACATAATATAATTAAAGTGTTTTAGAAAGAATAAAAAACAATATTACGCGTATTTTTTAGAAATAAATAAATATTGTAAGTGATATAAAAATAATGTATAAAGATAAAAAAATAGGGTCAAAAAGTTCTTTATAAAAATCCTATATTTATTTTTTCTGACTAAAAATAGTTTTTAATGAATGCGGCAGTTCCGAATACAACCGTAACAAGTAGTATTGTTGCCTTAAAAATTAGTTTTTTTTTTATAAAAGTATAACATTTTAAAATTATTTGTGAATTACTAATTAAATAAAAGTAATAGAAGACAACAAGATAATTATATGAAAAATATAAAAAAGGTAAAATTAAACAAAGAAAAATATAAATAACAACTATTATAAGAAAAATATATTATACATCATAAACAAAATTAATCTATTGATTGATTGGCAATTATAATGGAAGGAGGAGGAGAAAAGTTAATATTGTCCGCGAAAAACGCAAGTTGTGTGGATAAAGGAAAAATACCAAACATTAATGTTTGTGTCGAAAAATGAAAGTATATACTATATTAGACATAGATAATATACGACAAAGATTGATTCATTTTTTAAAGATTTAGAGTTATATTAAGTAAAAAATAATTATTTCTTAATTTTAAAATAAAATAATAAATAAAAATTAAATGACAAATTGATTATTAAAATATCAAAGAAATATACTTTTTTAGACTTAATTATTTTCACTTCAAAAATTATTTTCAAGAAAACTAAAAAAGTTTTAAAATCTATTGCAGAAGATTTTTTGTTTTGTAAAAAAACCAAAGAAAATGTTAAGAAGAAATTCAGTAGAAGATAATGAAATCATTTAAAAAATAATATTTTGACTAACCTCTAATTTATATGTCCTAATACCCTTCATATCATCCTTAAACTCCTTAAATTGAGCTAATGTAACAAATTCCCCTTCAGCGTCATCTTTAGTCAACAATTTCTCCATTGCCTCATCTTTAGTCAGCATACGCTGCCTGATCTCAGCAATATCTGATGTATCCACAGACATTCTAATCACATAAACTAAATAATTTAAATACTAAATAAAAATATTATAAACAAACCGCCATCTACAGGCCAGCCTTCAAGAGGACAAATAAATTTCCCATCTTTTAGCCTAGAAAAAAATAAACAATTTTTGTATAAAAAATGATAAATTGGATTAACGTGCGACAGATACATCAACAATTCTTTGCATTGCCACAAATTTCATGGTTTACAAATCAGATTTTGATTTATAAAAGAAAATTAAAACATTTTGGATTTTGCGGAATTAACCCTGTCAGTTAAACACCCGAATGTAAGCTACTAAAAAATTTCATTAACCTATAAACCCTGTCGCTAATCCAATATCTAAATTAAAGAAAACCCCCCTAATTAAACCCTTCAAAAATATACTTTATTTGAGTATAATATGTGTCGACTTTCAACTTGTATTTAAGACCAGTCGTATGTGGATATTGAATTAGAACGTCGTTAATGTCCAGGCTCTTATCTTCATCGAGAGGAATTGCCGTTTTATATAAATCCAGTTCACCCGCACCAACTAATACATGAGTCTTAATTGATTGCAAGAATTAATAAATTTAAAAACTACCACTCCAATCACTTTTTTATCAGCCATTTTTTTGTTTTTTTATATTATTGATTATAGTTTGACCAAACACTCAGAAATAAAAAACCAAGCTTTATAATAAAAATTGGGGTATTGAAGAATGTAAATAGGTAAATAAAATTTATTAGAAAACTTTATTGATTTTTCCATAATATGAAACTTTCGTCAATAGACTATTCGCCAATATTTTTCGTAAACAAACTTTTCGTCAAATGACCTCTACGGTTTATTTATATAACACAAAATATATTGTATTATAAAGATATCTAATTTAAACTAAAACAAATTTTATATTAATTTTAAAAAAATATTATTTTGTATATTTTAAAGTAATAGGTTATTCTTCTGCAGATATCCTTCCTTTATCCCGATACAACGATTCACAGATTTTTTCAAGAGCCGTGAACTCTTACTAGCCCAACACTTAACCAAAGCACTGTAAATAAAAATAAAAATTAATTATTAAAAGAAATTTATTTATTTTTAAATTAAAAATTCTTTACCTATCACATTCACATATTTTTTCGTTAAATAATAAAATTTTATAAAGATATTTACCTTTTCCACACACTCCTTCTCCATGTAGACCAAGATAGATCATGTAACCTTCAGAATTTGGTCACTAGCAATTTAAAATAAATCAAAATTTAATTGATCTATTGCTGAGATCTGGTGGTTGTTCTTAACCCAAACTAAAAACAAAATTTTATTTAAATAAAAGTTAAAAATAAAATACAAAGTTCTTGTTTTCCAAGGCCGATAGTTTAAGAAATGTGTATGAGATAATCCAAAAATTGTTTGTGTCAGACTTAATTTTTAAAAATTTAATAATTTATATATTTTAATAAAAAATTTTTAAAAAATTCTTAAAATTTACTGGTGGCCTTAAAAATCAAAGTCAAGTTCAATATTAGACATAATGTTGGAAAAGTATATTTTCACACCATTCTAAACAAATTTCTTTCCATTAACAAATTCTTTACACTGTCCATGTGCAATACAATGAGTGCAAAATGTACATATGTCCATCTAATTTAATTCTAATTCCACACAATTCAGTAACTCTTTCCTTTAAAAATTAATTTAAATATATTTTTAATTAATTAATTAAAAATATTACTTTATATGCAGATACATCAATTGATGGTAAATTTATTATTTTTGTTCCTTTAATATTGTTACAGCTAAAAAATATGTATTTTAATTATATTTACTTTTTATTAAAAAGAGAGAACTATAAATTTAATGTTTTTATTATTTAAAAAATCCATAACCTTAACTTATAGTCTCAAAAAATATTCAAAATTTATAATGGTCAAAAGTATTTTAAACTAACTAAAAAAATACTTACGTATAAGATATATGTAGTTTTATTTCCAAAATTTATTACTAGCTAGCAGAGAAATACATGTTCACATACTCGATGATAAGAATAAAAGGAAAAGTTAAGGAAGAATCCTCCAGGATTCTAATTTGGAGATTATTACTTTCGAATGCCTCGAATTCTTTAATTTCTGAGCATTTTGACAAAAGACTTCCAGACTCTTCTAAATGAGTAATTTTTAAACCAGTAATCATTCCACCATGTTTACAACTTGCACAACCATCAAGAAGCACAAGGATTTCTTTTTTAAATTTTTATTAAATTTTTTAATATTTAAAAAATTTACTTTTATTAACATTATCAATTTTCACTTCTTTCGGTTTTTTGATGGCAACTTAATTTTATTTAAAATTAATTTTTTTAGCATTATTAGTACCATTGCAATTTTAAACATTTCTTTTCCATTTTTAATTTTTGGATAAGGTAAGACGAAAGTCGAAGGTATTCTTCCTTCAATTAAACATCCACATTGATTAACATCTCCATATCGTTTACAAATATATCCTGTTTTGTTCTTTTCTTTCTTCAATTCTTCCTTAAACAAAACATAGCTTCTTTTTTCTTCCTTCATTTCAACCTTTAAAATATTAAAATTTATAAATATTTAATTTTAACCAAACAAGTCTAGTCCTTCATTATTTAAATTAATAATTTCATAAAAAATTTATAAAACATCTTAAATATATATATATAAAATAAAATAATTTTAATATTTTGTAAAAACTTGAAATTTAGATTGAAGTTTTTTGCACATAAATATGTGTTAATTCTATAGAAATCAAATGTTTAAAATTCCTTCTGTTGCACATAAAGAAAAAATATAATTTGGAAATAATAATTTAATTGTTTGTATATTCTTCCATTAGAATAAAAATTTAGTTTTTTAGATAAAATTAAAATATTTATTTAAATATTATTATTAGAAAATAAAGAAGAATATTTAATATAAATATTTTTGTAAATATTTAATTAATTTAAATAATTCCA
This sequence comes from Meloidogyne graminicola, assembly GCA_036172905.1. Classification (NCBI taxonomy): domain Eukaryota; kingdom Metazoa; phylum Nematoda; class Chromadorea; order Rhabditida; family Meloidogynidae; genus Meloidogyne; species Meloidogyne graminicola. Next base: position 1,804,287 of record JARPZY010000004.1, read on the forward strand.
AGTTCAGCCTAAATATTAAAATATTAATTTAATTTTAATATTTTATTACCTGAAGAAAGTAATCCTTTAATTTTAAATTTTAAAAGTTAAGATTTCCACAAAAGTTTGTAGTTAATTAAATAATATTTAATAAATAAATATATTTTATTTATTTATTTATAATTATTAACCCTAAATAAATATTAATATTAAATAATAAATATATTAGTCAATTAATATTTATTTTATAATTAAATTATTTTTATTTTTTTAAAGTCATTAGCTTAAGTTTACTATTTCTCTTTTTTAGTTTTTCATTTTTCTTTTAACTATTCTTCTAGTTAAATATAAATGCTGTTAAAATCAACTGATCAGGAAAAAATAATTTTTGATTAAAATTAGAGATAATAAAATTATTTTAAATTAAATGAATCACTTTTTAATAAATTTTTAATAATTAATAACGCCTACAAAATATAAAAATATAAAAGCATTAAATAATTTAATTTATTTAAATAATTTTTTCTAATTTTTAGTTTATTTATTTTTAATACTTTAATTAATTTTAATAATGAATTTTTGTTTCTTTCTTGTAATTTTGTGGTTGGAAATTGTAAAGGTAAATAAATAAACACTTCTTTAATAGTTTAAAGTTTTGTTATTTTTATTTTTCTAATAATTTATTTAACTTTATATTTTATTTATTTAAAAGATTTATGAATAATTAATTAAAATAATTAATTTATAAAATTTATTTTAATTTAAAGATAATGGGAGAATTACCAACAATTTTAAAGGATAATCCAAAAATTAAAAGTAAAGAAAATAAAGAAAGTATTTTGAATAGAGAATTGGTATTAAATAAATTTTATAAAAATATGGAAAATAAAAATGAGAAATTGACAACATATGATTGCAAGACTTTTGATGGAATTCAAGTGTGTGGATGTATATTTAATGGCTATAAACCTATTAACTTTGCTCTGCCAAATTCTGACCTCAATAATGTTGAAAATTATTTTAAAGTTGCAGCGGTTTGAATTAATTTAAAAAATTAAAATTTAATATTTTTAGATGGGTAAATGCGGAAATAAATATTACAACTATATTAAACAATGTGCTTTAGTATGTATTTTAATTTAAAAATATTAATTAAATATTTAATTATTATTTAAAATAATGAAGAATTTATTTAATTCATATAATCTTTAAATCAATTATTATTTTAATTAAATTAATAATAAATCGGGAAAATATGCAGTAACTTTGATTATAAAAAATTTAAGAAGAATTAAGCCTTTATTATTTAAAAAAAATTATTTAAAAAAATGCACACTTTATGAATGTTTAGGTCTTCAATCCTCTATTTAAAAAATGTCTTTAAAAGCAAATTAAAATTTTTTTTATATTTTAGGCTAAAATGTTTGAAGATAAACAACCTGAAACTGTACCTAAAGATAATTTGCAAAAAAGTAAATTTTAATACTTAAATTAATTAAAATAAATTTTTAAAAGAAATGCTTGTATTACTTGATGTTTGTGCTTCTTGTAATAATGGGGGAATAATTACTGGAATTAAACTTACACATTATGAAGATTCGTATAGTTGGATATTTGGTGGTTGTAGTGAGGAAAAAGAATCTGAGGATTTTTCAATTTCTGGATTATCAATTAAATTAAATAAAGGTAATAAAGTTGATGGAAACACTGCATCTTTCTCTATTCCTGTAATTCTTTACCATCGTATCTGCAAATCTGTCTTTTCCACTTCAACCGCCAGTGACAAATATATTGATATGAAGCTTCATATTCAATATAGGTAATTAATTTTAATAATTTAATTTATATAAATTAAATTGTTTATTTAAATTCATTAATTAATTATTTTTAATTTTAAATTAATTAATTAATATTTTTAGTTGTGGGAGTTCAAGCTCAACTAAAATCATCAATCTTCCATCTATTGATGTAACAAAACACAAAGTAATAGTAAATCTAATTTTAAAATTTATTAAATATTTTCTTTAAAGGACCGTGTTGCTGAACTCCGTGGAATTTGGGTTAATTTAGATGATGGTAATTTTAAACAATATTTATTCAAAAATAACATCTACACTGAAAATAATAAATTAAATGATTGGTCGAATGCAAATATTAAATGTTGGTCTAATAATAAGGAAATTTGTAATTTAAATTGAAAAGAAGGAAAATATTATTGAAATTAAAAAATAAATTTAAAAACTTTTTTTCATTTAATATATTTAAATTAAAAATTGGGATAATTTATTTTGAATTTTATTTTACATATATTAGTAAAGATTATATTATTTTTTTATCAATTGTCATTTAAAAATTAATTTTATAATAATAAAATCTTAAAACATTAAAGAAATTAATTATTAAAAAAAAAAAATTTACTTTACTTTGCCTTATTTTCGTATTACAACTTTTTCATTATAAAAGACAATTTTTCTTATTTTGTTCTTTAGTTTTAAAGAATATAAATAAATTAGAGGAGAAGAATCCCTTAAGAGAGAAAATTTGATTAGCAAAAAATATTCTTAAATTTATGAAATCTGCGATTAGATTGTTAATTATTGTCCAACAATTTATTTATACTTTGGTAAATGTATTAATTATATAATTAAATTAGTTAAATTAATTGAAAGTTTGACTTACAATTAGATAAATAAAATAGTTTTGCTAAAAAAGAATAAGAATACTATTTAAAATAAGAGAAAAAGAATAATTTAGAATGTTTAATAAATTACTTTGGAATATTTTGTTGTATTAAATTTTAGAATAATTTATTTTAAATTATTTTATTTTTAATTTTAAAAATATAATTATTATTTAATTTATGTAATAATATTAAATAAAATAAAATTTGTTTTAATAAATTAAACTTTAAATTAAAATAAATTAATTGACAAACTTTTAGAAAATTAAATTTTAAAATAAACAAAATTTATTTTATTTATTTTCTTTTTTAATTAAAAAAGAAATGTTATAATAAAATAATTAAATAAATATAATGTTAATTGATAGTTAAGAAATATAAGAAAGCGCTTTGTTTTAATTTCTTTTTAAGTGATTTTTATTTTTTTAAAAATTATTTAATTTATTTATTATCGAGATTCTATTCAAATGATTATTCTGATGAAAAAATTAATAAAAATGTTTTAAATTTGTACAGTTTTATCAATTTAATTATTTTCACTCATAAAATTTATTTTAAATAATAAGTCAATTAAAGAACTCATTTTTATTAAAATTATTAAAGAAAAGCTGATTTTAGTAAAAAATAATTAATTATTAATATATTCCGTGTCTGTTTTAATTTTATCTTTCGCAATATCTTTAAATTCATCTTCTCCATATTTAACACGAGCAGTTTCCACCACCCCAACAGTTATATCTAATATAACTTGTTCAGGCCTTTTATCTTCGAAAGATACAGAAGTTACATATTGGTGACCCTAGAATTAATAATAAAATTATTTTTATTTAAAATTATATATTTAAATAATTATTTTTAAATGTTTAACTGATTAAATAAATTAAGTCATGAATCATTTTAAAAATTTAATTTGTTTTTTTTTTACTATTTAAATTAATTTTAAAAGATTACTTTTGTTATTTTGTTTTTGGAGGATGGTGAATAACATTGATGTTTTACTTTAATGAAGGGTTCAGCATAAGGTTCGCCAGGGTCTCCTTTATGATCAAACTGACCATCTGCCTTAGTTATAATAGTTTTCATTCCAATATTGTCATCATCGTCGAGTAGTGATGGACCATCTAAATAATAATTTTTAAACAAATTACCTTTATGTATGTATACCCTTTTCCCAAAATTCAACAGCAGCTCCTTCAAGTAAAGCAGTAAACGATTGACCACCTATATCAAAAGTACAACGAACAGTACCGCTAACCTTCATTTCTTGAGTATTAACAATTCTAATATATCCATTAAAATTAAAAAATAATAAAATATTTTAAAATACCCTGGAAATACAACAAAAAAGAAGAAAATAATTGTAGAATAAAACATTTTTGAAAGTATTGTTTTAAATATAAATTATAAAATAAAAATTATTTAATTTAAATTTTTGTTATAAATTAACACACTTTTATATATTAATTTTTTTTTATTTTTATAGGCGTCCCTTTTTAAAAAATATATTAAAATAAATGAATCACTTAATTAAAATAATTATTTTTTTTTAAATTTTATTTTAAATAAACATTGTACTCTTTTTGATCAGATGACTCTATTAGATTTACTTTATTTTAGGAAAAAAATTGTTAATGGAAATTGAAAAAAACTTATTAAAAAATTCTATAAAAAATTAATTAAAAGTTAAGATTATTTAAAAACGTTTATACAATACTCAGAGAAAATTAGCTTTTACTCTGCAATCTATTACCTTTTTTAATACTAATTAAACTTCTTTTTTTTTTTATCTTAATGTTAAATAAAATTACAATTTAAAATTAATAATAGTTTTATTTTACTTTTGATTTCCTTTTCTAATCTAAAAAACCAGAATAGGTAGAAAGGCCTATAAAATATAATTTTAAATAAATATTTCTCTTCATTTATTCAGTATATTTTTAATAAATTTTAAAGGCAAAATAAAAATAAATTTTATAATTTTATTTACCGTAAATTCTTTAAAAATAATTAATTCTTATTTTAAATTTATAATCAAATTGAAATTAACAATTAATTAAATGTTTGCGGTTAAGAATTAATTTTGTAAAATTAAAAGAATTTACAGTAAAAAGACAATTCAAGAATGAATAAAAAGAGAAAAAGTGGTAAGGCTGATTTTCTTCATTTTTTACATTAAACGTATTTTCTTAACTGCTTTTCTCTAAGTTTTTACTTAAACTTAAGTATTGTTAGTCTTTTTTTTCTATGTTAATTAAATTAAACAATAATTATTCTATAATCGTTTTTAAATAATTAAATTTATTTATTTAATAATTAAATTATTAAAAAAAATATTTTAAACAAAGAATTGAGTGTTCACTTTACGATAATTTTTATTAAAATAAATCTTTTAATTATAATTAATTTTTAAATAATTTAAATGTTTTTTATTTACAATTTTTTGATCTTATTAAAATGTTTTAATAATTTTTAAAATAAAAAACAATATTTTTTAATTAATTCTTTTTGTATTTTACCTCTTTATTTTCAGTTTTAAAATATTTTTAACATTTTTCTCTTTTTATAATTAATAACAATTTTTAATATAAATTTGTGATAAAATCAACTGATTAGTTAAATTAACATTTTAATTAAATAAAAATTTTTTTTTTTAAATGATTCATTTAATTAATTAATTTTTTTATTAGCTAGCCATTAAAGCAAAAAAATATATAAAAATATTGTTTAATTAATTTTAACATTAAATAAATTAATAATTAAATATAAATTTAATTTAAATTAATTAATTTTAGTTTTATAATTAATAATGAATATTTTATATTTTATTTTTATTTTTAATTTTGTTTCAATTTTTTTCCCAATTTTTGGTAATAAATATAAGTATGAAGAATGTCCGATAAATAACCCTACGTGTGGAAATGTTAAAAACCTTCTTGAATATGTAACTAAATGTATTGGGTAAATAATTTAAAATTTATTTGTTTAATTAATTAATTAATTAATTAATATTATTTTTAAATTTAATTTAAAATAATATAAAATTTATTTAAGATTAGTTATTTGTTATCAAAGTCTTTTAACTAATCCTGATGTTTTTGATAATCTGAAATTTCATCATGAACACGAAATCCCCCCAGGGAATGGACCTCGACTCTGTGCAAAATGTATTGAAATGGGTCAATGTAAAGGATCAATTAATGGAAAAAAATTGGAATGGAACGGAGTAAAGATATATTTTTATGAAAATACACAGACTCTTGAAATTGAAACTGATTTAATTGGAAATAGGTAAAATATTATTTTGTTTTTAAATTTAATTTTAAAAAATTTTAAGATTTATTCAAAACATTACCGATACTACTCCATTGAAATTCCTTCAATTGATTAGTAAAGGAAATCAACAACTTTGTATTTAATTTTTAATATTTTAATTAAATAATAATTTTATAGTAACCTTAAAAAATGATAAAGAATCAAATTCTGCTTTAAATGGTTTAAATTTGGACTTATTTGTGTGGCTTGAACGATATGATCCATTAAAAACTGAGGGTCGAAAGGTTTATTTGGGATTACATGACACCGAGGAATGTGAAGAAGAGGTAAATTAATTAAAGTTTTAATAATTCTTGAAAATAAATTTTTTGAGAAGAAAAAAGAAATTTAAAAAAATTTTTTGTTATTAAAATCCATAATTTAAAAATTTATTTTTAGGCTTTAAAAAATAGTTTTTTAACAAATTTATTATTTACTTTTAATATTTTTAGGAAATGGAAATAATTGCACAAACGCACGTAAGTTATTAATTTTTAAATATTTTAAAACAATTTCTATAAAAATAATATTGACAATAATTATAATTTAATTATTAATTTTAATAAATTTAAATTAATTTATTTTTAAATTATAATTTAACTTTATAGCCCAGCTGTAGTTATTATACAAATGGACCTTCCTTTTTTGATAAATATTCTTGCCAGTAAGTAAATAAATTAATTAATAATGTAAATAATAATTTTAAATTTAATTTTTAAAATTTTTAAATAAATTAAAAATTATTTATTTATAGCTGTGGCAGTACAAATGAAACATCAGCACAAATAACTAAGTAATTAAATTATTTAAATAATTTATTAATTATTATATTAAAAATGAAACCCCAAAAAATATTTAAATTTCTTTTATAATTCCTGGAATTATTAAAATTAATTTAATTATTTATAGATGTTGTACAGAGCATCACTTATGTTTAAAAAATCTTACCGTTAAATGTCCAAGTACCCCAACAATTAAGCACTATATAGACATTGATACTACTAAATATGAGCACAACAATGCACTTTTTGAAAGTATATCTATCCAAAATTTTAAATTTATTTTACTTTCCAGAAGATAATAAACTTCAATGTATGGCTCAACCAGTTTGTGATCAAGAATTATGTGAATGTGATAGGTAAGAATTTTAAATTATTAAATAAAAAATAATAATTAATTATTTAAATAATACATATTTATTTTATTTAAAGGGCTGTAATTGAATGTTGGTCAGGATTGCACATACCACCTGTAGATAAAATATGCCAAGCTTGTTATAGAGATGAAGGACGTAAATTGGTTAATAAAACATTAAAAAAACTTAAAGGCCTCAGAGATGAGTTTGGTATTCATGAGGTTAATGTTCTAAACATCACAGAAAATATAATTAAAAACAAAATTGACTGGGATGCAAAAGAAGTAAATTCAACAATTCTCGATGCCTCTTTCAATGTTAAAAGTAATTTTCCTGTTGTAGCAGAATCAGAGGCAGACATTTTCATCATAATAGACAACATTCAAGATTTAATTAGTCAGGACATTAACTTAGCCAACATTTATGCTAATAAAAATTATAAAAATACAGCAAAGACATATATGAATGCAGCACATTATAAACACTTAGTAAATGAAATGGCTTCATCTGAATATTATAAAGAAAAATTTATGACATATAAAGCAGGAGAATTTGTGCTTCAAAAACTTGAACGACTTTCAAAAATAATTAATGAAAAAAGTAAAGAAGATTTTTAAAAAAGTAAATTTAAATAATTATTTATAAATAATTTTGTTTCAGCAATATCTGGATTTAATTAAGATTTTACCTTCTCATTTTCTAAATTCCGATTTTGCTGATTCTGATTCTGAAATACACCCCCAAAATTTTCTGTCCCCTCTAAAAATTTTGATCAGTCGACGAAGGAACTTTTAGCACAACCCCCACCTCCACACTGACCTTTCCCCTTCTAATCCATTAAAATAAGTTTTACTTTAAAATTATTTTTTTATAATTATTTTATAATTTTTTAATTTTATAATTAAACATTATTTTTTTATTATTTTTTTTGTCAATTTAATCGTTTTTTTTATTCTTTGATTTTCAATTTAATTTATTATTATTTGTCATTTTTTAATCACAATAAACTTTTTATTTTAAATCTAAAAAATTTTATAATGAGTACATTTCTACAAAATACATAAAATACAAGAAAAAAAACTTGGTAATAATTAATTTGAATAATGAAATTTTACATTTATTTGATTATAAAATATTATTTTTTTTAAAATACTTCATAATTTTACTAAAGCTATGAATTTAAAACAAAAAAACTCTAAAAGTAGAATTTAGAATTAATCTTATTTTTTTTAAATTAATCATCGATTCTGGTCATTTTAACAAACTACATATATTAATATTTAATAATTTATTTATTATTGTTTAATTCTATTTTAAATTTTTTATATAGTAATTAAATTTTAAACAAAAATAAAGAAAATTCTTTTCTTATTTGAAAACATGAAAACAATAAAAGTTATTTTCTACCATCCCGGATTATTTAGATAATAACTAAAAAAAAATCTTAGTATCTTTATTTAAGATGAATTTTTTTTCGAGAATTTCCTGATTATTTAAGTAAAATTCTTTATCGTATGTCGAATCGAAGAAGTAATTGATGATAAAAATATATAATGACTCAAAAGATATCAACCAATATCAGCCCCTTTCTCCCACTTTTCATTTTTCATAAAGTTAGGCCAAACATTTAATTACTTTACGCAACAAACAAAAATTTATAATATTAAACTTAAAAAATCTTTTTTTCCTTTGTTTTTATATAATTTTTAAATTTCAATCTAAAAATTATAGTAACTAAATAAAATTTAATTTTATTAAATTCTAAATTTATTCATATTTAATAAATTCGATAAAACTAAATAAATTTATTCATTAATTATATTAAATAATAAATATTTAATTAATAGAAAAATAAAATAAATTTTACATTAAAATAATTGTAAAATTAAATTAATTTTTTTAAATAAATAAATAAATAATTAGCCAAAAATAAATGTTATTTTTTTAAAGATAAATAACAATTTTAATGGGTAATATAAAAAATAAATTTCAAATAAAATATTTCTATAAATTCTCCAAAATAATTGAGGAGATTTAAATTAGTCTTAGGGGGGGGGGGGGTTGGAATTAATTAAATAAAAAAAAATTAATTAATTAATTCTAAAAATTAATTTTTTAGAAATTAAAATAGAAAAAGGGTTAAAAAAATTTTTAAAAAATGTGCATAGAATAGGTTTATCAAAATAAGCCACCAATGAAATCTTTTGCCCCATTAAAAAGTTTAGTTGCTCCTTCCTTAACAGCTTCAATACCCTTTTCTACTAATTTACATACTTCATTTACACCTTGAGTGGCCAAATTTTCAATTCCATCAGCAGCCCATTCACAAATTCCAGTAACTGTTCCAATTCCTGCTGTGCCAGCATCGCAAGTGTTCTCAAGAAATTGTCGACCTTTATCTAAACCTTTTTTTAGAAGTTGGCGTCCTTTGTTTTTAACGTAAGCTTTCGGATCTGGAATATGCAAAATTATAAAAAAGATTTAAAAAAAATTTATTTTAAATAATTTATTATTTCCTCTAAATTTTAAAAAATTAATTGGTATGTTTGTTTTATGGCGGAAATTTTCTGCTAGTTTTTTTTCGTATTTTTCAAAAGGATTATCAAAAGAAAAATCCATAAAAATATTGAAATTTAATATTATAAACATTATTTTAAATTTATTAAATAAATATATACCTTTAAATGCTTTTTCAACTTCATCTTTCACACCCTTAACTTTATTAACAACATTCAAAGCATCACCAATTCCTCCTTTCCCTCCACCTTTTTTTCCTCCACTTCCTCTTCCACGTCCACGTCCCCTAGATGGTGCCTTTCTCTTCTTCCTTCCTCCACCTTCTTTATCATCATCTCCCCCTCCAACACATCCTTCATCTTCTTTTGCTTCTTTTCTTGATTCTTCTGCATTTGATTCCATTATTGCCTTCCAATTCATTAAAAGTTCAACATCATATTCTACTTTAGTAATTCTTTTTTCATGATTTGCAAGCAATTCTAAAGCTTTTCCAAGTTTTTCTTCCAAAGCTTTATATCTTTCAGAATTTACATCTTTTTCATTTCTAATTTCTTCTTGTATATCAGAAATATTAGATTTCATTTCAATAGATAATTCAGTGTTTGCTCTGACCTTAATTAAAATTATTTAATTAAAAAATTATTATTATTAAATATTTTATTTAATTTAATATTTATTATTTGATTAATTTAAATTATTTTATAAAAGATAAATATTTAGAACTATTTCAAATTTCTATCAAACCCTGAGCAAAGTTTGGTTTTATATTTATATTTTAATTATTTTAAAATTTTAAATAAATTTAATACGTTTTTTTCCACTTTTGTAATCCTCTCTCTATTTTCAAATACAATTGCTTTAGTATTGTCAATCAAACTTCCATTTTCACATTTCCTTTTAAAAATAAATTATATAAAATTTAATATAAATGTATATTAAAATTTAGAAAAATAAATTTATTTAAATGGAATAAGGCTTAAAATTTGATCTTTATTAATTGTTAATAAATAATTAATTAATTAAAATGTTTTTTTTAGGTTAAAAGGTTTCGAATGCTGAAAATATTTATTATTAAAAATAATTGTGAAATATTTAAATAAATTTATTTGAAAAGATTTAGAAGAAGTAACTTTGTAAAGTTTAAGAGGAAAGTTAAATATTTTGATATATTATATTTAAAAAGAGTTGGTTAAGAATGAATAATATATAAATTTAAGTGACACTTACCTAGTTCAATAATAAATTATTAGTTGTTGGTATAATTAATAAAATTACTCAAATCTAGCTTATGATTTAACAAATACATAAAGAAAATTATTTTAAAATTTATAGATTATAATTGAATTATTATAATAATTGAATAAAAATAAAAAGTTTTTGCAAAATTTTAGACAATTATTTTGATTTTAAAAAAATAGTCAAATCGATTGAATTAAATTTTTTTTTTGATTTAAAAATGTTATACATAGCTTAAGATTTTGCAAAAAATTAAATTAAAAAAAGATTATTAAATTATATAGTTTTTTAATTATTTAAATTTCTTTTATTTTCCCCAGTAAATTGACTTAAAGGCAATTAAACCAAATCTGCCAAAACTGCAATGATTGCTCCACCAACGACCAAAAAATTAATTCCAATAACTCCGGTAATTACTTAAAATTATAAATAAAACAATTGGGGTAATTGAAAGAATATTAATAAAGTTAAGAAGTTTTTTATTTTAGAAAAAGATAGAAATAATTTTTAATTATTTAAATTATTCATTATATTTTCTAAAAATAAAATATTTTCTATCTTTTAATAAAAACTTATGGGTCTAAAAATAAGAAAGGAAAGGAAAAATATATTTCCTCTTGCCTTGGGAAATAGCTTCAGTGTGGTTAAGTTTAGTAGGAATGGACGAAGGAAGAATTACAGGAATAGGTTGATTTTGTTTATGAAAAGTTGGAGAAAAAGTTGTAAGTTTATTTTTAATAGTTGATGTTTTTGTAGTCATTTTTGTAGTAGTAGTAATAGTTGATGTTTTAGTTGTAAGTTTAGTAGTTTTAGGTGTTGGAAAGGTTGGAATGGGTATTGAATAATTGCGATAAAGTTTACCATTTGTACATTGCCTTTTTTAGAAAATATTCAATTTAATTAAATTTTTAGTCATTTACTGGGTTTAAATTTTTGAAAAGTTTTGAATAAAGTTTTAAATATTAAAATTGCAATAAATAAGAAAAATGAATGTTTTGTTAATTATTTAAAGTAGAATAAAATATTATGAAAAGAATAAATAATTAATATAAATTCAAAAAATATTAAAAAGATTTTAGATTTATAGTAAATATTTCCATTAAAAAAATAAATCAAACTTTCTGTTAAATACACATTAAATTTTATATTCTCCAATAGGAATTATAGAAAATATAAATATTACAATAAAGACCTAAGGTATAACTTATTGAATAATAAATATACATGACACGAAATTTGAGTGTCAATTTCGGGATCTGCTGATTATATACAACCCCACGTAAAGTTAAAAAATTATTTAGTTTTTGAATTCCCTAAGTCCATTTTTCAATACTTTTTGTCCCCAAATTTTCGGGTAAATATATATATATTTTTAATTAAATATAGAAAAGTTAAAGACTTACATTCCAAAGTATTGTGGTAGATCTTTTTTAGCATGACCACTACGCATGTGCCAAATCTGGCCTGAAGGCCATTTGAAAACAGGTATAGGAAGAACTGTTTTCGTACATTCTTTTCTAAAATTTATTAATAAGTTTCTTAATGTTAATATTTATTAAATATAATTTAATAATATTAAATTATACGAAGAAATGCCATCGGGATCTTGTTCCTTCTTGTAACAATCCTTAACTACATCACAAAATCTAAAAAATAATTTTATTTTATTTCAATATTAATATATTCTTTATATAAATTAATTAATTAAATTTTTAAAAAATAATTATAAAATATATGTTTGTTTTCCTATATTGAAATTTAAATATATTAATAAGTTTTTAATTAATAAATATTATTTTACTTTTCCATTCCTTGTTCATATGGCATTAAAATCATTTGTACATCTAAAAATATTATATAATTTTTTTCAAATATAAATATGTATATTTATAATTTATTTATTAAATTCTAATCAAAAATATATTTTTCTATTAATTTAAATTTAATTTTTTAATTATAATAAATTATTTTACTTACACTGGGTAAACCTCGCTATAAATTTTACAAGTAAAGTTCTTTTTTTCATAAGCAGGACAGACTTCTTTGGGGTATCTTTCAATGTCATCATAGGCATCATGAAGATAAATAGCAAAATTACTACATTTGATTTTAATTATATATATATTTGTAATTAATTATACAAAAATTATTTTAGAAAGCAACTAACCTCCAATAATTTACAGATTTATTCTCATTTAACTTCGAAGTCACTTCACGTTCTATACGTTCATCTATATGATCTAGTTCTAAATTTTATCATTTTAATAATTATTTATAATAAATAAAGACATTATTTTAATTACCAGGGGTATGAAGATCACTCTCTTCCCATCCACCACCATTCTCCCAATCATACCATATGCTACAAGAATAATTGCAAGTAAATTTTGGATTGTTGGCACACCATTCTTCACAGTTTGGGCATGGATCTAAGTGCTATTAAAAATGTATTTATGTAAATTATAACTTAAATAATCTTTTTATATACCAAATATATAGGTATTGGGTTTGGTAATTGTGCATATATTTTTCGATATTTTTCCTTCATAGTCTCGTTATTCGTGGTAAACATCATCAAAAAAATAATAAACATAAACAAAATAATTGATGCCATTTTCTTTAAATAAAATTTAATTTATATTTTATTAAATTTTAAATATACATATATAATTATATTAAATTTAATTTTATTCTTAAAATAAAAAATTAATAAATTTAAAAAATTATAAATATTTAATTAATATTTCATGTAAAAAAATTCTTGATTTTTGGAAAAATAATATTTTAAGAAATTACTAAAATAGAAGTTTGTTGTAATTATTTTGAAATTTTTAATTCATATTTTGACAAAAAATTTTATAAAATTTTGTTATAAAAAAATCTAAAAATTTTTAGATCTAAAAATTTAATTTTTAAACTAGAAAAAAATTTATTTTAAATTTAATGTTCATTATAGATTAATTAAATATAATCTTCTTAAATTTCATACTTTTATGAAAAGTTGGTTATACATATTTAAATAATAAAATTACAAAAAAATGAATTGAAATGTTGATTATATTTAAAGTAAATAAATTGATAAAAAAATAACTAAAAAAGTTTTAATTAATTTTAAATAAAAAAAAACAAAATATAAACTTGAAAATAAACTTACAAAATACAAAAATATAAATTGTTTTTAACTAAAAAAATAAACTTGAAAATACAAAAAAATAAACATACAAAAATATAAAAAATAAATTTATTTTCTTCCAAAAGCGAAAATAAATTTAATATGATAATTAATAAAAAATGATTTTATTAAACTTGAATAAATTGTTTTTTAATTAAAAAGTTGGTTATATTGATAATGTTAATTGATAGTTTGTTTGTTTGTTTTTGTTGAAATTAATTAAATTATTTAATGCTTTTATATTTTTATATTTTATGGGCGTTATTAATTATTAAAATTTTATTAAAAAATGATTCACTTAATTAAAAATATTTTATTATCTCTAATTTTAATCAAAAATTATTTTTGCCTGATCAGTTGATTTTAACACCATTTATTTTTAGAATGGAGAATAGTTAATAGAAAAATGAAAAAAAAGTAAAGCTAATAGTTTTGCAAAAATAAAAATAATTTTAATTTAAAAAAATATTATCTGGTATATTTTATAATAATAAGTTTAAGTTAATATTAAAATACTAATTAAGCTTAAACCTTAAAACTATCAACATATGTGAAGAAACAGAATTTTTAATATCAGAATTTTTCTTTCTTTTATAAGAAATTACAAACTTGAAATTAAATAATTAAACTATTTAAACAATAATAACTTAATATATTCAACAGAAGTAAATAAAGAATTATTGTATTAGTAGAAAAGGATGAAAAAAGCTTTTTATTTTTTATTTCCCTCTATTAATTTATATAATTAATATTTATCAATAGGTTAATAACTTAAACATTTTTAACAATTAATTTTAATTGAAAGAAGAATTATAAAATTAAATTAACGTTAGAATGGATATTAAAATTATTTTTAAATGTTTTAATCATTTTAGATTTTTAAAAATTTTCAAAAAAATGTTAAAGCCAAAATATTTTAATTTTTATTAAACAATTAATCTTTATTTTATTTTTTAAAATTTCATCAGCTATATTTTTTTAAATTCAAAATTCCAAATTTGCTCACAATCTGCAAAATATCATTTTAATTTAAGTAATTAAAAATAGAGGGCTCTATCTTAGGACATGAGTCCCAAATAAGTATATGAGTCCCAAAAAAGTATATAAGTCCCATCAAAGAATATGAGTCCCAAAAATAGTATGTGAGTCCCATCAAAGTATGTGAGTCCCATCGAACTTTTCTAAGATACAACCCAGAAGATCAACGTATCTTTATTCAGTTAATCCACAATTTTTTCAGACTAAATAAACAAATAATAAAGTGATAATTTAATTAAAAAATAAAATTTAAAGGGATTGATTAGTTTTTGAAGTAGATCCAAAACCGTTGATATTTTAACGAAGAACTAAAAATCGACCGGAGTTGATCTTCTGGGTTGTATCTTAGAAAAGTTCTATGGGACTCATATATTATTTTTGGGACTTATATACTTTGATGGGACTCATATTCTTTGATGGGACTTATATACTTTTTTGGGACTCATATACTTATTTGGGACTCATGTCCTAAGATAGAGCCAAATAGAGTTAACAAAATTCCCACATAGTTAATTTTATCTACTCGGCCAAAGATGAAATAAATGGATAAATTTGGAAAAATAATTAAATTATAAATTAATTTAAAACCTTATTTATAGCATTTTGTTATTTCATAAAAATAAAGTAATAGTTGAAGGAATTAATGTTTTAATAATTTATTTTATAATAAATTTAACCAATCAATCTAAATTATTATAAAGTATACATTTACTTAAAGAAAAACAGAATTCTGAAGATAAAAATTAAAATAATATTAAACTTTAATTTTTACAAACTTAACTTCTGATTTTTTAAGTAAAGCTTCTGATATATTCTGAAATTAATTAAACATAAAAATAGTTGTATTAAACATAACAGAATATTCTACAAAAGACTGAAAATAAAATAAATCAGAAATTAGTTAATTATTCAAAAATAAATTATTAATTAAATAATGCAGGGCTATAATAATATTATTAACTTAATAAATTAATTTTAACTATTCACTAATTATTTATAACCAAATTATTATTATAATTTCATAATTACCAAAAAAAATATTCCCAAAAATTACTCATTACTTTACTAATAAAAATTTAAAAAAAAATTCAAATATACGCCCCTCAAAAAAATTAATATAAATAAAGGAGAAAATTTAGTTTTATTTTATTTAATAAATTAAAAATAATTTATTTTATTTAATTAAATAATTAATTTTACCTAAAGCTATCAGACTTTCTTTAAAATAAAATAATTATAAAATAAATAATATTATTTTATTTTCCTGAAAGTTTGATAGATTTAGTGTTTAGTATATTAAATAAATATTAAAATATTTAATTATTAAAAAAATATTTTTTAATTAACAACATTTAAATATTAAATTAAATTATTGTTTGGAAAACAATTGTTTATTTTAATTTAAACAAAACTTTTGTTTTTCTTAAACTTAAAAAAAGAAAAGGATTATAAGGTAATATGAAACATTAAATTTTAATATTTTAATATTTAGACTAAACTTGGGAAATTTATTTCAATTAATTAAATATTTACAAAATATATTCTTTACCTTCTTAAAAGTAAATATTTTAATTTATTTAAAAAAATTTAATTTTATTTTTAAGTTTGATAATTACATTAAATGAATGGAAGAATATTCATAAAATGTATATTTAATTTGGAAAAAATATTTTTTCTTTATGTGCAACAGATTAAATTCCAAATATTCTTCGACTACATATAATTATTAAATTTAAATATTATATTTTGAAAGAAAATTCCAATTCAAAATAATTGTCAAAAATTAAAATTAATTAATTATTTGATTATGGAATTTTTAATAAATATATGGTTAATTAATTAATTAATTTTAATTTTAATTTTACAGATGTTGTAATCTTTGCATCAGATAATCCAATAAATTAATAAAGTGGATTATTTTTAGTTTAAGAATTAATATTTATTTATTTAATATTCTGAAGTGAATTAATTGTAAAAACATTCAAATATTAATTTTTATGTACTTTTTATTTATTAAACAATAGAAAGGTTTATTTTTGTTAATTAATATTATTTTTAAATTATTAAATAATAATTTTTAGTAATTAATTTATTTCGCTTGGTAGTGGTCATTTATTTCAATGTTTGTGACTGTATTTAAATGGTATTTGTATTTTTGTATTTGTAAAGATGTTTGTACAGTAAAAGGTAACAATGAAATACAAACATTTGTTGTTGTTGTTGTTTGTTTTGAATGGTAATTATTTCTTATATAAAAACATTTAAATAAACTTAAGCTTAAGTCTGATTTTCAAACTAATCAGAATGTTTAAATAAATTAAAATTGTTTTGGATTGGAAATTATTTAATTAATTTTCTTAATGTTGTAAAATCCAAGTATTCAACTATATCAAATATTAATATTATAAATATTGGTATCTAAAATTGGTAAAAATTAATTATATTATCAAATAATTAATTTTAAACTAATTATAGAATTGTGAAGATTTAATTGTTCTAAATATTAATAAAAAAACAATTAATTTATTTTATTTTATAATTTTCTACATATTCGAATAAAATGTAAATTTATTTTTTAATTTAAAATTTTATTTTATTTTTACAGACAATTCAATATTACGAAACTCATGAAATTTGCAATTGGATTGTTCTTTGGATAATAATTTTTGTCAATGCTGAATATTTATGAAATAATTATTAAATAATTAAAAAGAAATTGACAATTTTATTTAGAAGGACAATTGAAAAAACTTTTGATTTATAACAATGTTCTACTATTTTAATGTCTAAGATGTATCCAATGGCTTCTATTCTTTAAGAAGAATAATTTAAACAAAAAAAAAAAAGAATTTAAAGATTAACTTTATTTTGATAATTATAGAATATAATTTGTTTTTTATTTAAATTTTTAAATATAAAATAGTTTTAAATGAGATACAATTTTTTAAAATAAGTCATTTAAATAATAATTTTAATATAAATAAATTCTTTTTTTTTTTATTTAATAAAATTAATATTTAAATAAAACATAATTTTATTATTTATTTTTTAAAGTTTAGTTTATATTTTTATTTAAAATTTAAAAAAGTTATGATAAAAATAATTAAATATAAAGGTAATTATTAAGTTAAGAAAAAAGGAAGAGAATACAGAAAATATTGTATTTCTCTGCATATATGTACTCCTTTTAGTTTATTTTCAAGAATCATTTCTTTTTAAATATTTAATTTTAAAAATATTTAATACTAATTTATTTCTTAACATATTTTTATTTTTACTGAATTGTTTATAAATAATTTAATTTTTATTCTTTTACTTATTCCATTTTTAATATCTTTTCAATAAAATAAGTTAAAAAAGAATTTTATTAAAAATAAGGATTAAATCATATATTAATTTTCTATTTTTTATAAAATTTTGTTTCAAATAAAATTATAATTTTAAAAGTTAATTTTTAATAAAAACGCTTAAATGGGTAAATTTAATATTCTTTTTATAAAGTTAGTGTTCAAACTTTTTATTACTGAAAAATATGAAATTCTAATTATTTTAATTCATATTTAAAAAAGAATTTAATTAGCAACTTTTTTAATAAACGACTAATAGATTTAATTAAAAGTAATGAATATTTCTTTTACAATTCAGTTTTAATTTTATTTAAATTTTACAAATAAGATTCAAACTAATTTGTATTTTATTTAAAGTTTACAACTTTATTTGTAATTTTTTTACAATTTACAACTCAAGTTTTAATTCTTTTTAAATTTTACAATTCTATTTGTAATTTTATTTTTATAATTTTTAAAAGATAAATTTATAGCTTATTTAATTAATCTATATTTTCTTTATATTTAATTTATAAATTAACTAAATTTAATTTAAATCAATAAGACTCTTGGATAAATTTTACGGACTTAAGTGCATATATACATACATATATATATCGTGGGGCGACATTTGCGGACTGGACATTTGCGGATCAGACATTTGCGGACCCGACTTTTGCGGACGACATTTGCGGACGAAAGGATATTTAAAAAAATGTTAATTCGGGATTTTAGCGGGATGATTTTACCTTTAAAGGGGCTGAGTATACATAATATAGCCATTGATATATTTTTTCCTAAATCCTTATTAATACAATGCTATATGATCAAGAAAAAATAAATAAACTTAAAGAATTAAAAATTTAAAGGAATTGATGTTTAGTTCGGCGAAAAACTCGAGATCGTAGACCCCAAGATTAAGAAGTTACGTAAAAGGTTCTCATTGAGTCAAATGGCATCATGTATATATGTTTTAATTCCACAAAAATCCCGAATTACCAGTTTTTTTAAAAAATACCTCTTCGTCCGCAAATGTCGGGTCCGCAAATGTCGTCCGCAAATTTCTAGTCCGCAATTGTCGTCCGCATATGTCGGGTCCGCAAATGTCCCGTCCGCAAATGTCGGGTAGCCATATATATATTATAGCATTAAATGATTAATTTAATAAATAAAAATTTAGCCAGGAGAATAACAATTACTGAATATTCATAATTCATTAGATTAAAAAATTAATTTTTAATTTAATTATTTTTATTTTGGTGGCTATTTTTTACAAACAATTTTCCCATTTATTCCTTCTACCTTATACATATACATTAATTATTCAATATACAATAAAAATAATTAAATATTAGAAATATTGTTCAAAACAATATTAATTAAAATAAAAAATATTTATTTAAATTAATTAATTTTTTAATAATTTTAAAAAATTTTTTACAAAATTATCTTTATTACAATCTTTTTCATTCCAAAATTCATTTAAATTAATTATACTTTTTGTTTTTTCATTAAAATGTTTTGTTGCAAATTCACAAATTTTACATGTTGTTGAATAATCTAATACATATTTTCTATTTGTATAAGTTTTAGTCCATTCAAAATATCTATAAATAAATAAAAGGAAATAAATTAATATTTAATTTTATTAGTTTCCGGAAAGGTTTACATAAATAAATAGATTAATACATACAAGTATTTTAGCTCCAGAAAATATTTTTATTTTAGTTCTTCCGGTTCTATATTATCCGGAAGAATTATTATTTTTAGTTCTTTCATTTACTCTATGAGTTTTGTATTCTTCAAAAAAATTATTGTAATATATCCAAAAATCTGATCTATAGTTATTTTGAGCCAATTTCCATTATTTCGAATTAAAGTCAACTTTTCCGGAAGAAATTTAAAAAAAATTACTTTAAATATTCTTTAATATTATTCTTTAAAGCCTTTAAATGTTCAACTAATTCATTTATTGATAAAAAGTCATCAACAGCAATAAATGAATTTGGAGGAATATCCATTCCTTTAAAAACTGATCTTCTCAATACTATAGGTACAGTAAGTGCTCTTAATGAATACCAAAATTTTTCGGTTACATATTGATGACAAATTGAATTTTCAAATGCCAAATAAAAAAAATGTTGATCTTTAAATAATAAATATTAATTAAATTATAAAAAATATTTGAGGATACAATAAATTAATTAGAAAGGTTACAAAAAATGCATTGGAACAAATTTAAATACTCAAAAAAAGATTGGAATAAACAATATATTATTCAAAAAATAAATATTAAAAATATTATTCCTTTATTGTTTTCTTAAAAGTTAAATTATTGTATTTTACTCAACTATATCTCATTTGTTTGTTTACCGGAAAGTATATAAAAACATTAATTTCCGGAAGTATATAAAAACATTAATTTCCGGAAGCATATAAAAACATTAATTTCCGGAAGCATATAAAAACATTAATTTCCGGAAGCATATAAAAACATTAATTTCCGGAAGCATATAAAAACATTAATTTCCGGAGGTATATAAAAACATTAATTTCTTGTTTTTACAATCTTAAAACATTATTTAAAAAATAAACTTACTTAATTCATGTTCATAACATTCTTTATTACATTCAATTTTATCAAAACATTTCCCAACAACATTAACCTCAATTAATTGACGTAATTTTTCTGTCAAAAGATCTCGATTAGAAAAAGCATTACAATGAGTTACTGCTTGGAATGCAAATTTTGTTTTATTTTTAATTCTTTCCAAAACCTTAAAAATTAATTTCATTTAAATTTATTACTTATATTTACATAATCTTGTTCCAATATATATTCTTTTGGTGTTTCTGATGTAATTTTAGTTAAAGCATCATAAGGCATAAATACTGAACTATCTAAACGATAAGTAGCTGAACTATTAATCCATTCATAAATTGGTAATTTTTGATCAAAATATTGTGCAGTTTCTGCAGGGCATTCAACTGTATACATCATAAAATTTTGATCTTCTCTTCGATTTTTTGGCCATTCATTTGGTAGACAAAAACGATGAATAAAGAAAATAATTGTTGAGGCATTTACCTCTCTATAAGTAAAGATAATTTTAATTAATTAAATTGTATTGAATATTATTTAGTTAATTTTTGAATAATTATTTTTGTATAATTTACATTATTATTTTAATTATTAAAAATATTTTTTCGTTTATTTAAATTCTTTTTATTAAATAGTATAGCTATTTATTAATTATTTAAAATTGGTACTTTTTTTATGCACAAATGTCCGCAAGTTTTTAAATACTTCTTTTAATTATTCAATTTGCCAATGGAAATATTTTGTTGTTAAAATAAATATTATGAACTTGCAGATAAAAACTTGCGGACATTTGTGCGCAAAAAGAGTGTTACCATTCAATTTATTTATTAAATTAAATAAAGATATCATTCTATTAGAGTAAATAAATATTTTTTATTAATTACAAAAAACATTATTATTTTTTAATTATTTCCCAATTAAATAAATTTCTTACAATGTTCTATCATAAGTAAAAGTACAATTATATTCACATTTATCATTATCAGGCACAACCACAGGATAATCTATATAACCAATACCTTTTGGTACATCTTGTCTAATACATTTATTCCAAATTAAAATTGGAGGCATTTCTTGTTTTTCTTCCTAAAAAATTTAAAATTTAATTAATTTAAAATTTTACTTCTTTTGATAATTTAAAAATATAATTTTCAGATTCTTGTTTATAATAAATAAAATGAAATAAAATTAATAATAAAAAGAATATTAATATTTTAAAAAAATTTAAAAATTCCATTAAATTAAATTATTTAAATCATTAATAAAATTATTAAATTATTTAGTATAATAGAAATTAAAAATTAAATAATAAATTAATTTTTATGTATTTTTTTTGCATTGATTTTCATAAAATTAAAAAATATTAAATTAATTAAACCTGATTAAATAAATTTCGTCTCTATTTAATTAATTTAAACATTAAATAAATATTTTGAAATTTGAATTAATTTAAGCAATATTTGCACAATAAAACCTTTATATATTTTTAATTCCAATAATTGAAATAAAAAAAAAGTGTTAATACATTAAAAAATATAATAAAAAAAATATTAATAAAAATATAAAAATTAAATACTAT
This sequence comes from Meloidogyne graminicola, assembly GCA_036172905.1. Lineage (NCBI taxonomy): Eukaryota > Metazoa > Nematoda > Chromadorea > Rhabditida > Meloidogynidae > Meloidogyne > Meloidogyne graminicola. The sequence goes on from JARPZY010000004.1 coordinate 1,826,863, forward strand.
CCTAGTAAATAAATAAAATATTTATTTATTTATTTAAAGAATTTTTTTTTTAATTAAAAAAAGTTGAGGCAATTTTTTTTATTTATTAAAAAAATTATTAATTTTAGTTTTTCAATATTTTAATTTTTTCAAATATTTCCCCTTTATTTAAAAATTAATTTAAATTTTAATTCCTTTTTTGGAATTTTTTTTTTCATTTTTCATTATTTAATTTTCTGCCTTCTTGACCTGAAAAAGGGCAACAAACACCAACGCCCGATCATATAAATATTTTTAAAACATAAACGTTTAATGAAGGAGAACGTTGACCCAAATATTCTTTTTTTCTTTTCTTTTTTTGTGAAAATAAAATTTAATTTGAATAAAATAAAAATAATTTTAATTTTTCTTTTTAAATAAAATTATTAATTTAAATAAATATTAATATTTAATAAATTATATTTTTAAATTTTTTTTCTTGTCTATTCACATTTCATTTATTTCAAAAAAAAATATTTAAATAAAATTAAATGTCCGCTAAAAAAAATGTTATTTGTTATCTTTTATAATAACATTCTAAAAAATAATTTAATTAATTAAAATAATTTTTTGCTTTATTGACTTTTATGTTTATTAGCATTAAATCAATTAAATTACAATAATTGTTGTTTTAACATAAAAATACTTAATTAAATTATTTAGGGGGTTTTTATTATAATTATTAAATATATTTTTTTAAAATTATTTTTTGATTAAAAATTTATTTTTTTCTCAATTTAATAATAAAATTATATTTATTATTTTTATTTAATTTTCCTTTTATAAATTCTCAATAATATTAACCTTTCAATAGTCTTTGGTTATTTACACATCAGTTTTAATTTAGTAATCAAAAATAATTGAAATGAATTTACTAAGTTTTAAGTATTTTTTACTTATTTTTTCCTGAAATAAACATTTCTAAAGGAGAGGGAAATTTTCCCTTTGTTTTTTTTGAATTTCCTCTTATTCAATGTTCAATTTTCTTTATTCCTTTTATATAAATTTATTTTCATTTTCTATTTACTTGTCCATAAATTCCTAAATAATTTAATTTAAATAAAGGGTTAAAAACAAATGGTCAGCTAAAAATAAAAAAATTCTTTTTTTTTTTTTTCTTTTTTAGTTGTTGTTGTTCCGCTTATTTTTTAAAAGAAAAAAAAATCAAAAAAGAAAAACAAAATTATTTGTAGTAGTCATCACGATTAGCATTTGTTAATGACCGGTTCTTTTTCTTTTTTTTCTCTAATCTAACACTAAAATAAGCTAAAATATCTAAAGAAGAAAATAAAAATATAATTTTTGCGTTGTTACTTGAAATTTTTTTTTATTATTTTCTAATAAAAATACAATTATTAAATATTGAATTATTTTTTATTTTTAAAAGAATTTTCTTTTTAATTAAAAAAAAATTAAATTTTTAATTAATTTTTTAAATAGTACATTTCGGTTATGCTTCCAAAGTCCGCAAATTTTTTCCGCAATGTCAATTATTTTTTAAAATATAAAACTTTCCATTACCAAACATTTAAATAATAATCATTTATAATCATTATGGAAATTATTCTCAAAATAATATATATATATTGTAAAAAATAATCTCTGAGCAAAATAAATATTATTACTTGCGGAAAAAACTTGCGGACTTTGTGAGCATAACTGAAAAGTCCCTTTTAAATTATTACCTATAAATCCTCTTTTAAAGAATTTTATTTAAATTTTATCTATTTTATTTAATCTTTTCGTACCTTTTTCTACTTTTTTTTTTATTAATTTTTATTAAAAGAATTTAATATTTTTCATTCTTAGGGTTAAAAAATTATTTAATGGAAATTTCAATTTTTTGTTCTAATTTTACTCATTGGGCTGAAAAGAAAATTGAACATGGCTTTAGACAACTTGGATATTCTGTTTCATATTGCCCTTGGACTATTATTTTTATTTCGTAATATTTTTTAAATAAATGTTTATTAATTATTTAATTATTTTTTAGTATTTTGTTAGCTTTATTATTTGGTTCTGGTGTTGTTAATTTTAAAGAAGTTAATAATGTTAGAGATCATTTCAGGTCAATATTTTTTTCCTTTCTTATTCTTTTAATTTTTAGTGCAGACAATTCCCCAAGTCGTTATGAATTTTTAGTAACAAGGGAATTTTTTAAAGAATTGGGAGGATTATTTCATGTAGTTGTTGCAATACAGGCAGTTGATTTTGGAAGTTTATTAAGGCCAAAGTATGAAGAAAATTTAAAAAAAAAATATTAATTTTTTGTTTTAAGGTATATTGACAAAGCTTTAGAAGTAGAGGATTTTTTACAATATAAATTAAAAGTAAATTTAATTATTTAAATTTAGAAAATATATAAATTATTTTTAAAGAGTATATACTTTTCCGGAAAAATTAAATAAAAATATTCCGGAGAAGAATATTTCTTTAATTATTTTTTTCCTTATTTTAAGGCCATAATTTAATTTATAATTCATTCAGTAATAGTTGAAATAAAAATTTATTTTAGGTAGAAGATGAAGGAAAATATTATTCTTATAGTGATTTTTGTGGTGCTCAATGTGAAACTAGTGATGCTGTAAATATTTTCCTTACTGTTTATAGGGATGTTAAATATAGAGGAAAAGGAAATATTAAATTAACATTTCCAACAATTGATGTTTTTGGACATAGAATTTATTTGGCTAATAATATATTTCAAGTACAATTAAATAATAGGTTTTTGATTTTTAATTGAGATTTTAAAATCCTGGGCAAAATGGTCTAATTCTTTATTTTAACCTTTTATTTGTTTAAAACATGATTTTCAATGATAACCCAGACACAGGAAAATTAAGTAAAATGTCAAGGACTTTTAGTAGAAGAAAATTTATGGCTCATGTTCTCTAAACCCCTTGAATCAATATTATTATTCTTTCCAAATAATTAATTAATAAAAAAACATTTTTTTAAAGATCTCGTCTAGTAGAAGGAGCTAATCTAATAGCAATTAATTTTCATTCAATTTATCCAAATTCAACAATGGAAAGGGTAATGAAGAAATGGGAACATGCAGTAGCTAATTATGCTTTTGATACTTCTAATGATCCATTAATTAAATTATATGTAACTTCTGAAGGTTTAGTCTCTGAAGAAGTTAGAAGAACTGGAATTGAAGTTCTCCCACTTATGCCTATTAGTTTACTTATTATTGTTGTTTTTATGGTGGTTTGAATTATTTAAAAAATTTAATTAATTTATTTTTTTTTTATTTTGAGGTTATTACCTCAATAAAAAGTGATCAAATTAAAAGTAAACCATGGGAATCTTTTTTTGGTGTTTTTTGCCCAATTTTATCAATTTGTGCTTCCTTTGGAATTTTATTTTGGGTTAATTATTTTTTATTTAAACAATTATTATATTTTTAAAGATTGGATTTGAATTTCTCCCAATTGTTGTTGTTGTACCATTCCTTGTTTTAGCTATTGGTGTTGATGATGTTTTTATTTTCCTTCACTGCTGGGAAAATACTAATCCACACAAACCGTTAAGGGAAAGAGTTGCTGATATGTTAGGTAATGCTGGACCTTCTGTTACTATTACTTCTTTAACTAATTGGCTTAGTTTTACAATTGGAATAGCTACACCTACACCTGCTATTCGAGTAAATATTTTTTTAAAGATTTAAATTATTATTTGGTTAAATTGTTGTTAAACTTTTCTTTGAATTTTATGAACAATATTAAGGTTATTTAGGCTTACAATTTTGTGACTAAGAAATAGTACAGGAAATTAAGAGAATTTCTCTAACAATTTACTTATTTTTCTACGATAATAATTTAATTAAAATATTTCTTGAAACTAGTAAATTTTTTTAAATTTAACAAAAAAGGATTAATGTTTACAATAAATAATTAGAAAATATACAAATTAATTTAAATATATAAACTCTTTAAATATTTTTATTTTTACAGACGTTTTGTATATTCATTTCTACAGCTGTTTTATCTGCTTATATTTATCAATTATTTTTCTATACAGCTATTATGACAATTGGTGGTCGAAGAGAAATACATGGACGAAATGCTTATTTCCCTTTTATTAAAGCTAAAAAATGCAAAGTAATTAATTAATTAATTAATTAATCATATGAATTTTATCAAAATAATTGACTTTTTCTTTAATTTATAAAAAATTTATTGTTTTTCAATTTTAGCATGTAATTAATGGAAACATTTCAATAAAACCTTTAGAAAATAAAAACGAAAGAAATTTTACAAAAATAAATAAAATTTTATGTCATTGGGCATCTAATTTGGTTGATGTTTATGTTGATTTTGTTATGAGTTGGACAGCAAGAATTTTGCTTTTATTTACTTTAATCATTTATTGGGGGTTTTCTGTTTATGGAGGTTAAATTTTTTTTTAGATTTATTAAAAAAATTTTTTAATTTTGCCTCAGGGCATTTAATTAATTTTAATTATTTTTTTAAAATTAATTTTTAATTAAATTTCAGTTTCACAAATAAGAGTTGGTTTAACTTCAGAAAAATTATTTTTGGATGACTCTCCCCTATTGGAATTGGTTTTAATTAATTAATTAATTTTTAATTTTTTTTCCTTCTTTTTTAAAGGTCAGATTACAAACAAATGTAATATTTAAAGAAGGAGGGCAGGTAATTCTCTCTGAATTAATTTTTTAATAATTAAAATATATAGATGTCAGTGTTTATTAACAATCCTGGAGACCTTAGACATCCTGAAGCAGTACCAGAAATTATGAAAATATTAGAAAGATTTGAACATACAACGGGTAGTGTTGGTCCTTCTAGTACTCAAATGTGGCTTAACACTTATTTACCTTTTATTGGTTTACAAGTATTTTCTTTACCTTTATTTTAATTAAAATAAAAATATTTAGAATAGAGGTTCAGTCGATTTTCGTTACAAATATCTTTATGATTTTTTTGCAATTCCTGAATATCATCGATGGAGTCATTTTGTTAGTCTTGGAACTAAAGAGTAAATAAATAAATAAAATATTAAATTAATTTTAAAAAAAGTGAATGTTTAAATGAACGACCTTCTTGTGTTCACAAATTCTTTTTCTCCACTGGTTTTAGAAATGCAGTAGAATGGAAGGATAGATTGGAATTACTTCAAAATTGGCGTAAATTAGCAGATGATTATTTACATTTAAATTTAACTGTTTATGAAGATTTTAGGTAAAAATAAATTATTAAAAAATATTTTTAGTGTACTCTACTTTATAAATTTAATTAGAAAAATATTTTTCTTTCCTTTACTTTTATAGTAAAATTATTAAGGAAAATAAATAAAGGTTCTTTTATAGTAAAGTTAAAACTTGAAAATAAACTTGAAATAAAACTTTTTTTTTATATTAAAAATTCTTTTCTAAGCTTTAAATAATTTATTTAATTTAAGTATGTATGCAGATCAATTATTAAGTATTCCCCCAGTAACTATGCAAACAGGTTTTTATTTAAATATTAATTTAATTTTTCTTTAAAGTTGGCTTTGCATTACTTTGCATGACTATTGTACTTATTTTATTTACACCTTCATTTAGTACAATATTACCTGGAACTGCTGCTGTTTTATCAATTAATATTGGGGTTTTTGGTCTTTTATTTTATTGGAGTATTGATTTGGACCCTATTTCAATGACAACTACGTAAATTTTAAAATTAAAAATTTTATCTTTTTTTTTCTTTTTTAAAGTCTAATGGCAATAGGTCTTTCAGTAGATTTTGTGGCACATATTAGCTTTCATTACTATAAGGGAGAAATTGAAGACTGTCGTGAACGGTTAGCACATGCATTGCGTTCAATTGCTTGGCCAATGCTTCAAGCAGCATTGTCTACAGTACTTAGTTTACTTATTTTAGTAACTGTACATGCTTATATGGTACAGGTAAATTAACAACAATTTTTTAAAAATTAATTTTTTAATTTATTAATCATTGATTTAAATAATACAATTTTACTTGTCAGATTTTAATTTATTTCCCTTTTTTTATTCAGGTCTTTGTTAAAGTAATTGTTCTAGTTATATCTCTTGGTTTATTTCATGGACTTGTTGTACTCCCAATTATTTATGCTGCAATTCCCTTTAATAAATCTAAAAAGGCTAAAAGTCCAAAAACTACATTTTCATATTTTTGTACAGAAATAAAAAATAATAGTGAAAGGAAAACAATATCAACAAATACTAGTAGAACAGGTATTTGTTTTTAAATTTAATAATTCTTATTATTTCAATTAAGAAAGTATAAAATCAACAATTAATTTACCAAACGAAGAAATTAAACAAAACAAAATTTATTTTAAAGATTCTTTTAATAAAATTGGTTATAATACAGCATTTTCAACATCTCAAAACAAAATTCAACCAATTAAAATTGCTGTAAAAAAAATTTTTTTTTTAATAATTTATTAATTTTTAAAAGGTTGGACTTTCACCAGAAAATTTGAGAAAAACTTACAATAATTCAAAACTTGAGGAAACCACAATCTCAAGTGAAAGGAATGAAATAAATAATTTACAAGAAGAAGGAAGGAATGAAAAGAGAATAAATATTAATAGGTAATTATTATTTTTTAAATTTTATTGAAAGTAAGAAGTCTTTCAAAAATTTTTTTTTTAATTTTTCATTATTGTATTTATATGTATGTACTATGTTGTGCCATTATTAATAAATTTAATTTTTAAAAAATGAAAAAATGTTTATATATCAATTAACATTGCGAAAGTATCACAATTTGTCTTATACAATATTTAAAGAAAATTTGATTTGCTTTATTGTAGCAAAAACTAACATTTTTAACTGTTCAAAATAAGCCAAAACTTTAGGGTAAATTAATAAACTAGTTAAATAATTTAAAATAAACATTTTTTAATTAAACGATAGTTTAAGCTACTAATAAAGGGAAAGGTTTAGTTAAATAAAGTCTAAAATAAAAAATGAAGTTTTTCAAACATCCAAGGAAAACTTTTTTTCTGATGCAATAGAAAGGGCAAAATAGAGAAGAATATTAAAATATTAATTTTCAATTCGCAATCATTCATAATTTTTGGTAGAACATATATTTGGTAAAATGAAGACATCTTTAGTATTCAATAACGTTCCTTTAATAAAAAAAGAATAATTTTAAAAATTAAATATATAATCATAACAAGAAAAAACTGTTTTATTAAAACAGAAATTTTTCAAGTTATGATCAAATTAAAAAAAAAAAAAAGAAAACAAAAAATGAAAAATAAAAAGAAAAACTAAAAAATAATTTTAAAAATGAAAGAATAAAGGAAATAAAGAGACAAAAATATACAAAAACAACTTGCCTTTCAGCCTTTTGTTGGGGTTTTCTAAAAGCAATTATTCAGGTTAATTACAAAGAATTAAAGGAAATAATTTAAATAAAAATTTTAAGAGAAATATACTAAAAAATGCAGTGCTAAGAAGTTAGTACCAAAATTAGTACAAATATGAGTACGAAAAAAATAATTCTTAAAAATGCTTAAAAGATTTAAAAAATAAAATAAAAGAATTCGAAAAATAAAGACCCAATGAAGGTAAAAAAGGAGAAGAAAATTAAAAAAAAATCCTTAAATAGAACCTTTATTTAAAAAATAATAAACTAACCGAAAGATAAGAACTAACTGAACTACTCAATCCTGACAATTTTTCAGTCATTTTACTCATTCCCTTAAAGAAATAATTGTTTAGAATTAATTAATTTAAAAAAAACCTGAACAACAGAATCTTTAATATCTGACATTTCAGGAATTTGATCAGAATATGCTGACCATCCGCGAGTACTACTTTGTTGTTGTCCTCCTTTTGTATTAGTTCCAAAAAGATCAGCACTTCCAATTGAACTCTGCCCTTCAAAACGGCTAAGAGTTGCTCGTGTATCCATCTATAAAAATTAATCCAATTTAATTAAATAAATTAATTTCCCTACATCCATTTCACCAGTTCTCCCAAAGAATTGATCAGAACTAATAGCCTTTGCTTTAGAAAACTTTTTCACAGCCTCATCACCACCGTTTGCCCCAATAACACCAAAATTTGATGATGGTTTTGTAACTACTAGAGGCACAGGAGAAGCTGTTGGTCTTTTTGGTTTTTGTTTTCGATCAATGTCATTTTTGTGTGAGGACGTCTTGTCCCAAGCATCAAAAAATTCTTCATTTCCTTCATCGTCAGTAAATCCTGAACCCAAAGTTTTTGAATTACTTTTGTTTCCAATATTGTCAACAAGTTCCCACTCTTCGGAAATTGTATTGTTCCCTCCATAAAATGTTCCTTCACGACCTAAATTGAACAAAATAATTGTTATTTTATAAAACCAATTTCAGAAGTTTTTTTGTTAATTAAAAAATTTTATTAAACCTTTTCTCATTGATTTAGAACCAAGAACATTCTCTTGTTGAATTGTACGTATACCCCCAGTAATTGAATGACTAATGTTACTTCCTCCACTTTTTCCACCAAAAAGACCTAAACGTTCAGCCTGTTCTGCTTTCTTTGGGTCCGAAATTGATTCCTAAAAATAAACAATAAATCAAATTAATAAATTAAAAAGAATACGATTTTCTTTTTATCAGAAATGTTTTGCATAATAAACTTTGAAGAAAGTGTTTGTAAACCATCATCTACTTTAACCTCTTCTTTTGCTTCAGAATGTAGTCGATCAGATTGTGCAAGTTCCTTTCCCAATTCATTTTCCTTTTGTTTATCCATATCAGTTGTTTTTTGTTCAGAGAAATTCTGTTCAATTTAATATTTAAAATAATTCATAATGTTTAAAAAATGTTTACCATTTTTATTCTTTGAGCACCCAAACCGCCTCCCTTTTTCTGGCCAAGCTAAATTAAATAATTAATCATTTATAACAATAAGGCAACCAACAATGAGGACCAACCTTCAATAGATCAAATGACCATAAGATCAACAGTCAATAATTATTTTGTGTGTTGATCTGCTGATCAGAATGATGTTAATAAAAGGTTAATCCTCAAGAGTAAACTCATTTTTAGTTAATAACTTCAAAAAAATATAATTAACTTACAGTTATTTTCTTTTTTTGAACCAAAGGTGCATGTGGAATTTCTATGCAATTAAAAAAAATATATATGACATTAAAAAAAACCAGAAAGTGAAGCTTCTTTAAAGATTTCTTCTCTTTTTTGACTTTTGTCATCAGTAGAGTGTTGACCAAAAAATTCGCGTTCTTCAGATGAATCGCTTTTAAGTAAAGGCGCTTTGTGTTGCTCATCAAAAAATAAATTATTATTTGCCTTTTGTTGGGCTTTTCCAGCCAAGTCAGTAATTCGATGCTATTTAAATATTTAAAAATTATTTTTATTTGTAAATATATAATTACCTTATAAAGAGAAGCAGCACGGCTATTATACTTTATTTGCGCATCATTTGATTCGCAACCATGTTGTTTAAAGAATTGGACCTAAAAAACAAAGTAATTAAAATTATATTAAACAAATACCGCATTGGCGTTTCCACCTACTTGCATGGCTCTAAGTTGAACCCATGACCTGAATATGATAAAATTATATTAAATAAAGTTAAAAAACCAATTTGTATCCAGGTTTGTTGAACGAACAAATGAGAGATGTACACCCAAATTGCGATGAACAGAGGAACAATCAATACAAATAAAAACACCATAAGTAACGGAAGACCAAGTCGGATTACGTGCTCCACAATCAAAACAAGTCTATAAAGTAAAAAATTGAACAATTCTTAGAAATAAACAAAATATGTTTAAAAATTAAGGAATAACCAGAAACCTTAATTTATTAAAAAAAAAAATACTTTGTTTGCTGGCATAATACGTAGCCGTTTAAAAATTGTATCAATATCGCTAGGTGTTGGAGACGTTCCATCAGCAGTAATATTAGTCATGTTTAAAATTTAATAATAATTTGCAATAAATTGCTAAAATAAATAATGTAATTATTATAAATTAAAAAATAAAAAAGTGTATTTTAAACTATTAAAATAGCTATTACAATAAATGAGTTGGCAGTTTTTACATATCTATTAATTCATATTAAAGACATATAATAAACTGTCGCGGCAGGTGCAAACGCTGTCAAATAAATGTTTAAAAAAATAGTAAAGTATCAAATTGGAAAATACAAAATATATTATTAGAAAATCTTTAACTGTCTTGCAAATAGAAAAACTCTTTTCTCATTTTTTACCCTTTTCTTTTTCCTTTCTCCTTATTTTCACAGTCCTTTCATCATATAATTTATTTTTTTATTCTTTTTTTTAAATTCAGGTTATTTATGGAGAAACAAAGAAATACTCGTTTGTATGACCTCTGGGAATGTGAGAACAATGATTCTAAAAAGAAAAGTAAATCATCTCATTACATACCAAGTATTCTTCCTTCTGTTAACCTTCCAGATGAAGGAATTTCTTATAATCCTCCATTGGGGAGTTATTTGGTATTTTTTATATTTTATTATTTAATTAATATTTTGATTTACTAGGAATTTGTTGGCAAAGTTGTTAAGGAAGAGAAACGAATTTCTGCTGAAGAAGAGCGTATAGAAAAGAAAATTAGAGAAGATGACCGATTTGTCAATTTTGGGGTATTCTTCAATTTTTTGTTTGAATTAAAAAAAAATTATTATAGGGGTTAAAAGAGGAATTTAAATTTACTATTGAAGGTCCTTTGTCTATTGGAGAGTACAAAATAGAAAAGCAAGAGCCTATAGAGTATACAGGTTATTTTGAAAATTATGTAATAAAACAATTTTATGAACTTTTTAGAATGTAAAGTTGAGGAAAAAAGCGAAGAAAAAAGTGACGAAAAAGTTCGCTCCCGATTACGAAGGAAGAAGGAGAAAAATATAAAGAAGAATCTGATTGTTTCCAAGTTAATCGATAGCCAGAAAAAGAATCAAAAACAGCAATTAGAAAGGTTTTATTCTTTTCTAACTTAAGTTATTTTTATTTTTTAGTTTAAAATCTTTAACTAAAAATGTAAAGGCTGAATGTGCAAAACATTTAAACGAGATAAAATTAAAGAAAGTTCAATGGGCAGTTAAAAATCTGACTACAAGGAAAAGACTTGGAAGAGGAAAATTTGAGCCTCATGAAGAGCCTATACTTACACCTAGTCAGTTGCCTGGTTCTCTGAGATGTTTAACTTCTGATGGTTCTTCATTAATTCAAGGTTACTTTAAACGAATTAAAAATTAGAGAACCAAATTAGATTCGGTTTTATTGACCTCCCTGGGCCTCTCTCTTTAAATAATATTTCTTTAGAACGGGTCAAAAGTCTTCAACAACGAAATATTCTACCAATTGGAGGTGCAAACAAGTCAAGAACTCGTAAGAATCGACTAAAAATTAAATTTGTTGAAAAACGTACTGTTAAGTCTGTTACTGTTGACTCTCAGATTGTTTGAGTTTTTGTTTATTTTTGTAAAAGTTTACAATAAAAAATAATTTAAAAAATATAACACGGTTTATAATTTGTATTTCAAAAGGGAGTACAAGTGTGCCTGAGTGGTTTAATATATTTTTAAAGTAACTAGCGGATTGTATATCGGTACTTTCCCATTATGCCGACAATGTCCGCAAATTTTTATCCGCAAGGCGTTTGAGAAAATAAATATTGTAACCTTGCGGATAAAAAGTTGAGGACATGAAAAGTACCTGTATATTATGTATGAGCACATTTTCCACAATGATTATAAAATAGAAAATTTGAATTAAAAATTTTTTATTATCTTCAATTTTGAGTGACATAAATATAAGTATAATTAATAAAAATTAAAAAATAAGTATATTATAAATCATAACAAAATGAGTATTAATTAATGAGCTATTTGAACAAAAAAATAATAATAAAAATGCAAAATAAACAACACTGGGGGGTTTTCTTTAAAAAAAAGGCAACTTTCTCTCGAATCATTTTTGTTGATTTTTAAAAAAATATTTTTAAATAAGCCTTTCTTCTTTTCCAAATGTTGCATTTATTTGTGGTTGTTGTACAAAATTATTATTATTTGCTGAAGGTAATGGAGAGGAAGGTTGTCGATATAATGATGTTTGTGTACTTGAATAATTAATTGATGTTTGGTAACGATTTTCTCTTTGTTGTGTTTGCATTTCATATGCCGCTGGCTAAAGAAATTTAAAAAAATAAGTTCAACGTTGAACAATTGTATACTATTTTAAAAGAATTTTTTTAAACTCAAAACTTTAAAAAACCCCTAGGCCCAAAAAATATAAAATTAATTAAATACTGAAGTTTAAAAAATATCTAATGTTTATTTAAAATGTATTTCCCTTTTCCTTTATAATGTAGGGGTTAAGGAACAATTTTTTCTACCTGATATTTTCCATGAAGTTGTCGACTTCTTTTTACATAACGAGCAGAAAATATACTTCCAAGTGCAATTGTGACTAACAAAACTTCAAAAAAAAAATTATTTAAAAACTAAAAAAATTTCCCCAGACTTGTAATAATTCCCAAAAGTACAAATATTCGAAGATTGTCAGAAGAACTTGTTGTTGTTGAATATTTAGATGTTCTTTTCATTGATTCACCAATATTCTTTTTTAAAAAAATTAATTTTAATTTATTAGTAACATCCATTTAATAATTACTGAATTTTCATTTAAACTTCCTCCATCAATATCATTTTCTTTATGTTCATTTTCAATACCATTTCCATCAGTTAATTCTTTATTTTCATTTTTATCTTTTTTATCCTCTATATGATTAGACAATTCATTCCCCTCTTCCAAATGATTACCCATAGGGGGAAATTCTAATCCTTTTTGATGTTGTTGATGTAAATGATCAATTACTTCATTTTTATTAGTTGAAGGAGCATTTAATGTCTAAAAATTAATTAAATTATTTAAAAAAATAAAAAATATTTTTTAACGAAAAATAAAAAGTATTTTAATGTAAAATTAAAAGGTACTTTCACATTATGCCGACAATGTCCGCAACTTTTTATCCGCAAGTCTTTTAAGACTATAAATATTGTAACTTTGCGGATAAAAAGTTGCGGACATTCTCGGCATAATGGGAAAGTACAATTAAAATTTATAGATTATAATAGACTATTGTGAGTGGACAAAAATTTTCTTAGGTTCTATTTCTTAAATATATATTATCTAATTTAATTTACATGATTAATCCAATCATTTATTTTTAAATTATTTCTGGAATGAAAACCCCTTACATTTATAGTAGGAATTATAGTCGAGGTAAATTCAACATTTTGTATTTGCTCTGTTGTTTCTGTTGGTATTTTAGTAGATGGAAGAGCAAAAGAATTTGAATTAAATGGAATAATATTTTGTGTTGTTAATAAACCTTGTTGTGAAGGCTAAAAATTAAAGTCAATGTTCACCTTAAATCTTTAAAAAAAAATTACCTCTTCATTAATAGATCCATTATTTACAGGTAAATTAATATCTTCATCTAAATGCATTGTAACCCTTTCGAATCCATTATCTAATTCATCCCTTCCATTATTTAATTTTCCAAAATCTTCAAAATTAATTGTTGTTGTTGTTGTTGTTGTTGTTGGTGTAAATAAAGGAGAAGAAGAAATATTTTCAGAAAATGCAAAAATATTTTCAACTTAAAAAATTATTCTTTTTATTTTTTGTTTACCTTTAAGTAAATAATTTTAATTATTTTTAAAAAAAATATTTTTAAATTATTTAAAGCTTAAATATATTTTATTTACTTTCATCAGTGAAAAGAAGTGGTGTTGTTGTTGTTGTTGGAATAATTATATTATTAATTGTAGTGTTTAATACATTAACATTTTTAATATTTTTTTCTTTAAACAATTCTTGTTTATCAGTTGTTATATTTTCTTAAAAACAATTTTTATTAAAGTTTTAATTAATTAAAAAATTATAAAGATTCCTAAAAATATTTATTCCTGAAATTTCAATAAATATATAAAGGGATCCGGAAAGTTTAAACATTTATTCTTAAATAATTTCCATAAAAACTTTCCGGAAAGTTTATTTTATTCTTCTTACCATTATTAATCAATTCTGTTGTATTAAATAAACTTGAAAAACTTCCAACATCTTCAGAAACATTAAAAACTTGCAAATTATTATTTAAATGTTCAGATAAACTTTGTTGTACTATAAAAGGTTTATTTTCTTTTTCCTCAAGTTTATTTTCCTTTTCAATTTGTTTTGTTGTTTTTAATGTTGTTGATGACAATAAATTAATGTTTAAAGGTGAAATTGTTGTTATAAATTCTTCTTTTTTATCATGTTTTAAATTAAAATATTTTTTATTTAATTTTGAATTATTTTTAAAATTTATTTGATGATAATGCATTTTTTTGTGATTTTCAGCCATTTCATCTTTTCTTAATTTATTTTCATTTTCAGCATCATTTGACGGGTTATCTTAATTTTTTAAATTTTATTTAAAAAATTATTTATAAACTAACCAATAATTTCCATTCCCATTCCAGTAAATAAAGGAAATTGAGGTGTATTTATTACATGAGTTATATAATTAGAATTATTAAAATGCCTAAAGAAAGAATAATTTAAATAATGAAGTTTTTAAATATTTTTTTAAAAATTATTTCATTTTAAATAAAATTTTTAAAGGACCTTTCCCATTATGCCGACAATATCCGCAACTTTTTATCCGCAAGGTATTTATTTTCTCAAAAGCCTTGCGGATAACAAGTTGCGGACATTGTAGGCATAATGGGAAAGTACTTTTTTAAAATTATTTTTTAAATACTTTCCTAGTTTAAAAAATAAATAAAAATATTAAATTTCCTCGTATTCATTTAAAATTAAATAATTTACCTAATTTTTGTTTCATTTTTCAAATTCCTCAATACTTCAAAATTTTCAATTAATTTTGTATTATTTATTATTTCTAATTCAATTTGTTTACTATTATTTTTATTCATTTTTTCTTCTTTAAATTCTTCTGTTGTAATTATTGGTACTTCTTCTTCTTCACCTCCCAATAATCCTTCAAGTGAAGGTTCAGAAGTATTATCATTATTAAAATTATTAGAAATTTCTTCAATTTCAGAATGTGTATTTGTATTATTTAATGAATTTATTTGTAACTAAAAATATTTAAAAAAAAAAAAAATATTTATTGAATAAAAAATAAATTCTATTTTCGATTAATTTACTTAAATCTTTGTTTTATTTTATTTAATAGACAATTAAATTCCTTATCAAATGACGACAAAAAGGGCTAAAAAAGTCCCCCAATTTTTAGGTTATAAGACTGGGCAATGAAACGTCCTAATTAAATTAAACTTGGATTTCCCAGATTTTTTAAAATATTTCCTTAATTTTTTAAATTTAAATAAAAACATTTACATTCTCTGCAGAAGTTTTATGCCTTTGTACAGCAACCATTGGCGGCCGAAAAATTGGGAAAGCTATTGGGGTATCTAAACTTTCTGAGGCAAAGATATGGTCAATAAATATACAAAAAACTAAATAAAATAAATTTTATTTTAATTTAAAAATAAAAAAAAACTTACAAAGAAAAATAAAAGAATTAATATATTCAATTGTTAATAAATGCATTTTTGTTGAATAAAATATTTTAATATCAATAATAATAAAATTAATAATATCTCATATTATTATAAATAAATAAAAATATTAAAAAATTGTTTCTAAAATTAAATAAAATTTAATTTTTAGAATTTTCTAAAAATTAATAGAAAATAATAGAAATATTTAAAATAATTAATAGGTGATCTGAAGCAAATTTTAAATTTAAAAAAAAATAAAAATGTTAACAAATCATCTTTAAAAAATAAAAAAATATGGTCCTTTCCTTAAAGAAAATTCAAGGATAAATTAAAAATTAAAATAAATTAAATATTAAATTAAATTAATAATTAATTAATTAAAAAAAAATGTTTATTTCTTTTACAAAAAATATTTAGCTCTCAGAAAATAGTTAAAAAAAAAAATAAAAAGTCTTCTCTCTCTTTACATTGAAAAACTTCCCTTCCCTTCCCCCCTTTTTTCCTATTAAATATTTTTAGTTGTTGGTTGTTCTCTTTAAAATCCACTTTATTCCTTCCTTTTTATTATATATAAATTCTAGGCCAGTTTTTTGTCACAAAACAACTACTCTCTAATAACTAAATCAAGTGTTGCAGAGTAAAAAAAGAAAAAAAAATTAAAAACAACAAAAATTTGAACGGGGGGAAGAACAAAAAATATATACATATATTTTAAATTAAATTACATATTAATTTTTAAAGAAATTAAAATAAATAAATAATTAATATTTTCAAAAATTAAATTATTTAAATATTAATATTTAATTTGGTTTTAAAAAATATGAATTATCTATTCAAATGTTTAGAAAAATGATTTTTAAATAAAAAAAAGAAGGTTGATTCTTTATAAAAATTATAGGAAGAATATGTTCAATAATACACCCAGAATAACTCAACTTTTAGGAGGAAAAAAGTTTAAAAATGAAAAAAATTTTTTTTAAATTAATTAACCAAAATTCCTTACTCAAATAAATTTAACATTAAAATAACTTTTTTAAATTTAATTATAAATAGAATATAATAAAAGAGAATAATTCCTTTGTCATAAAGTATCATCTCTAATTGAAAAAATAACAGACATAAAAATAAATAAATAAATAAATAAATATATCGCTTAATTGCTCATTAGGATTTTCTTATTTAAAAAATAAAAAATATTTTTTTTTTACATGGAAATCGGAGGAGTAAAAAATAATTTGAGAGTACCTTAATTATATATATATATATACATAATTGAAAAAGTAAATAATGAAAAGGATAGTTAATAAAAACAAATTTATTAGAGTAAAGGATATTTTATGGGAAAAATAAAATTAAAGAAAAAAATATAATAAATTAAAGTTGCTTATTATTTTAATAATTTTTATGTCCTTAATAGAATAATTAATTTATTGAGACAAAGGTAAATAAATATAAATACAATAATTAAATAGAAATTAAATAATTAATAAAGATGAAATTAAATTTCCTGGCTGTTGTTAACAGATCCGAATGACATACATATATTCCCAAATTTAGTTAGGTCGAATACAGAAAATTACAAAAGAAGAGTATAGAGTCTAAGACACCAAAAACTCAATCGGAAGTCTGATACAAAAAATAATATATTTAGATAAAAAACAAATTAACTAAATACATTAACTAATTAAATATTAATTAAAGTTTTTAAAAAGTCTAAAAACAATTAATTTAACAAAATCAAAACTAAAATTAACTACCTAACTAATTATATTTACTTGTTCTTTTTTTTTTTTAGTAAAAATAATAAGTAGCTCAAAAAAAGCACTCACATATTTTTAATTGTTTTACTTATAAACCTAATTTTGGAAAATGACTGAAAATGTTTTTCTCATGCTTTTTGTTCTTTTATATAAAAAATAAACTTGTTTGACTTTTATACTTCTTAACAATTAAAAATATAAGTTTAATAAATAAAGTTTAATAAATAAATATATTTTTCAGAGGTCAAAAATTAAACTTTAATTTTTTAAATAAAATAAAAATTTAATATTAATTATTTTATTTTAAAGTTTTCTTCAAAGAAGTTTGCAACTTGAAAATAAACTTAACTAAAACTTGAACTTAAAACATAAAAATATTTAATTCTAAACTTAAAACTTCTTTAGAAAATGAATGAACTTAAACTTATAAAATTAAAACTTGAAACAATTGCTTAGCATTTTTGTCTTATTTAATAAACTAAAATACGCCAAACAAATTAAAAAATTATTAATTAATTACATAAAACTGTTTCGATAAAAAATTTATTTTATTTTTCCTCAATAAAAAAAAATAAATTTTATTTTAGTAAAAAATTAAAAAAGGCAAAATTAAAATAAATTAGAGTAAAAATTAAATTAATTGACGTATTTAAAAACAAAGAAAATATTTGTGTGCGCAAATTATCGGGAGCAAAACACAAAAATAAATAAAAAAATCAGACAAGTTTTAAAAGATGTGCAGGTGTTTTGTGCAAAAGAAAACGAAGGAATTTGAATTTTTTTTTCGCTTTTTTAAGTTGATGACCTAGCGAAAAATCGATTAATTTTACTTTAACAAAATGACCTGCGCAGAGCTAAAGGAGTGAAAGGAATAAAAAGTTTGAAAATATTTCTAAATATTTTTTGAAATAATATTCAAATTTATATATTATGTACATATTAATTAGTTAAACGATAAAAACAAAATTTAAAAAATAAAGATTTCTTTTTTGAAAACAATAAGTGTTCCTTTTACCTTGCATAGTTTCCTTTGAAAGGGAACATTAAAATATATATATTAAATCAAGGAAAAAAAATTAAATGTTTAACCTTAAAGCATCTAAATATGTATAAATATGTAAACAATGAATTAAATAATAAATCCCTAATAAAATTTAAAAAATAAAAAATTAAGAAAACCCCCTAAAGACAAAGGATAAAACTATGAATTAAAATCACAATTTTTGACAGAAAATTGATCAGAAAAAAATCATGTAATTTAAGACAAAAAACAGCACAATAAACTAAGTAAGGGGAAAATAGAGGTCATACATCTGCGTCCTTCAATAAACAAACCAGTCAATGTAAAACAGTCCCCACTTTCTTCCCTTTATTTTTTACCCTTTTTACTGTCTTTTTCACACTTTACACAGTTTGGGAAGGAATAAAGAAGAAGAAAATATCTACTGAAATATATTGAATGTCCATTTCTTCAAATCGATAGAGAAAGAAGAAGTTTAATTAAAAAAGGAAATTTAAAAAAAATTAACAATAATCCTTGGATGTATTAAAGGATAAAAAAGAAAATTGTCAGAAAAATTTAAAAAGAAAATATTTTAAGGGCACAAAACTCAATCTAAAAAATAAATAAATAACTCAGATAAATTAATTTAATTTCCTAATATAACAATTTTGTAAATATTTATTTATTTTCTCATAACATTAAGAAATGCTTGATGTGGTATTTGAACATTTCCCACATTTTTCATTCTTTCTTTTCCTTCTTTTTGATGTTTTAATTTTTTCCCAAGACGATCAGCCACAAGATTTCCTAAATAAACTAGTTAGTTCATTAATTTCTTAAGAAGGTAATTTGGATATTAAAATTACTTCTTCAGATTACTTGAGGTTAGATGAAACAAGAGGAAAGGAAAAAAATAAAAAAAATATTTAAAAAAAAAGGTTTAACCTAAAAGAATTATTTAATGATAAAACAAAAATAAAACTCCCCATTTTTCAAAAAAAAAAAAATTCCTTTACCCTTTAAAAGTCCAGTAAAATCTTTTTTCAATGGTTTAATAACAGCTTGTGCTATTGCCTTTTTTGAAGTACCAAAGGAAGCTCTTATTGTTATAGCATATTGTTGCCATGAAATTTCACTTTTAAGTTTATTAACCATTTGACTAGCACGTTTTCTTGCGATAATACTTGGACATATTAATGATAATTCTTCGATTTGTTTTTCATTTATATAAATACAAATTTTCTCTAATTTACATTCTCTATAACCTAAAAATAAATTAAAACAATAGTAAAAATTATTTAAAATGTGTCAGCCTTAAAATATACATAGGTTAATTTTTTAGAAGACTCGAACATTTAAAAGTAACGTAAATTTATCCTAATTAACTACATAAACTAGCAAAGAACTATTAAATCACATAATTGACCCTTACCATCATCCTTTATATCAAAAGAAGCATAACCACTCGTTAATCGTTTTAAATCATCAAAAAAGTCAACAATAATTTCCAATAAAGGTAACCAAAAATTTAAACAATATTTAAAAATTTATTTAAAAAAAACCTCCATTTAAGAAGCATTTTAGTTTCATCAATGTACATTGTTTCAACATTTTCTCCTCTTGCATTTTCACATAATGTATTGATAGATTGAAAATATTCGGCTGGAGTAACAATTGTAACTAATGATACTGGCTCATGATAACTTAAAAATTTTTTTAAAATTTTATAATTTGCTTTCTAAAACAAAAAGTCCGCAACTTGTACGAAATAAAAAATGAGGCTTCAACAAAAAAAGGAAAAAGTGGAACTCCATTAATTAAAAATTATAGGAAACACTATCAGATGATTTATAAATTAAATAAACAGAAACTTTATTTTAAAAATAATTTAGAGAAGAAACTATTATTGCGGATAAAAATTGCGGACAAAAGTTGCAAAAAGGGAGAATAATAAAATTAATTTAAAATTAAATACCAAACAATATCAGTTGGACAAACTGGAAAAGAAGAAGGTTTTGAGATTACAACTTGACCTTTCCCACCAAAACGTTTTTGTCTAATTGATTCATTGTCAACAATATCTAAATAATTTAAATAAAGGTAAAAAAATTTAAAAAAAAACCTGCCAAATATTCAACTGTTGGAGATGTAAAAACAGCCAATTCTCCATATTCTTTTTCTTAAAAATCAATCATTATTTTCCTTAAATTTATTAACAAACCCAAACGTTGCCCAAATATTTCCATATGTAAATTTCCCAAAAAATAAGAAATTAAAAAATTATTTTCTTTTTAATTTTTGTATTTACCAACAAATCCAACTCTCCATCCCTAAAAATAAAAAGAAATTATTGGCCCTTGCAAAAATTAAAAAACAAACCTGCCCAAAAATTGCACTAGTATCTGTTTCTAATTCAACAGACGAATCATTCAGACAAAGATTTTCGATTGCTTTCTAAAAAAAATTTTTTAGATAAATTTAAAAAAAAATACATTTAAGCGTTCAAACTCTGAAGATTCTGACGGAAAAAGCCCTGCGTAAACAGTTGGTTTTATTCTATCAATTGACATAAAAGGTTTTAGGTTTAATTTATTTCCAGCTTCAAAAACTGTGTCACCAACAATTACGTCTTTAGGGGATTTAATTCCACAATAAAAATACCCAACTTGACCTGTATTTAGGGACTAAATTGGAAAAAAATAAATTATAACTTATAAATTAAATAGTGAGTTTAAGTAAAAAAAGGGAGTAAGAAACACTTTTTTTATTCGCCGAAGTCCGCAAGTTTTATCCGCAAATTTGTACGCAATGAGTTCTTTAAAGAAACTTATTTTGTAAAATTTAATTTTTTTAGGATTCTATTGTCTTTTGGGAAAATATTATTAGCTGACTTTTGCGAGCAAAAAATGAAGTACTTAGGGGGAAAATGCTTCATTAAAATTTAAATTGAAAAATTAAAAAAATAACCTCACATGGAACCATTTCTGGATGTAAAATTCCCACTTGTGTAACTTTATAAACCCGTTCCGAATCATTAAAAAATTGAATAGACATTCCCCGTCTTAACTTTCCCTGTTTAACTACCATAAGTAGAACAACACCATGACGAACATCAAACATAAAAATTAATAAAAAAAATTAATAAATAAAATTAATTAATTACCAAGAATCAAATACGTGTGCCTGAAAAGGTTCAGATGCAATTAAATGATTAGGTGCCGGAATTCTTTCAATAATTGCATCCAAAATTAAAGGAACATTTAATCCAGTCTTAGCAGATACTTTAATTATTTCTTCTTTCTTAAAGTCAAAAAGTGTTTCCATTTGACGTTCAATACGTTCAAGATCAATAGACGGCATGTCTATTTTATTTATTACAGGAATTATAGGCATTTCTGTTTGGAATGCGTCCCAAAAATTAAAAATTGTTTGAGCTTGTATTCCATAAAATTAAAAAAAATTATTAGAAATTAGAAAAGAATAAAACTTGATTAGCAGCAACTAAAAGTAATGCACCACTAGAGGCTACTAAAGAACGTTTGACTTCAAAACTAAAAAACAAATTAATTAAAAATTTGTTTAATATGTCGGGAAGTAGAAGAGCCTGGGTTTGGATAAATCGGGCCAAGAGTTTTCAGTAGTTTAGTAAGGACCTTCTGTTAATAAAATAAATCAAGAGCCTATTCCAAAATGTTTAAGAAAACCTCATAAATTTATTAAAAATAAAATACTTAAAATCAACATGACCAGGCGTGTCAATTAAATTGAGCATATGACCTTTGTAAAACATTGTACAGGTCTGAGCTTTCACCAGAAAAAAAATAAATAAAATTAAATAATTAAAAAAATTAAAACCCTAAAAATAAGATAAAAAACAAAACTGTAATTCCTCGTTCCTTTTCAACTTCTAATTTATCAAGATATCTTTGCTGGGAATCAGATGGAATGACATTTGTTAATTGTAACAATCTATCAGAAAGTGTGCTTTTACCTAAATTTATTAAATTTAAATTAAAAAATATTTAGTAAAGCTTTCGGTAAAAAAAAAGCAAAAATTACTAAATTATTTTATTTTTCAAAAATTACCATGATCAATGTGCGCAATAATTGCAAAATTTCTAATTTTATCTAAAATAAAATTTTAAACTTTTTGTAATTAATAAAACCTGGTGTGTATTTATTTACTGATTTTAATAATATATTTTCTTCTAAAAGTTTTTCAATTTTTGCTTCATTAGAAGTTAATAAACGATGTTGTATAAATATTAATTTTGTGGGGGAAAATAATCTTTTTAATAAATAAATATAATATAATTGAATTTTTAACATTTTTCTTTAAAAAAAATAAAATTATAACTTAAAAATTTCTTTAATTTAAATAAAAAAATTTAAAAAAAAATCTAAATGTCTATAAACAGTAATCATTAATATTTTCTTCTTTTCTTTTCCGTCTCTCTTAATTTCCACAGTCTCTAAAAATATGAGGAAAAAGTTTTATTTCTCGAATATTATTAAGCTTAACTTTAACATAATAAGCTTAAAACTCATCTTTTTGTTCATATCTGACAATTGATTAATAAACTTTGAAATTATAAATCTCAACAATTGAGATCAAGTTTAGCAAAATAAGTAACAATATTGTAAATAATTTAGACAGGAAATTAGAAATATATCAGCATGAAAGTGCTTATTTTAATTTAAAATTAAAAGTAATTCTATCGCAGTGCGACACTTGCGGACCGACATTTGCGGAACGACATTTGCGGACCGACATTAGAGTAAAAAAAATTGAAGAAAAAAAATTTAAAAAAAAACTTTAATCTTGAATTTTTTTTTAAGACTGGGCGATATTTGAAGAAAAAAGTAATTTATTTTATCATAAAAATTTGAAGACATCGATTAATAATTGGAGGGAAAGGCCATCCCCGTAGACTTCAAAATGAAGAAGTTTTGTAACGGATCACATAGATTGAAAACACTTAAATTAAGCAGAAGTCATTTTTAATTTTTAAATGTTTTTTAAATTTTTTTTACTCTAATATCGGTCCGCAAATGTCGTTCCGCAAATGTCGGTCCGCAAGTGTCGTAGAGCCAATTCTATATCTAAGTCTAAGCTAATGATTTAAATTTTGAAAATTTGCTTCAATTTTATAAAAAAATTAATATTTTATTTTAAAAATGTCTTAAAAAATTTGGTTTTCAATTTTTAGAATTTTATTTTGTAGAATTACTTTTAATGTTTTTATTTACTAAAATATTTTAATTTTCAATCAAAAATTTATAAAATTAATTAAAAATAAATCTATTTCCCTATTCATTTAATCTTTTCTTCTTTTTCATTTATTTTCACCTTTATATTGATTTTATTTCCTCATTAAATAATATATTTTTCACGTCAACTCTCTTCTGATTAGTTCATTCATATCCGCTTTCTTCTATATTCTTAAATAAAATTCCTTTTATTTGATTTCAAAGCCACTCAATCCTCCCAGCTGTACCCCTTCCATTTCCTTTATTTAACCTTAAAATCAACGCCTGAATTTTTCTTTTTGAAGATAAAGAATAGCAGGCGCTCATCAATTTTCTTTTATTGTGCCTAAATAATTCTTTATATATATATATATTTTGCCTGTTCTGCTTTTATCCAATTCTCGATTTTCTTTCTTTTTCTTCTCTAAAAAAAATATTTTTAGTTGACGCTACTATGGCCAGTTGCTTTTAAACATTTATTTCTTGCTATTACCTCCACTTTAAGGCTTATTTTGATCGTAAGATTAAATATGAGAGAAAAAGAGAAATAAAAAATATATAGGGGAATTTGACGGACAATCAATTGAATCCTCAAATTTTTTTTTAAAAATAAAAATCCGTTTTTGAAAAGAGGGAAAAAGAAGGAATTTTTTGAAATTAGATAATGATCATCATCCCTGTTGCCAAGAACACTTTTTTAATATTTTTAAATTTAAACCTGACTTTAAAAAAACTTAAGGTTTATTTTTATGTGTTTTAAAACTTACCGTTCAAACATTAAAAATTCTTTAAATAGAACTTTTCTATATTTAATAATAGTAAGGTTTTAAATAAATTAAAATATTCCCTTTGGAAGAAAAAATTTAAATAATTTATTTTTTAAATTAAATTTTTGGTCCGCAAGTTTCATTAAAGTTAATTAACCGTACAATAAATTTTCAAATCTCTAATAATTATTTTAATTTATTTTCGTTATTACTCAATGTTTTAATTATTTATAAATTAATTTTAAAAAATTCTAAAAAATCTCTGAAATATTCTAAACAATTAAATACTCAAAAAATTACTAATCTTGTTTACAAATATTTCAAAATTTTAATTAAATTTAAAAATAAACCAAAATTACTCTACCATTTCCTTCAGTAGGACAACCTACACCCATTACATCAGTAGTTATTAAAGATTTACTGAAAGGTATTTGACCGAAACTTTGAATAATACCTCCATTAAATGAATCAACATATTCCCTTAAATTATATATAATTTACTTAATATATAATTTTAAATTAATTAAAAGATTTTAAAAATAAAATTATTTTTACTTGTATAATTCATCAGAAGAATTGGAAAATGAAGAATTACAAAATAATGGATTGTGATATTTTCGAATAACCCAAATAGGCCAAGTATATGCATCGACCTATTTTAATAATTTTTTTAAATAAAATTAAGTATTATTTTAATTTTAAAATTTAGAAAAAAAATTAAATTTTACCGGATAGCATTTTTCATTAGGCCCTGTACGTTTCTGACCCTCTGGACAATCACAAACATTTCCAATACAAACTTCACCTAATTCGGAACGACAAATCTTTAATAAATAATTTAATTAATAAAGAAACTATTTTCTTTTACCTGTCCTCCACAAGTTGTAGGTGAAATTGGTAATGGAATACAAACACGACCAGGTAATTTACTGCTCTCACTTGATTTATCAAAGAATCCAGAATTACCTTTTAAATAAATTTTATTTTTTTCTTTAGTTTAAAAAATAAATTATTATTTACAATGACAAGTATAACCACCAGAAGCTAAAGGAATACAAGTAGCATTTGGGTCACAGTCTGAAGGAACAGGGCAACCTATTGAAGGTATTGGCTTCTTAAAAAATGTAATTATTTTTAATTATTTTTTTTTTTAATATTTAAAAGTTGATAAATCTCTATAAATTAATTTAAAAAAAAAGTTGAAATTTGTATAAAATTTTAGCAACAAATAATAGGAAAACATAAGTAAATATCTTCTAATTTCAGAATTTATTAAATAACTTTACCAAAAATTAGTCATATTTTTTAAACTTTTTTTTTCTAAATAAAACTAATCGTTAGCTTTATTTTTTAAATTTTAGTTCATATTTTTATCGAAATTTACAAAAAGTTAATAATTTTAAATGATTTTTAGCTATAAAAGAAGGTCAAATTGAACAAAAAATAAATAAATAAAATTAATTATTTAAATTAAAATTTAATTTTAATTTTTAAAAATAAAATTTAAAAAAAAATAAATTAATTTTAAATAAAACAAAATTTAAAACCTTATCAATAATTTAATTAAATAAACAAAAAATCATTAATTTACTTTATACATATTTTAGCTTTTAAAAAAATCAAATAAAAATAAATTTAATTTTGGCCAAATAAAAAAAAAAAAAAAGTTTATTTTTTCACACAATAAATATAAACACACAACAACAGGTTGTATTTTCTCTTTCCCCCCTTTTCTTTTTTTTTAAACCACCAAAACCACAAACAAAAACATTTTATATATTAAATATAAATATATATTTTACAAAATGTGCGAGGCTCTTTATTTATTTATTTTTTTTATTAATGCAACTAAAACGCCTATTTTTCTTTCCAAAAAACATTAAAGTAAAAATGTTTCCACTATACTAAAAAGCGAAAAAAAAAAACAAAAAAAATCAGTCAGTCAGTCGTATTAAAAAGGCAATGGCCGCAGGGAAATGAGGGATTTTTTGGCGTTAAAAAAGGTGTTATTAAGGAATTTTATCAATGGAATTTTGTAAAAATAGTTTAAAATGGATTATATTGCTTCATAAAAAATTTTAAAAAATTTTAGAATTTTTTGGGAATTTATTGAATTAATAAATAATATTCTTTAAAAAAATTATGCATTGAAATAGAATTTTTTTTTAAATTTTTTCTTAAACAAATAATAAATCAAAAAAATTTATTTGAATAATTAATAAATGAATTTAAAAAAATATTTTAAAAAATTCGAAAATTTAACTTTTTTTTTCTTTGGTCCAAATAATCTTACGCCCAAACAAACATATAATAAAGTTGTCCATAATTTCTTTACGTTTCTTTTATTTGATTTAAAAGTTATCAACAAAATGGCAAACAAATAAAGCATAAAAACAACATTTAAAGAAGCATAAACATTTAATGTTTAAAACATTCTTTGCATAGCCTTTTAGAAAAACTTTATTCTAAACACAACAAAACACTTTATGTATTTTCCGTTTATTGTTTATTTAATAAACTTTACTGACTGAGCATTTAATATTAAATTAAACTTTTTCATATCCAATAATTTAGCAACTTTGTTTTTTTTTTTAGCTAACAAACAATTTAAATAATTGTTTTTAATTTACTTTAACACAGATGCACTTTTAAAATAAATTATTTATTACGTACAATCAAAGTATTATGAGCATTTAACATATAATTTAATTTT
The DNA here is from genome assembly GCA_036172905.1 of Meloidogyne graminicola. NCBI lineage: Eukaryota > Metazoa > Nematoda > Chromadorea > Rhabditida > Meloidogynidae > Meloidogyne > Meloidogyne graminicola. The sequence goes on from JARPZY010000004.1 coordinate 1,853,939, forward strand.
TTTAAAATTACATATTTATATATTAAAATTATAGATGATAATTTACATTAAGCTTTGTTTAATAAAAAAAAAAAGCTTTTAATATAAAAAAAAATATAATAATTCTGTTAATTAAAAAAAAGAAATATTTAAATTTTTCTGATTTTTATTTTTTAGTAAAATTTTGATTTATAATATTAATTTTTACAAATGAATACTTCAATTATAAATGTAATATTCTAGGTAATTAAATTAATAATTAAATTGATTAGCAGAATGAAGGCATCATTTTTGAATATATTTTCCCAGCAATTATTTTTTCTTTTGCTTCGATTATTGGAATTTCCTTAAATTTTAGTGTTTGTTATATAACAATTAAGTATAGGTAAATTATTAAATATTTTAATTCCTGAATAAGTTTTTTCCGGATTAAATAATTCTGAAAATAACCAATTCCGGAATTAAACATTGTTGCAATTTAAGAGAGTCTGTCTATTCATTAATTGAATCTGGAAATTAAATTTTATTTAAAATAAATAATTTAGAAAACAATATTCAACACTTTCGAGTAACACAGCTATTCTTCTATCAATTAATTCCTTTTTTGAAATTCTTCACCAAACAGGAAATTTTTTTCATTTATTAATTACAGCAACTGGAATTAATTTTATTCAATTTAAATTTGCAATTCTATTTCAAATTCAGTCATTTATTGGATATTATACAAGTGTTCTTATGTTTACTATTTTGAGTTTTGATAGACTTTTGATAGCTACTTTTCCTATTTAGTAAGTAATTTTTTTTTATTCCTGAAAGGTTGAATTAATTATTATATTAAAGAAGAATATTTAAAAGTATTAAGAACATTTCCGGAGTTAAAACTTACGGAAAGAATATCAGAATTCTAAAAATTATAAACCAGAATTTCTGATTTTTTTAAATATTAAACTGTCCAAATGTCAAGTCCACAAATGTCAAATAAATAACATATTAATTATTTAATAATTTATTTTTAGTTATTTTAAAATTAATCGTCAAAAATATATTTGTGTATATTTATTTTTAATTTTTCTATTTATTTGTAATATTATTTTTTCAATTTTAAAATCTATGTATAATAATGGTAATACATTAGTAAATGGAAGTATAGCAAGTTCTAGTGCTGTACTTAGTAGAGACAATTTAATTATATTTTTAATACAATTTATGACTGTCCCAGGAATTATTTTTTATATTCTTGTTGGATTAATATTAAAATATAGGAAAGGTAAAATTATTTAAATTAATTATAAATATTTTATGTAATTTGTTGTCCTCTAAAATTAAGCAAAAATTTATACTTTGTCATTTGACATTTTGCCATCATTTAATTCCGTTAATAAATTAATTTTATTTAGCATTAACTTCTGATTATTCAAAGAAAAAAATATATCGTTCACTATTTTTAATTGTATTTATTAATATTTTTGGATATATTACAAGTCTATTAATTATTAAATATATTATAGTCCCTTTAACAATTACAAATATATTAAAATTAAATTTATATTTAATTATTCCTGGATTAATAATTAATTTATCAATTTCCTCAAATGCACTAATTCTTTATATTAATAGGTATTTTATAAATAAAAAATTAATTAAAAAATTATTATTACTCTCAGTGCTGACTATAATAAAGTTTACAAAAAAGAATTTAATTTTATTAAACAAAAATTAATTAAATTTGTCAAAATTAATCAACAAACTACTACTACTGTAGAAATAATATCTAGAAATTAAAATAAATAATTAGGTATTTTCTTTATTCGATTTTTTAAAATATTCATTACTTGATATATGCATTAAAAAAAATAATTAAAATAATTTAAATTTATTATTTATTTATTTTATTACTAATATTTACAATATATGTTTACAGTAATACTAACTAAAGAAAAGTATAAACGAAAATAGAAACATGAAAAAGATTTAACTACTTAAATAGTAAAAGAAAAGAAAATATATCTAAATAAATATTTAACTTTTCCGGAAGTTCCGGCTACACTTAAATTATTTCTTTTAAATTATTCTTCTATGTACATATTAATTATTATTTAATTTAGAATTATTTAACAATTAATATAAGTTATTGTTGCATCTAAAATTAAATTTTAAATATTTTGTTCAATTAAATTTAAAATTTCTAAAAAAATTAAAAATTAAATGTTTTTTTACCTTTACCAATACCAACAGTTCCTCCTTGGGGTTCAAGCCATAAAAATGCTTCATTAGATAAATCAACATGATTTATTGCACATTCAGGACATTTATTATTTATTGGAACAGTTAATCTATTAATTTAATTTAATTAATTTAAAATAATTAAAACGTTTTAGCAGTAGAACATCCAACACATTTATAAGTAATTTTAACACATTTACTCATACAAATAGGGTCATTTAGTACAGAACGTTTGTCTTTTAAGCAAGAAGGTACCCATTGGGCAGAATTGTTGAAAAGTGAACCTGAAGCTGCTGCAGATTTTGTTGGCTAATATATTGAAAAAAAATTAATTAAATTAACAATTATTTTAAATTTATTTTTATTAAAAAGGAAGGGAGGAAATGAAATAAATTTCAGATATTAATTTAATTGCTTAATTATTTTTAATTAAACCTTTCTAAATAATTAAAAAAAATTTTTTAAATAATTATTACCTTTGCCTAATTAATTAAATATAAAAAAAAATAAAATAAATTTTAAATCCCATTTTTTAAAATATTAAAGCTAAGCCTTAATAAATTAAAACATTTAATTAAAATTTAATTAAAAAAATTAATTAATTAATTTACAGCATCAGTATCTAATCCACAAGCACCTCTTCCACCTATTCCATACATTGTAAATATTCCTCCATTAATAGGGTTATTAAGGTTTGAATTAATAGGACCATTAGTAGATGATGCAGATAAACAAGTATCTTTATTTGTATATTTAGGGCCAACTACTAAACTATTTTGGGCTTTAATAAATAAAATAAAAGAAAATAGAAAGAAGAAGGAAATTAATTTATTTGACATAATTATTTTTTAATTTTTATTTAAATTAAATTAATTATTTTTGATAAATTAATTAAATTATTAGAAGTATTTATATAAATTAATACCACCATTAAAATAATTTTTATAGTCAATTATTTGTTTATTTAAAATTTAAAAAAATAAAGCTTTGTTGTCGTTAAAAAGGAAAAAAATTTTTGGACTTTTTTAAATAAAAAAAATAATTTTTATTTTTGTTATTGTAAATAGAAGAAGATTTATTTAATTTTTTAAATGTACTTAAAAATAAAGTTGAATAAACCTAAATATTTTTTATTTTTTTTAAATTTTATTTAATAATTTTAATTAAACTAAAAATAATTTTTTAAATTTAATTTACATTAAAAAAAATATTTGTTTTATTTTTTTAAATAATTGTTATCTTATTAAAATTAAAAGTTCAATTTAAAAAATATTGCCTTGTTCAAGTTTTGAATAACTTTTTATTTACTTTCATTTATTTATTTTTTTTTTTAAACAACTTTTAAAAAGTTGAAACATTTATAGAATAATTATTATATATTTTTAAAGTTTTTAAACAATTAATAATTTAATTAAATTTTAATTTAATATTCAAAATAAATTATTAATTAAATTATTTATAAATTTATTAATTAAAAAAAAATATTCTTTTTTAATTTAACATATATTAAAAATTATTTAGTACATTTATTTATAAAAGTTAACATTCTTTAACAAATTGTTCTTCTTAAAATTTGTTTATTCAACGTTTAAATTTTAAAAAATTTTAAAAGGTTGATTATTAAATTGATCAAATTTTTTAGTTTTTCCTCTATTCCACGTTTAAATTTGAACAAAAATTTTTTAAATAATTTTTAAAAAATTCACAATATAAACAAATATAAACGAAACTTAATTTTTTTTAAATTTAAAAACAAAATTTGAAAAAATAGTTAAAATTATAAAATAAAATAAAACAATATTTTTAATTTTTTAAATTTAATAAAAACATTATTTTAATTAATATTTTTGGTTCAGATTCTCCACTAACAGTTTATCTGCAATATATAATATTTATTTATTTTTGAAAAATAAAATATTTTTGATAAAATGTTACAAATATCTTAATTATGTGTTCAATGTCCTTAGGAATGTTTTAAAAATAAAATCAGAATTATTACTTAAATTTTTTAATGTTTTGCAAAATACAATCCGCAATTTATGTACGCAAATGTTTTCCAAATTTAACCTTTAATCAATTTTTAATTTTGTTTATATAAAAAAATAAATATTAAATATTTTTAGGTAATATATTATTTGAATTTTTTGTAGATTATTTACTTGCTTAGAGTTAATAATTAGAAAAGAAAATTAAGGGAAAATTTAATTTTTATTCTTTTTAAATAAATTAATTAAATATTTTCTCATCAATATAAACTAAAAAAAATTCCCTTCCTCCCTATTAATTTTCTTTGTCTTTTACTTAACTTAATACTTTTAATTAGCTTCAAGTAATTTGAATATTTATTATAAATATGCAGGTCAATTTGTTAATATATTCAATTATAAATATTATTTTTATTTGAACAAAATAAAATAACAAATTTATTATTTTATTTAAATATATTAATTTAGAATAAAAAATAAATATTTTTAGAATTTTATATAATTTATTAAATGACTGAAAACTCTCCAAATTCTAATTATGAAGTAAAGTTATAAATTGTCTATTAATTTCAAAAAAAATTATTAATTTTCTGAATCAAAATTAATTTTAATTAATATCACAATTCTTTTATTAAAAAAGGGGGTTCTAAACTGATATTAGTTTAAAATTAATTTTTCATATTTATTATTAAATATATTTTGTATTTAATCATTTCTCTTAAGATGCCGTAAATCTTTCTAAAATATTATCCTTTTTTAAAAAAACCCTTTTTGGGTATTAAGATAAATTAAAAATATTTATTAAAAAAAATATTTGAATATTAAGCATTTATTTAAAAATAATAATTAAGAATATTGAACAACTTAGAAAAGAACTTAACAAAGAAAATGTTAGAAATGCATTACTTCAATTAAAAGTTGAACAATTAGAAAATGAAAATACAACTTTAAAAACACAAATGGAGAAAATGAAAGACAATGAAAAAAAGGTTGTTAAGTTTAAAATATTTAATTACTTTTATAAACTTGATTTTTGTTTAATTTTTAAAATAATTTTTTTTTATCCTTATAATTTTTTAAAAATATTTGTTCCGTACAAATCTTTTTTTCCGGATTTTATTTTTAAATGAAAATGTCTTGTTATTTGAGTTATTTTTAAGTGATTATTTATTAAGTATTAATTTAATTTTTATTTTACAAAAAAATTGTTAGGGGAATATTACAAAAATACCAATTTTGTTATTTTTAGGATAAAGAAGATTTAATTTTATTTAACAAAAAATTTGACAAATTACCTTTCGAAATTAAACAATTAATGGAAGGAAAAGTGGTTAGTTTATTTTAAAATATTTATTAATTAAATAGAAAAAAGTTTAAATTAATTGTCCACAATAAAAATTTTGAAATTTTGTTAAATCATTTAATTTACTCCTATTTAAAAAATTAATTGAATAAAACTTCTATTAAGAGAATTAAATTGGAATTTTTGTAATAAATAATTATTTGTCATAAATATTTATTTTATTAAAAAACATAAATTTTTTTATATAAAATAAACTTGAACAAAACTAAATATTAATTTAAATAATAATTTTTTAGTGTTTTGTTAATATTTCAAATAAATGGAAATTAAGTGATAAATCTGAATGTTGTGAAAATAAATGTGTAAATAATAATAATCTAAATGCTGTGTGTAGTTATGGTAATGGATTTATTCAAATTATAAATGATACAAATTTTATTTATAATAAATGTAATGAAAAAGGTAAGGATTTTATAAAATTATTTTATAAATTTTGAGTGTCCATTGATTTGTTCCTGTTAATTTATTTGGATATAGTATATATAGTCATGCCTTTAATGAACCTTCTAAATAATCAGAAGTCCATTAATAAACATTCAAAATAATCATAATCCGACACATAAAAAATAAATTGAAAATATGATACAATGTGGGTATAATTTTTCAAGTTAAGTTATTTGGTTAAGCATCTCTCTATCTCACATTTCTTTTGCTTTTGTATTTATTTTTTTTATTATTTTAATCAATTTACGGAAAACTAAAATATCTGACATAATAACCGAGAATTGTTTCAATAAACCAAAAGAAAATTATATTTTCTCATTATATTATTATGAAGTTAAACTTAATTATGAAAACTATAAATTCTGGGCAAGGATGGGTCTTAAAGGTGATAAAGATAAAGAAGTTAGTTTATGTCTTCAAAATGGACTTATTCGTTATGATTTAAAAAAAATAATCGTATTTGCTTCGGACATGAAGAATGAATTTAAAATTCCTTCATTTTCGTTTAATAATAATGATATTATTGGTTGTGGATTAGTTTATCCTCCCATAAAAATGAATAATAAATCACCATACATTTTCTTTACTCATAATGGAGAACAAATTGGTAAGAAAATATTTTTTTTATTTAAAAATTAATTTTAAAGGTAAAGCTGTATTATTAAAAGAAAATTTTGAATTTCTTAGACCTTTTATTGAATCAAAAACCTGGTCAGGTGAAACAAATTTTGGAGAGAATTTAAATGATAAGCCTTTTATTTATGATGTTACTAAACATTATATTGCGGAAGAATTTTACAAAGATGAAGATTTTTATAGAAGTGAAATGAAGACTGTTGTTGTTCCTCCGGTTGCATTCCCTGCGCGATACCCTTTACTTAGCATCTTTCCATATTGGTAAAACTTAAATATTTTTGACTGTTAAACTACATATTTTATTTAACCTAAAATTTTTTGTTTATATCAATTTCTTGAATCCAATTTAAACATAAATATTCTTTTTATATAATTTTTTTTCATGTTTGTTTTTACCAAAAAACAATATACCTAGTATTTTTAATTATTTTAGTTTGGTGAATGTTTTTTTAAGTTTATTTAATTTAGTTTTAGAAAAAAACATCTAAGAGAATATTTTAATCTCAGAAGTGGTTAAAAATAAAAGCATTAAATATTTAAATTTTAATACAATTACGTCTTCTGATTTTTTTTAAATTTTAAATGATTGTTTAAAATTATTATTAAAAATACATTAAATTATCCTCAACGGTCACCAATTATTTTAGATGTAATTGTTAATAAAAAAATTAAATCTTGTAAACATTTTCTTTTTAAATTTCAAATATTAATTCAAATAAAGCTAAAAATCTTTCTTTTTTCCTTATTTTTTAAACAGAAGGTACAATAGTCTTCACCATTGGATCAACTTGATGTACATTAATATTTTGACATTTTTTACAGCAAAATATTTTTTGTCTATAATTACGTACACTTAACATTGTTACCTTAATTATTAAATTTAAATATTTAAATAAATAAAATTAACTATAGGATTTAAAATAGCAATTGAATAGCCTAAACCTGTGCTTAAAAATATTTCAATATATGATGAAGAAAAATTAAATAAATTTAATAATACACTTAAATTCACAAGTATATTAGATAAGAACGTAAAGAGAGGAAGAATACCCTGTAAAATTAAATGTTTATTAAAAATAATATTTTTGTTTTAATTTAATTATTAATTGTAATTGTGACCCTCTCTGTAATATTAGCCCTCTTTTTAGAAACATTGAAAAATAAACCTGGGAGTTTTATTACAGTTAATACAATATTTAATTAAAATTCAAAATTCATTTAATTATTTTATTAAAATTCAGAATTTACCTGTGCTAACAAAACTATAGTAATTTGTTTATTCATATAACGAATTTGTGACATTTCAATACCTTTACAATGTTTATAAACTTTAATTTGAATTTTAATACCACAATAAATAATTATTATATAATTAATTATACTTAATGAAATTGCATAATTTGCTAAATAAGTTGTTAGATTTTTTGTCTAAAATTAAATATTTAAAAATATTTAATTATTTAATTAAAGTTCAATATAATTTTTTAGTTGATTCTAAGCCTTTACTATATTACTAAAGAAAGGATATATTGAAGTAGTATATTTCCGGAAAAAAGTTTCCGGAAATAAAATTAAGGAAAACTTCTTCGGTACTTCAATGGCTAAAGGATCACGGTTTTGAAGCAAAGCTTAAGTAAGTATAATTTAAAAAACAGGAAATTAACTTTTTAAATTTAATAGAATGCCTTGTTTTATTGTTCAAAAAATATCATTTATTAAAAAATTAAAATAAATTAAACCTTTTCTATTCTTTGACCAACAACATAATTATTTAATGTATAATTATCTAATTCAAGTATTTTTGCTAATTCATAATTAGTTAAATATTCATTCTCTGGAGTTGGATTATGCAAAATATGAGCAATAATGTTTAATATAATAATTGGAAGTAGTCCAATAATAATTAATATTAAATGTTTTTTAAAGTTAATATTAACTTCCCTTTATGAAAAATAAAAATTAAATTAATTTAATTAAATATTATACTTTACAACAGTTAAATAACGATAAATAAAAAGTGTGCTAACATTCATATTTGTAACCCTTCCCATAAAATTGTTAAAGGTGTTAAATAAATGCTGCCATGGATTTGGTAAGTAATGTATTATTCCGTAATTCCAAGTTGTACCAAAACCGTTATCATTAATGAAAACCTTTAAAAATAAAAAGTAAATCTATTGTACAAAATAAATATTTTTGTAATTTAAAGAGGAAGGGATTACAAAAACATTAAACATTTGTTTCAATACAAATAAAGTTTAAATTAATCAAAGTGACTTAGGAACAAGTCCGGAATTATTTTTATATGACGGATTTCCGGAAAATTTTCGATCCGACTGTTCCTTCAGGTAACCGTTTATTTTTCAGGAAGAGACTCAATTAGAGAGAAAGCCCTTTAATAACATCAATTATTATATTTAATTACTCTACTTTTCAAAGAAATAATTATATTTTAATTAAATTCTAAAATTCTAAAAATTAACCGGTTGTGTAATAGCAAATAAATAAATTCCAATAATATCAACAATACAAGTTTGTAAAAGTATTCTACTATAAACTTGCATTTCTTTCATTGTATAACGAATAATTAAACGAATTAATAAAAAATTAAAAAATAATCCAATTGAAGCAAAACAATAAATTATTGTTGAATATATTAATGCTGCTGCCATCTAATTATTTTAAATATTTTTAATAAATTATAGAGGCTATGTTTGTTAAGTTTTTATTAAATTTTTATTTATTTTTTCACATCCTTAATTTAGCTTTATTTTAGTTAGAATAGCTTATCTCTTTGTGACATAATGATTAAAAAAGCGAATGATATTTTCAAGCCATTATTTAATTCAAAAGATATTTAAAAAAATATTTAAAATAGGTTGGATAGAAAATATTTAAGTATTCTTTAATAAAATCGCTAACGCATATTTCTAATTTTTAATAGAAAAATTTATAAATATTAATTAATTTTTTGTTTATTAAAGCTTTAAAATAATAATTTTTATTAAAAATGAAAAAAAGAACTTTTATTTAATATTATTAAGGTAACAATTAACTAAATATTTTATTATTTATTAAATCTTAAGTTCAATTTTTACTTTTTTAATTTTTAAATATTAATTCTAATTGGCAGGTGTACATATTTAAATTCAAAAATTATAATTATAAACATGTTTTAAAAATTATTAAAACATTATTTATAAGAAAAACATTGTTTGACCAAAAAAACAAACATAAAACAATGTTTTTTACTTCAATAAACATGTTTAACTTTTTTTATAACAATGTTTATATATTTTGTTTTAATTATATTTCCGGAAAAGTTTCTATTTTTGTAATGCTCCGGATACCTCATTCTTGAGAGAATTCCCAACTTAAATTAATTTGAGAAAATGCGTTTTTGTTAACGGTAATATTTCGAATTTTTCTTTTATAATTTTCTATAAGGACAGTCTACTATATAATGGAACTTATTGATAAAATTCATTATTTCTTTGTATAAATAAAATTATTTATTTTTTCATTTAAAAATTTATTTATTTTTTTCTAATAAAAAGAACAGAAAATATTTAATTCTAAAAACTGATATTTGAGTAATTAAAAGAAAATTATTTTTTTATTTGATAAAAAGAAATTTAATATTGTTTTTTGTCTTTTAATTAATTATATTTTTGTTAATTAAAAAGAAGCTATATTTATTTTCAATTATTTTATATTACCTAAGAATAATTTTTAAATATTTTTTTCTAAAAATTATTTAAAATGAAGGATAACCTAAAAAAGAAGTTCGAAATAAATACAAACAAAATGGATAAACAGAATGTTTTATCTAATAGTTTTGAAGAAAATGAAGTTTGTTTATTAGTTTATTGTGTTTTGTTTCTATTAATGTTGTAAACTTTTTTTAAAAAAAGTTTTAATTTTAGTTGCTATTTTTTTGTGAGGTTACTAAAATTAATTACGAAGAAAATAAACATTTATATCAAAATTTACCTATTTAAAATTATTTTTTTTTAAATTGCCGGTATTAAAATTAATTATTAACTAATTAAATTTTTTTTAAATAATTGAAAATTTTCAATTTATTATTTAATTTCAATTTCAGCATAATATTAATGAACGTGAAAGAGTTGAGAATGAATTACGTGCTGAAAGGGCAAGAAAGAAGGCTGAAGTACGCAAACGTTTGGAAGAAGCTGGACGTGCTAAAAAGGCTAAAAAAGGGTTTTTAACGCCTGAAAGGAAAAAAAATTAAGAGTATAACTCGTTTTTCTTTTTTAAATTTATTTTTCTTTAGAAATTACTTATGCTAAAGGCAACAGAGGATTTAAAACTTCAACAGAAAAAACGTGCAGAGGAACGACAAATTGTTTTAAGTGAACGTATTCCTACATTACCTTCTGATTTAGAAACTATTCATCCAGGTATTATTTTTGGAAATAAATATTTATTTTCCATAAGGAAATTTATTTTAGAAACAAAGAAGAGACTATTACAGTTTTCTTCTTTGCATCCTTTATGTTTCTTCCAGCCTACCATAATGTTCCTTCCAGCCTACTTTTATGTTCCTCCCAGCCCACATAAAATACCATATAACCTATAACTTTCTTATTTTTCTAGATGAGTTACTAATTCTGTCAGATGAATATAGAGGTCGTATTATTGAATTAGAGTCAGAAATTTACGACTTAAGCTATATAAATAGAAAGGTTTGTTGTTAACCTTAAATTAATGTAAAAAATTCTTTTAGAAAGATTTCGAAATAAATGAACTTACTATTGCTGTAAATGATCTTCGAGGAAAATTGTAAAATATTTTTTATTTTATAAATTAATTTAATTTTTAACTTATAGCGTAAAACCAACACTTAAGCGCATAAGCAAAACTGACTCACAGTTAGTGAAAAAAAAAATAATTAATTTTTTTTTATCAATTAATTTTAAGATTTGATAAAATTAAAAAACAAAATGCAGCTAAGGTTTTTAAAAAATTATTTTTTAAATTTATTACAATTTATTTTAAGGTTGATTTTCGTTCAACTTTGAAAACACGTGAAGGAAGTAAATTTACAATGGAAGAGGTAATATCAAAATAAAATCCATTATTGTTTATTTCAAATAAATAGTCCTTTTTTTAAAAAGGAAAATTAATATTTAATTCCTAATTTAAAGGAAAATAAGCACAAGACAAGCTCTGCTGAATGGATGAAATGATGTGAAGAAATAAATAAAAGTAAATATACGATAAAAAGAATTTAATAGATTACTATAAAAACATAAAAAAAATAGTAAAATTTAATAATGTTAGTCTAAAAGAATAAAAATATAACAGTATTTTCAATATAAAAATATTTAAATTTTATATATTTATTTTTAAACGGTCTAAAAAATGGAAAATTAATGAGTACCTCATTCAAACATTAAAAGGAATTAATTGAAATAATTGTTAAAATATAACAATTTATTCCAACAAACAAAAATTTATCTCTCTATAATTAAATTTTAACAAAATAATACAGAAAAAAGAAAATAAAATTTGGGAATATTACAAATATCTGAAGGAATTTTTTTTTAAGAAAATGAACAAAAAAATAAATAAATACCTATGTACATAATTTAATAATTTTTTGTTCATTTTTACAAATTTATGCTTTTTAATATTATCACAACATCAAAATTTTTAAAAAATGTTCACACCCATATAAACAAATATAAATTCTCAACAGATATGTTCAATTAAAAAATTAATTAATCAAAAAATAAATTAAAAAATTAAAAAAATAATTCAATTATAATTTAAAATTAAGAAAAAAAACTTTTCAAAATTAATTAAAAAAAAACAATTTTTGATTTATATCTGTTGATATTTTGAGGAATGTAATATTTCAATAGTAGAAGTATTATTATTAATATTATTATCATCATAATTTTCATTAATTTTTTCTGTTTGAATTTTCTTTCCTTCTAAAAAATTTTCTATAAATTCCATTTGTCCACCACTAGAATGACTAAATGGGGTAAATAAAAATTCATCATCTTCAATTAGAAAAGGTCCTCCACCATCAGCAGAATTTTCATTGAGATAATCTAATTGAGGTTCATATTCTTCTATCATAATATCTAAAGGTTATTAAAGTTTTTTTAATTAAAAAAAAACCTAAAAATAAACCTTGATTATTATTATATTCATTAAATAAATAAATATCCTTTGCTGAATAATAACCACCATTTTCAATGTTTTGAGTAGTATGAGGTTTAGAAATATTTAAACAATTGGTAACTAAATTTTATTAAACTGAACTAAAGTTATAAGGAAACCCCCAAAAAATTGGACTTAAGTACCCGTATAATGGAAGTTTTAAATAATATAAATTTACATTGGTTTCCATCACTTTGATTAATACAAGTAGCACTATTAAATCCATTGTTATTAAAATTGGAATTTCGTGCCATGTTTTCAGCCTTTTTTTGTAAATTTCTTTGTATTTTCTGCATTTTCTTCATTTGAGCAACAGCCTAAAAATAATTTTTTGAAAATAAAATTTTAATTAAAATTAAAACTTTAAAAGAAGCAGCCGAATCAGCTTGAGTAAAACCCAAAGATTCTCCAGACATTTGGTCATCCATACATTTCTGTTCTGGTGCAACAAAATCAATTAAAGTTCGAGAAGCTCCTTAATAAAGTTTATTTAATTTGCTTAATATATTCTAGATTATTTTTAATACCAAATAAACGTTGCCCTTTATCATTAGAAAGTTTGTCTAAATCAGTTAAAACAGAATTTCCACCTCTGTTTAATTCTACTTCAGAATTGTGAATATCACCAGGTTTTTGTTTGGAAAACTAAAATTATTATTAATTGTAATTGTAAAAAGTTGGAATTGTAAATTTTAAGAAAATTGTAAAATATAAAATAATATTATAGGAATTTAAGTTTCCAAGTTTAATAAAAAGTTGAAAGTGAAAAATAAGTTCAATTGTGAAAAAAAAACAAGTTTTAGGGGTAAAACATGTTTTGATAATTGTAAAACTTTTAAACATAACCACAAATTAAAACAAAACCTTTTCCCCAAGCATTTCTTGTTGTTGTAAATGTGTATTTCTAAATCCTGTCATTCCAAACTGTTTTCCATTTGGTGAAATTATAAGACAAACAGAAAGGAGAAGTACAGCCAAACAAGTACCTCTTTGACCAGTCAATTTTGATGAATTACCAAATGTCATCTTAAAATAAATAAAAAATATTTTTTTTAAATTAATTAATTATTAACCTGCATATGTCTAAGTTGTGCAACTAAATGTTTATTTTCCCCAGCTAAAATTTCAATTTGTCGTTTTAATTCAACATTTTCTTGTGTACAATTTTCAATTCTTTGTTCTAAAGCTTCTATATAAACCTATAAAATATTTTTTAATTTAAAATCATATATTTTTTAATTATCCTTAATTTACCTGTTTTCGCCTTCTACTAGTCTGTGCTGATTTTTTATTTCTTATTTTACGTCTAATTCTTTTTAATTCACGTTCTTCTGCTTTAGTTAAAGGATAAACATCTGGGAGATTTATACCTTCCTATAAAAAAAAAAAAATTTTTTTAATGAGGTAATTATTTTAATAATAAATTAAGAAATTATTTAATTTTTTCAAATACTTTTAAATATTAAAAGTCTATTAAAGAATTGATTTTTGTAAAAAATAATTATTAATTAAATTAAAATATATTTATTTTAAAAATTCCCTACTTTTTTACATAATTTTCTTTCTTCCTCAGTTAATACCAATCCTGGATATTTTCCCCCTCTTTTATTTGTATTTATTGGTTTAACTTCATTAACTGTATCTAAATATTCATTCCCAAATTCGATTTCTTTTTTAATGCAATAATCTTCATTATTTTTACCTAAAATTTAATTAAAAATTTAAAAAAAAAAATCTAAATTACAATTTTGAGTATTAATCTCTGTAGTTAACATTCCCACACGTCGTTGGTTTTGACGGCAACGACGACCATTTGAATAAGAAATTAAAATATTTTGGTCTAAAAAAGAAAATTACATTGGGGCAAAAAATAAATTTACCCTCTCCTTCCTTAATTTTTTTGCATTTTTTGCTTTGATGAGAGGTAGAAATTTGTTGTTGTTCTGTACTAATATTTGTTTGATTGTTAGGTTGATATTCCTTTAAAAAATAATTAAATTTAAATATATATTTTAATTAAATTAACTTGATATTCCATTAATGTTCCATCTAAATCAACAAAATATTCTGTTTTTGAATTTTCTTTTGTATGTATTAAATCAATTGGTACATCCAAATTTTGATTTAAAGTTAATGTTGAATCTGTTTCATATCCACAGCTAAAAATAAATTTAATTTTAAATAATTCTTTACTAATTTAAAGGGAACAAAAAAAAAGTTAAAAAATTAATTAAAATTTTTGGAATAATTATTTAATAAAATTAATTAAAATTTAAATAATTTTAATTAAATAGTACCTATTTCTAATACTTGTACATATTGAACTTTCATTTGAATTAACATTTGATGATAGACCAGAATCTGGAGAACCACAAAATGAGGGCATTTCATAATAACAATGATCATGTGAAGTATATTTTTGTTGCTTAAAATAGGGTTAAATAAAAATAAAATTAATTAATTAATACAAAGCTTTGTTCTTCTTCTACACGACCATATAAATCATCCAAATCAAAATTTAAAGGGGAGGAAACTGAAGATCCCAAAAATTGTTCTAAATCGTTGTCAACCTTAAAAATTAATTTTTCTAATTTTTAGTTAATTTTAAAAAATAAATAAATATTTACTAGCATTCCAAGATTTGGATCTAATCCATAAAGTGAATCAAAACCATTTTCAAAATTGTTGCAATCAACAAACTCTCCAGAAGAGTCGTCAAAATTAGCAACAAAAGAATCCATAAAAAATTGTAAAAATATATTCTAAACTATAAAAGACAAAAAAATAAATAAACTTGGAAATAAAAAAAAAATAACACAAACAATTAAACTTAAAAATAATCTTAAGAAAGAAAATAAACTTAAAAATAAACGTGACATAAGAATAAACTTGAAAATAAACTTAAAATTATATAAAATAAACTTAAGCGAATGAATAGATTATTAAGTACCATAAAGTTACATAGTATGTACTTAATTAAATTATTTGAAAAAAAAACTTATTTATTTTGGTGAAAGAAGCTTAGCTTAACTTAATTATTTTATGAAATAATAAATTTTTTTAATAATTTAAATTGATTAAAAAATATGAGCAATTAATTTTATTTAATTTTTAAATTTATTTGACAGAATATTTGTAAATAAAATTGATTGACAGAAATAAAAATAGTTATAGGTTAATAACTAAAAAGAAATGCTAATAAATATATATAAATATACATATAAAAATAGAAAATAAAAATTTTTTTAATATAAAATATAATATTTATTGAATTAATATATTTTAGATAATAAAAATTTCCCCAAATAAATAAATTGTGCTAGTATTTATGTATTATTTAAACAATTTTTTATATAAATATGAATAACATAAAAATAAAAATAAAGTTTAAAATAAAATAAATTTAATAATTATAATTAAATAAATATTTTGTGCTAACTCATTAAGAATATTTTTATTTAACAAAAAACATTTTAAATAATTTAAAAAATTATTTAAATTTAAGAGCTGCTACTTACACCCAAATATACAAAATTTTTGTAAATATAGAATAAATAAAATAAATAAATTATATTAAGCATTCTATTTTGGTCTCCTCTCCTGTATTATGGAAATCCGGTTCTGGAATCAATTTTCTCAGTAAATTTCATTTAAGGGTTAGATTTTTCACTGTTTTCATAGCCTATCCCTCTAAATCAATAAAGGACATGTTAGAAAAATATTATTGCTAAAGAGATAGACTGAGAAAATGAAGGAAAATTTATTGGGGAATGCAACGTCGCCTTAGCAATGGGTGTCTTTGTTTGACCCAAAAAATCAACTCAAATAAAATAAATTTTTTTTAGGAAAAAGAATTGATCTTTTGGAATAAGCTAGTGAATAGCACTGTTTGTTGGCCTCCAAAAAAACGCCCTTTTTGGAGGACAAAAACTTAAAATATTTTATTGACCTTAATCTTTGGAAGAAAACAAAATTAGAAAATGACAATCACAAAAATATAGGATTGATAATTTTTTTAAATTTTTATAATATACAATCGGGTTAATATGTATGCTACACAAAAAGTCCGCAAGTTTTATCCGCAACCGTCGCCTCTTTGCAACTTACTCCAATAAGCTTATGTTTTTTTATAAAACTTGCGGATAAAACTTGCAGAAATAGTTGCACGGTAAAATTCCAAAAATTTTATTAAATAAATAATCTTTCCAGACTTAGCAACATACCACTAGATTTATCTTTTCGAGCTGAGTCTAATAATACCAAAATCAAATAATAAAAATAACAATGGGCCAAAATAAAAATCCCCCAAAAAGAACATTAGGGGGGTTAAAAGCTCATATTTTATGTTTACTTAACAAAATAAACTTAAGTATTTATTTAAAGTTTTTTTATTTTTATTCTGACAACGTAAAAACATTCTGAAATAGAATTTTTAAACGATTAACATAATAAATATTCAAAACATTTCTTATTGAATAAAAATAAACTTTAATAGGATTTTAAATAAACTTTAATAAAAGTATTAAAAATTTTAAAAATGAAAACAGATTATTTTAGTTATTAAAAATTTTAAAATAAAATTTAACATAAAAGTTTATATGTTTTAAATAGCTAAATAAACTAATCTAATTAAAATTAAAATAAAAAACGTGATAAATTATTTAAAATTTTTTTAAAAATAATTCTGATGTTATTTACTCTTTATACTTATTTTTTAATTTAAAAAATTCTAAAAAATTGTTGTGAGGAAAATATTTATTATTTTTTAAGGCAAGTCATTATTAATGCTAGAAATTATTAAGGATTCTGTTAAAGATTGCTGAATGACTTCAAAAAAATTTTTTTTTTAATGATGTACGCCCCTGACCAACCTTAGAATAAAAAATAATTAAATTAATACTTTTTAATTTTTTAAAAATTTTTCTTGGAGGTTATTTTAGATTATTTAATATATAATTGTAGAATTGTTTTAAACTCATGTCTTTTACATTTTTAAATAAAAGTGCAATTTTATGTATTTAAATATATAGTCTAGACAGTAAAGCAGATGTTTAAACAACAATTAATAAATGTAATAAAATGCAGTTAAATTATTTTTTAAAATTTTTAAATGTTTTTATATAAAAATAACTTTAATTATTTTATTCAATTTTTAACTAAAATTATTATTTACTAACAAATATATATATATGTATATATTTAATATGTAAATTAATTAAATTTTCTTTTATTTTAACCACTGCTATAATAACAACAAGTAACACATCCACAACTACCATCACAGCAATCACAACAACCACCACCTCTACCACCACCACGACAACAACCACCACCTCCACCACCACCACCTCCTCCTCCACCTCCCCAACGTTTAAATCTTTTTAATACATGTTCACTAGCATCTACTAGAGAACCATCAGGATTTAAATGTGCAGCATATTCCATTACTAAAATATAAATTAAATTTAAATAGAAAGAAAGTAATGGAAGTTTTAAAACAATTTTTTTAATTTAATATTATTAAATAATTGGTACTCTTTTAAACAATAAAATTATAAATTTAATAAATTATAATTTAAAAACAAACTTGGATCAGCATTGGAATATTCTGTAATTACTATAAAAGCAAAAATAAGAAGAAAAGCAATATATAAGCTGTTCATTTTTATCTAAATATATATTTTATAAAATAAATATAGTAATTTATTTTAAATATTTTTTTCTAAAATGATAATATCCCATTTATTATTAACTTTTATTTATATCTAGTTATATTACAACAAATTTAAAAACAGACTTTAAATAGTTAAATGTACTTTTAATTAATTAGACAAAAATAATTAAATTTAAAATAAGAAGGAAATGAAATATTTAAAAATATTTTTAATAGGGTAATGAATTAATTTTTTTTTAATTAAAAAAAGTAAACAAATAAATCAAAAATTAGTAATTTTATCAAATTAATTTAATAAAAGAATGAACTTTTATTTTTATAAATTTAATTTAAAAAAATAATTAAATTTACTTTAAAATAAAATAAAGAATTTTTTAATTTAATTAAAAAAATATTATTAATTATATTTTTAATTAAAATAAAAATTAACGTTTTTTAAATAATTTATTTAAACAAAATAATCAAAAATTTTATTTAAAAAATTAAAAAAATTTACTTTTATTTTAATTATTTATTTTTCAACGTTTTTCCAGCTACATTCGATCTAAAAACCTAAAATAATAGTTACCAAAGGTTTCATACGTGGGTATTTTGAAATGTTAATCGGATTGTTCAAAAATGAATATGAGCTATCAAAAGATTTATCTTTTGGACGGTTAAATAATCCTCTACCTGAAAAATAAATAAATACCCAATTTTATTAAAAGAAATCCCGCAATTACTTTAATACGGTCTTCTATCATCGGAGGGGGAAATAGCTTGTAGAGATCCCAGAATCTCACTTCACTGCTTTAAAGTTTTTCAATTGTATCACTGTCATCATTTAAAAATAATTGAGGACTTGATTCACGGCTGGATTCATCCTCAATTTTTAAAAAAATTTCTTCGGGTTTTGCTTTTTTTCGCGTTATTTTGCCTTTAAAAATACAATACGCAAACCGCAACGCAAGGCCAAAAAACAACGCAAAAACGCTCACTGGGTTCCCTAACCTTTCGTCAAAACCATTCGTCACCGAACCATCCGTCATTGAACCTTTCGTCACTAAGTTTATTTTTTTAAAAATAAAAAAACTAATTAAAAAGGATAAATTGAGTTTAAACCCTTGTTTCATCTAGAAAATAGCGAAGAGATGCGTCTCACGAGATTTTCCGAGATATCGCTCCCGAAATCTGAGTTTTTTTATTTTTGTGATTTTTCGAGATCCGAGGTTTTTCGCCAACCGAGATTTTCCGAGTTTATCTTACGGGACCTCGTCATTGTTTTACTATATTTTAAAGACATGAAGTGTACATAATTGAAGGAAAAGCTTGCTTGACACCATAGCTCCAGAAGAAGAAAATTTGTAATGTTGCTTGAAATAAAGCACTTAAACTTAATCTAACCTTTTTTTGTTTTTAAAAATTAAGCTTAGTGACGAAAGGTTCAGTGACGGATGGTTTGGTGACGAATGGTTTTGACGAAAGGTTTGGTGACGAAGAGTTCTGTGACGAAAGGTTCGGTACCCTGGTTGGGGTCAACTGACTGAGTGAGTGTCAGAATTCAATTTTTAGAACAATTGGTAAGAAACATAAAAATGGATTTTAGATGAGCCTAACGATAAAAATTTAAAAAAGGATCATACATATTATAGTTTTTAGATATAAAATTAATAAAATGGTCATGAAATCATTAATTTTTAACTTGATTCTAAAAATTGAATTCTGACACTCAGTTTGGCCCGTTCCGAGAGTTGCATATTAGTAATCAGACCATAAAAATAAAGAGATAGTTCTATTTATTTTTTATCCCTTTTATATCTTTTTTTTTTATTTACTTTCGCTTCAATAAAATTTTTCTTTTAAAAAAAGACAATTTTTGAATGTAAACAACTTTTCATTTAATATAATAGATTTTTATGTTAATAATTTATTCAGTTTATTTTAAGTTTTTTAATATTTAAAATTATTATTAAAAAATATTTATTTATTTACATTCTCATTATTATTTAATTAATTTCTTTTATTTTATCTACTTCTAAATTAGCAACAAGAACATGTACAACAACCACCACCACCACCACCACCTCCTCCACCTCCCCAACGTTTAAATTTTTTTAATACATGTTCACTAGCATCTACTAGAGAGCCATCAGGATTTAAATGTGCAGCATATTCCATTATTAAAATATAAATTAAATTTAAATAGAAAGAAAGTAATGGAAATGTTAAAATAATTTTTTAATTAATTTAATATTTAATTTAATATTATTAAATAATTGATACTCTTTTAAACAATAAAATTATAAATTTAATAAATTAAGCCTTAATTTAAAAACAAACTTGGATCAGCATTGGAATATTCTGTAATTACTATAAAAGCAAAAATAAGAAGAAAAGCAATATATAAGCTGTTCATTTTTATCTAAATATATATTTTATAAAATAAATATAGTAATTTATTTTAAATATTTTTTTCTAAAATGATAATATCCCATTTATTATTAACTTTTATTTATATCTAGTTATATTACAACAAATTTAAAAACAGACTTTAAATAGTTAAATGTACTTTTAATTAATTAGACAAAAATAATTAAATTTAAAATAAGAAGGAAATGAAATATTTAAAAATATTTTTAATAATATTTTTAGCAGGGTAATGAATTAATTTTTTTAATTAAAAAAAGTAAACAAATAAATCAAAAATTAGTAATTTTATCAAATTAATTTAATAAAAGAATGAACTTTTATTTTTATAAATTTCATTTAAAAAAATAATTAAATTTACTTTAAAATAAAATAAAGAATTTTCTAATTAAAAAGAAAACATTATTAATTATATTTTTAATTAAAATAAAGATTAACGTTTTTTAAATAATTTATTTAAACAAAATAATCAAAAATTTTATTTAAAAAATTAAAAAAATGTATTTTTATTTTAATTTATTTATTTTAGAAAAAAGTATTAGGGGCCAATTTTTCAAATATTTTTTTAGAAATAAAATAAATAATTTTTAATGGCTACTAGACAAAAAGGAGATATTAAAAATAGTTATGTGGATAAATTGTGGATATATTTAAAAATAAATAATTTTAAATGATATTAGAATTTATAAACCAAAATTTTATAAGAATTCTGTTATTATTCTAAAATAAATAATTTCATTACAAGATATCACTATTTTTTAGTATATTTATTCTATGTAAATTATTTTTCATTATTTTAGATATTTATTTTAATATACAACGCTCTTTCATATAATTTAAATTTTAATTAATTGCATCTTTGGGGGACGGTTAATATCCCTGACAGATATTCTTCTAAAAATCTTTCAGCAAATTTGTCTATTAATTTAAATTTTTTATTGAGCATATCATTCAAAATTAAAATTGACTTATCAATTAAAATGAAAAATATTAGTTTTCAATAAAAATGTACTACTTAAATACTTCAATCTTTATTTATTATCTGTAAATTGGTCTGTAATTGTTGAACCGACATCCTATATTATTATTCTCCTTTGGAGATTTTTTCATTGCCTCTGAATTTTAACTAAATAATCTACATTTTTTCCTTTAAGTAAAAGGTAAAAGAATCTTAGATCTTCGTTAAAGCATTTATCAATCCATCTAAATTTTTTTAAACTTTATTTCAAAATATTTATGCAGAATCATAATTGATTTTCAAGGCTAACTCATAGAAATGTTTAAACTCATAAGTCAATGAAGAGTTATCGTTTATTTTTTTTCTCTGTTTATCATTTATTTATTTTCGCTTCAATAAATTTTTTTTAAAAAAGACAATTTTTGAATGTAAACAACTTTTCATTTAATATAATAGATTTTTATGTTAATAATTCATACCGTTTATTTTAATTTTTCTAATATTTAAAATTATTATTAAAAAATATTCATTTATTTACATTCTCATTATTATTTAATTAATTTCTTTCATTTTATCTACTTCTAAATTAGCAACAAGAACATCCACAAGTACCACCACAGCAATCACAACAACTACCTTGTCTTTTAAATCTTTTTAATAAATGTTCACTAGCATCAATTAGAGAACCATCCGAATTTAAATGTGCAGAATGTTCCATTACTAAAATATAAATTAAATTTAAATAGAAAGAAAGTAATGGAAATGTTAAAATAATTTTTTAATTAATTTAATATTTAATTTAATATTATTAAATAATTGATACTCTTTTAAACAATAAAATTATAAATTTAATAAATTAAGCCTTAATTTAAAAACAAACTTGGATCAGCATTGGAATATTCTGTAATTACTATAAAAGCAAAAATAAGAAGAAAAGCAATATATAAGCTGTTCATTTTTATCTAAATATATATTTTATAAAATAAATATAGTAATTTATTTTAAATATTTTTTTCTAAAATGATAATATCCCATTTATTATTAACTTTTATTTATATCTAGTTATATTACAACAAATTTAAAAACAGACTTTAAATAGTTAAATGTACTTTTAATTAATTAGACAAAAATAATTAAATTTAAAATAAGAAGGAAATGAAATATTTAAAAATATTTTTAATAGGGTAATGAATTAATTTTTTTTTAATTAAAAAAAGTAAACAAATAAATCAAAAATTAGTAATTTTATCAAATTAATTTAATAAAAGAATGAACTTTTATTTTTATAAATTTAATTTAAAAAAATAATTTAATTTACCAGGAGTGTGCACGGATACGGGCGGATACGGATATGGACTCTCATATCGTAGGATATCCGTCATATATTTTTTGGAACAAGCATTAAAAATTTTTTACATTTATTGATACATTTTGCCATACATATGATGCATATGTATGTATGAACATTTTATATTCCTAAATATTAAGAAATTCCCAGAGAAAGGTTTTCCCCCTTTTTACTTCTTTGTGTCGGTTCGATCCAACGATGTATCAATTCAATTCATTTTATCCTCTTATTTAAAAAATTTTAAATAATGAAAAAATTTATGCGTTGAAGGTTGAATTTTGTTTATATAAGATACTTAAGTACATATAAGAAGCAAATTTTTATCCTCGTCGCAAAAATTATAAACTTTTGTCAACTGCGTATCAAAAATTTTTCAACTAATCGCCTGCGGCGCTAATAAAATTAAAATTTTTAACGAATTGTAGGTTTATCCACCATTTATTTTTGGAATTTTTGGCCAAATTAACACAATATTTTACAAAACTTCCGAACTCGTTTCTCGTGTTTTATTTTAAGAGAGAGCTTCACCCTTGTTAAGTAGTTCTTAAGTGTATAAAATAGACATTACTTTCGCATATTTTTCTTTTTTTTTTAATTCGGAATAAAATAACTAAATATCTAATATTTTTGTGAAAAGGATGAATTTTTGATAACGACCTCTAAAATTATATAAAAATTTTTGCATATGATGCTAGATAAACAGAAAAATTGTCAAAATTGTTCACCTGCGGCGCAAATAAACAATCTAATATTTATTTTAAAATTTTTATAATGAAAAAACCATGATCCTTCCAGACATAACGATATAAGCATATAAATAAAATTGACCATTTCGAGAAATTAAAGTGGTCTGACCATTTTGAGAAAAAGCGGATGTATCCGCGGATAATCGCGGATGGGTATGACTAAAAAGTTGAACAGATATAAACGGACGGATATTGACCTCACGGATATACCCGGTTACGGGTAGTAAAAATCATGCCCGTCACACTTCTTAAATTTACTTTAAAGTAAAATAAATAATTTTTTAATTTAATTTAAAAAGAAAATATTATTAATTATATTTTTAATTAAAATAAGAATTAACGTTTTTTAAATAATTAATTTAAACAAAATAAACAAAAATTTTATTTAAAAAATTAAAAAAATGTATTTTTATTTTAATTTATTTATTTTAGAAAAAAGTATTAAGAGCCAATTTTTCAAATATTTTTTTTAGAAATAAAAAAAATAATACGGAATATTAAAAATTTTAAAAAATTTGTTGGCCTCTTAAATTTTTAATTTTAAGCAGATATTTAAATTATTAATTTTTAAAAGTTAGTTTTTGAATAAATATAATTAATTGTACTTTATTTTATTCAAACTTTACTGGGGTCTATTAAATGCATCCAATCGTATTTTTTTATTCACCAAATAATCTGTTACATTTTTTTCTTTATTAAAAGGTAATCTTAAATCTTTGTTAAACCATATATCAATCCCTTTAAATTCTTTTTATATTTTATTTCAATATATTTATGCAGAATAATAATAAATTGATTTACAGGGCTAACTTTTAGAAATGTTTAAAATCATAAGCAACAACCACATCCACAACTACTACCACAGCAACCACAACAACTACCTTGACGTTTAAATCTTTTTAATAAATGTTCACTAGCATCAATTAGAGAACCATCCGAATTTAAATGTGCAGAATGTTCCATTACTAAAATATAAATTAAATTAAATAGAAATAAAGTAAATGGAAATGTTAAAACAATTTTTTTTAATTCATTTAATATTATTAAATAATTGGTACTCTTTTAAACAATAAAATTGTAAAAAATAAAACTTTAATAAATTAATCCTTAATTTAAAAACAAACTTGGATCAGCATTGGAATATTCTGTAATTACTATAAAAGCAAAAATTAAAAGAAAATAAATGCATAAGCTGTTCATTTTTATCTAAATTGAAAAAAATATTTATATAATTTATTTTAAAGATTTTTTAAATTTAATTTTTAAATTTAAAAATAATATTTTAAAAAATAAAATAAACTAAAATAAATTTAATGTTTAAATTAAAATGATAATATCCTCCTTATTATTAACTTTTATTTATATCTAGTTATATTACAACAAATTTAAAAACAGACTTTAAATATTTAAATGTACTTTTAATTAATGAGACGGAAAAATAATTAAATTTAAAATAAGAAAAATGTTTTAAAAATATTTTAATAAGGTAATGAATTAATTTTTTTAATTAACAAAAAGTAAACAAATAAATCAAAAATTAGTAAGATTATCAAATTAATTTAATAAAAGAATGAACTTTTATTTTTTATAAAATTAAATTTAAAAAAAAAAAAATAAGGAATTTTCTAATTTAATTAAAAAAAAAAATATTTTTAATTATATTTGAAATTAAAATAGATTAAGGTTACAAAATACTATCTACATAGATTAATTTATTACAATTTTTACTTCCTTATGTTTTTTAAATTTATTATTTTTTTAATTTTATTTATTTTTAAATTTAATAGTATGTACTTTAATTTTTTTAAAAATAATTTCTTCATTAAATTATTAAATTTAAAAAAAATTAATTAAATTAAATGATTAATATTTTTGTTTAAAATTAATTTTAATTATATTTATACAAAATAAAGTAAAAAAATTATTTTTTAAATTTAAAAAAAAATAATTCAAATCTTTTAATTACAAAATAAAAATAAATTTAAAAAAAATAATAAACAAATAAAAAATTATATTTTACAGAATTGATTAAAATTACTAAATATATACAAAACAAATTCTTAATTAAGGTTGTGATTTTATTAAATTCTACAGTTAACTAAAAATTAAAAAAAAGTTTCATCTTTAGGCTCAGTTGAGACTTATAGGCTCAATTATAATTTTAGAACAATTAAGCAATTTTTATTGGTTTTAATAAAACAAAAAATTCACTTTAAAACCAAAATTTTTAAACAAAAAATATATGCTCAAAAAATCCTTAATTGTTAAAAATCAACAATTTTTAAAATATCCTAAAATATTAACTTTTTATATTTCCTTAAAATTTAATTTTTTAATATTCTTTCCTTTTCTTTTATCCTTTTTTCTTCATCATCTAAATAAAATTTATAATTATCATTATTTAATAAAGGTAATATTTCAGCTAAAAAAATCATTTTAAAATTATTTTTATTTTCTTTTTTAAATTTAATTATTTTCATTGAATTATCTTCTTCATTAATATTTTCTTCTATTTTAGATATATAAATTAAAATAGAAAATCTAAGTCTTTCTAAAATAATTTTTTCATCATTTCCAATTGTATTAAACATTTTAAATACACATTTTAATTGATTTAATTTATTTATTTTAACATAAAATTGAAGCCAAATTTTATCATTTAAATTTCTTTTAATTATAATTAAATAATTTCCAATATTTTTAAATTTTATACAAATCTCAAAATGTGAAAATTGTAATTTTTCTTCAATTTTATTGTTTTCTATTAAGAAATTATTAAAAAAATTAATTTTTTGTTTTTTAATTAAATTTCTTCTTTGTCCAATTATTTTTTTATTTCCTAAAGGATTAATAAAACATATTAATCTTTTTAATTCATATAAAGTATTTATTTTTAAAATTAATGTTGTATTTATTTCATTTATTTTAATTTGTTTTGTTTCTATATAGTTAATAAAGTTTGTATTAACAAGTTTTATTTCAAGTTGATTTTCTAATTCAATTTGTGCATTAAATAGAGGAATAAGTTGAATTAATGTCTATAAATAAAAAAGTTGAAACTTTAAAAAAGGTTGAAACTTAATGCTTTAATTTATTTTATAAAAGCAGATGAAATTTAATTATTTATTAATGAATTTAAAATGAAGCAAAAAATATTAGCTTTTTTAATAATTTATATATAAATCCGCGTCAATAAATTGTTTATTCAAAAAATAAATTTTTATTAGATAAATAATTAATTAAAAACTAATCTTTTATTTTTTTAAATTTTAATTAATTTAATAAAAATTCTAGAAATTAGACTAACCATTGTTTGAATAAATTTTTTAATTTCTTTTTTTAAACAAATATTAATTCCTTTTTTAAATTTATTATTAATATTTTCTTCTTCAATTTTAAATAACCTTTTTCCATTTAATGAATTACCTACTTCATTACATATATAATTATAATTAAATTTATAATGGCAATCTAAAGCTATTGGTGTAATAAAAAATGATTTATTTTCAATATTATAATTATTATCAATTTCAATTAATATTTCAATTAAATTTTGTTCATTTTCATTAATTTTATTAAATTCCATATTTAATAAATTAATTAAAGGTAAACCATTTTCATTTAAATTATTTTTTGTTGATTTAATAAAAATACGTTGATTAGGGGAAATATTTAAAGAAAAATGTGGAATTATTTTTGTAAATAATAAAGAAAGAAATAATATTTTAAAATACATTTTTTAAATAATTAATTTTTTAATTTTCTCAGAAAATAAAAAAAAATAATTTTTTTTGTTCTCCTTTTTAAATTGCACTTTTTAATTTAGTTGTTTGTTTAAATTTATTTCCTTTAAATTTTCGAAATTATTTTTAAAAATAAAATAGATTAAAAAGTAAAAATCAAATTAAAATTTTCTAAGTTTTAAAATAAAATTGGGGGGATTACTAATAATATTTTTTTATTTGTGAAATTTAAATTAAATTAAATTAAAATTAATTCTAATAAAAATTTAAGGAATGAAAATCAAAAAAATTAAATTTTAGTCTGTCTGAAATATTTAAAGGACATGTGTACTTCCACTGTATGAAATAATTAGAAGTGGAAGACTATTTAATAAATTAATTATTATATTAAATTCCGGATTCGATAGACATTTAAATTTATAAAAATAAAAAGTACAAAAGGTTGTTCCGTTCCGGAAAATGAAATAAAAACAAAGATTAAATAAAATGTTTTGATATAAAAGTACAAATAAATAAATAATAACAATGTTAAAGGATTTAATAAATTTAAATATTTATTAAATAAATAAAAAATAAAATAATTAAAAATATTACTAATTCCACTGAGAATTTAATTTTTTAAAATAAATTTCAGAATTTAAAATTAGATTATTCTTAACAAAACTTTGTTGAATTTCATTTTGCTTTTTTAAGAAATAATTGTAAACAATTAATGTTAATATTGCATGAAGAAAAATTAACTTTAAAAAAAAAATTAAATTTAAGGTTTTTAGTTTAGTTATAAAGTTTAATTTTAAAGCTTCAGGTTTAATTTAATTTTTTAGCTTTATTTTAAAACTTCAATTTGAATTAAATGTTTTTCTAAGTTTTCAAACCTTCTACGTTTTATTTAAAAAACAAGTTTATTTTAAAGTTTATTATATTCAGCCTTCTATTAAAATATATTAATAATTTCAAGTTTATTTACCAGATATATTATATCAATCGAACGAATATAAAAAAGTTGGCCATATTCTTCACGTTTTGAACGAAAAAAACTAGCAAGAGTATTAAATATAGCAAAAACAAAAGTATAGGAAAAATCAAGTGGAAAAATAATGTTCATTACAAGAATGTTTTGTTTAGCCTGGTAACTTTGGCTTAGACTGTAAGTTGCTATTGATCTAAAATTTATTTAATTTAATTAATATTAATTTATTTCATACAAATTAGAAACAATTTTTTTATTCATTTTAATTAAATAATAATCAGCAATTGATACAAATAAAACACATAATATATAAAAACAATGTAAATAAATAAAAAATTGTGCATTATAAATGCTTGTTATTGTTATATAAACCATTGGATGACTATATGTATTAACATCCATCATATTTGTAATATAAATAAAAATAAAAACAAATATAAGTATTGTCCACTAAAATTAATTTATTATTAATTTTTCTAATAAATTATGGGGTCAGCTTCTAATAATTAATTTAATTTAATTTCCCCTTTGTATAATAAAAATAATAAATTTAATTTATTTACCACAATAAATGTGCTAACAATTGAAATTATTTTTCCTTTATTTTCATAAATTTTAACAAAAATAGTAGCAATTATTCTTTCAATCATTATAGCAACATGAAATAAAGGAGAACCAGTAACGTGTGTAAATGCTGGCATTCGAATTAAATAAACTAACCAAACTTGAATTAAACAATCACAAGGATCAGAATATGTAAATAAAATTACCTTAATAAATATATTAAAATATTAATTATTTAATTAATTAAAAATTAAATAATTTATTATTTAATATACCCACAAAATTAATTATTACTCCAACAATAAAAGAAAATGCCAAAAGTATGTAAAGGAGTAAAACATTGCTAATTAATATCTTAAAATATAAATATTTTATTCATAAAAAAAAAAGAATTTTTCTAAGTTTAATCAAGTCTGAATTTACAAAAAAAAAGTATTTTAATAAATTGAGCACCCCATCGCCTAACATTACTTTATTTAAAACCCCGAACATTTTTTTTTTAACCGACCAAACCCAAGATAATGAATTTTAAAGTATTTAAAGATTAATAAAACTAAAGCAAACTTAACGTTTTTAAAATTTACAACTTTTTGTTTCAAGTTTTAAAAAACAAAAAGTTTGTTTCAACTTACAAAAAGATTTTTATGTATTTTAAATGTTTTAAGTTTGTAATTCAAAACAAGTTTAATTAATAAAATTAAAAGAATAATTGAACAAAATAATTGTAATATTCTAATAATATTATAAAAAGTATCAGTAATATTAGCTTCAGCATCAATACAATTTGAATTGTTCATTTTATGAATTATTTTAATTTTTTAATTATAATAAAAATATTATTTTAATTTAAATGATTTTTTTTTATTAAAATATTTTATTAATTTATTTAATTAAATAATATTTATTAAACAAATAATTTAAAATTAAAGTAAAAATCAAATTAAATAAATAGAAATTTGTTAAAAAGAATAAATATATAATTTAATTTTTGTCTAAAAAGTTAAATTATTTTTTTATTTAAGACTTAAACATTTTTTAAAAAATAATAAAATAATTTTCACCTGTTGTTTTTTATTTTAATTATTAATTATTAAGACACCTTTAATGTTAATAAAAGTAGTTATTACGCAAAAAAATTATTTAATAAACAAATATAAAAAAATTTTTTTTATACATATGTAGATTTCAAATAAGTTTGGGGAAAAAATCAAAAAAAAATTTTCGGATTTTTATAAAATTAAATATAAATTTTATTTAATGATAAAATTAAAAATAAATATATATATTTTTTTAATTTAATAAAAAAAATATAGTTTTCTTAAAATTTAAAAATAATAAAAAATTAAAAAATAAAAGATTTATATTTTATTCAAAAAATAAATTAATTAAATACATTAATAAAAATCATTATTAAATTTTAAAAAAATAATCAATTCATTCAATAAACACAAACATCTTCCTTCAATAAAAACAAAAACATTTAAAGAAACATTGTTGAATAATAATTGATGTTTATATTAATCTAAATATTGAAATAAAAATTATTTTTTATTTTAAAATTATAAAATTAAATTTAAATTAACTTAAAATTCAGCAAATAAAAAAAATAAAAATTTAAATTATTTTACATTGAAATGGGAATATTTATTTAAAATATCCCTATAGAGTAATTAAAATATTTATTTATTTAGATATTTATTTTAATTATCTGAAACAATTTTTTAATTAGCTTTTTATATATTTTTTTTTTCTTAATCTTTGGCTCATTATTAACTTTTTTTATTTTGTTTTTTAAATTTTGCCAAACAAAAATTATTTGAATTTAAAAAAAACTTTATTTTACGCAATACGCGCAGACTCGTTATTGCGGACAACATTTGCGGATTGTCATTTGACAAAACATTTTCTAAGCATTTAAGAGTATCAGAATTCTGATACGTAAACAACAAACTTCTTTATTAAAAATCAGAATTCTGATATTTTAATTTCTCCGCAAAGGTTTGCGCTTACTTGACAATCCGCAATTATTGTCCGCAACTAAAATCAGTAAAATTCTATTAAATTAAATAAATTTATTTTTAAAATATTATTTATAGACAGGGAAATCATATATTTATATTAAAATATTAATAAATTAAATTATTTTAATTTCAGTTTGTCTAAAACTAATAGCAACGTATGTACTGCTTGTTACTGCTTTTAATAATTAAATTTAGCCTTGACTAAAAATAATTAAATTCTTCTATTAGTTTATAAAAAAAATAATTTGTTTATGACTTTTATAAAATGGAAATAAAAATTTTTTTTTATGGTAAACAAACAATTTAATTAATCTCTTTATTATCGTTTACTTTATTTTTTTCATTTTAATAAATATTTTTATTTATAAAAAATATATTAATTATCCTCATTCCTTTTTTTCCTTTCTCTTTACTTTAATACAATTTTAAAAATAAAGAAATAATTCTGAGAACAATGTCAAGCAGTCCGAAAGTCCTTACTTTTTTACCCCAAACTTAGATCAGTTTTAACTAATCTTTGTAATATCTAATCTTCCTTTTTTTAACTTTCTTTAAAAATAAAGGAGGACTTTGTTCATCTTCTGTTGCAATTTAAATATTATTTCCTAATTAATGACTATCTTCATTTTTTTTAAACTTTTCACCGTATAACGCTAATTTTTATTATTTTAAAATTTATTTTTTGTTTATAGCCGAATTGCTTTAAAATTTTTAAAATTTGCTCAATTAAAAAAAATTAATTGGAAAAATATAATTTATTCCTGTTATTAAATTCTTTTTGTATTTAAAGAGGAATCTGTCAAAGTTAGGCAGTACATAATTAAAATATTCTAAAGGAAACAACAAATTAAACTTTAAAACATATTCATCTGTAAAATAACACAAATTTTAGACTTTAATAAATATTAATAATTTAAATATATTTGTTAATTAATCTATTGGGGAATTTTTTAATTTTTTACACTTATTTCTACTTTTAAAAATTATAATAATTTTATTCTTTTATTCAAATATTTTATTAAATTATATGTTAATTTAAAGTATATTTAACTAAATTTGACTCTATAATTTTATTTAAATAAATTAAAATAATTTATTTAAATAAATGCCAATTATAAAACAAATAGTGTAAAAGCGCATATACTTTTTGTTTTAATTTAAATTAAATATTGACGTTTCAAAAATCATAAATAACAATTTTTATGTCTTCTTCTATTGACCATAAAAATAAAATAATTTTCCTTTAGAAATAATGCCAAATATTACACAATGTAATTATGCAGAAACCTCAGTAATTGATTCAGGTTATAATATTATTAGAGCTTTTCATCTTCTTTCTGGAATTATTATTTTATTTTTAATTTTAAAAACTGTTTGGTACTACAAAATAAAGCCTTTAAAATTACATAAAAATTTAATTGTAAGTTAAATAAATTAATTAAATATTAAAATTATTTTTAAATTAAAATAATAGAAAAAATTAAATTATTAAATAATAAATAACTAATTTAAATTAATAGATATTAGTGTCAAATATATTAATAATTAATGCACTTTTTGTTTTATCTTTTATTGGTTCTGCTACAATGAATTTTGTAAATTTATTTTTTTTTAATTAAAAAATTAATCTTTTAAATTTTTTAATTTTTTGTAGATTATTCTATTAACATATAAAGACCCTTGTGATTGTTTAATTCAAGTTTGGGTAGTTTATTTAATCAGAATTCCATTTTTTATTTACGTCGCTGGTTCTCCTTTATTTCATTTTGCTATAATGATTGAAAGAATAATTGCTACTATTTTTGTTAAAATTTATGAAAATCAAGGAAAAATATTTGCTGTAATTAGCACAATTATTGTGGTAAAAATTTAAATTTAAAAAAAAAAATTAAAATTAATTAATTAATTATTTAGTGGTTATTAAATTTATTATTTGCTTTATATGTTTATTTAAGCTCTATAGCTGATGAAACATTTAGTAAACCAATGGTTTATATTAATTTAACAAGCATTTACAATTCTCAAATATTAATTAATGTTCATTATTTATTCTTAATTTTGGTTATTTTAATTGCTATTATAGATTATATATTAATTTGTCGAAATAAATTAATTAAATCAAATTTGTAATATTTTTCTTAAACTTTATTTTTGTAAAGTTTTTTAAAGTTTTAGTTCGGTAGCAAGTTACAGTTTAAGCCAAAGTTACCAGGCAAAACAAAACATTCTTGTAATGAAAATTATTTTTCCACTTGATTTTTCTTATACTTTTGTTTTTGCAATTTATAATATTCTTTCTGGTGTTATTCGTTCAAGAAGAGAAGAGACTGGTCAATTAAATTATGTACGTACTTATGATGGCATTACTTTGGTATTGATAATTTTAAATAAAAATAATTTTGTTAAAATATTTATAAGTAATGTTTAAATAATATTCGAACTTAGGAGGTTATAAGTTTATTTTATAAAAAGTTCTGATTTTTACTAATGTTTTTGATATGTTTTTCTGATTTGTTTATGTTTTTAAAATGTTTTCAATGTTTTTCTGATGTTTGTTTTAGATATGTTTAATGTTTTTATGATTTTTGTTTTGCTGTTCTTATGTTATTGTTTTAAGGCATGTTTTTCTGATTTTTAGTTAGGTTAGTTCCCTTAAAATTAAACAAATATCATATCTATGTATAAACATAAGATTAATAATATTTTTAATTGTTTTATTAAGAATTAATCCTAATAAATCTATTTTAAATTAAGTTGCTCTTCATTCATTCAATAATAACTTTAATTGTTTACAATTATTTTCTCAGAAAGCAGAATGACCTTAGAAAAAATTTTATTGAAACAAAGAAAAAAATAACACCAGAAATGTATTTTAGAAGGCTTAATGCTTCATGGAAATAAATAAATATTTAATAATTTTATTGTTAATATAATTATATTTCATTTTTAATTTTAATAGTTTTTAAAATGACTAAAATTTTTAAATTAAAATATTTTTTTGAGTTTTCGTTAATTTTTTAATTCTTTTTTAAATAAAAATGCAGATATTCACTGATAAATTATTTTAATTATTTTTACATTTGTATTACATTCAATAAATGTGTTCATTAAAAAATACAAATTATTTTTAAAAATTATTCTATGAAATTGCGTGATATATTTTTTGTAATACTTAAAATGAAATATATTTATTCATATGAAATACAATTTTTAAAGTTTTTTTATTCTATAAATAAAATTAGTTAATTAAATGTTATTCTATAAAAATGAAATAATTATTTAAATGAAATAGTTTACTAATTTCTTATATACTAAAGGAAATTATTCGAAAAAATTTAAATTAACAAAAATGTCTAATGAAGCCAAGTGCAATCTTGCCGAAACTATTGTTCTCGATAAAGTTTATAATATATTAAGAACTTTGCAAATTATTTTGGGAATTATAATTTTAATTTTGTCAATAAGGATTGTATGGTTTTACAATAGAAAATCAGTGAAAATACATATAAATTTAATAGTAAGTTAATTCTTTGATAAATAATTTAATTAATATTTTTCCGGAAATGTAGAAATAAGAATTAATGCATTCAGAAAAATTACATTTTTCCGGATTAGAATTAATACTTGAAACAAACTTTATTATATTTCCGGAAAATAAGTTTTAGCATTATTAATCAGAACTGTTCCCATTTTTCTATTACAAAAATTATATTTAAAGGTATTGTTGAGTAATGTATTAATATTGAATGCTATATTTGTTACTTCTTTTATTGTTGCAGCAATAATGAATTTTGTAAGTTTATACTTATTTTAAATAAACTTAATGTTTTAAAATATAAATATTAAGTGTATATATTTTTTAAAATTTTAATAGATTATTTTATTAACATATAAAGATCCTTGTGATTGTTTAATTCAAGTTTGGGTAGTTTATTTAATCAGAATTCCCTTTTATTTTTACATTGCTGGTTCTCCCCTATTTCATTTTGCTATCATGTTTGAGCGCATTTTAGCTACAATTTTTATTAAAATTTATGAGAATAAAGGAACAATGATTGGTATTATTAGCACAATTATTGTAGTAAGGAATTAAATTTTAATTAATTTTTAAAAATTAATTTAATTATTTAGTGGTCATTAATAACATTTTTTGGTTTTTATATTTATTTAAGTTCAATTGAAGATGTTGAAACATTTGGACATCCATTACCTTTTTTAACCCTTACAAGCATTTATAATTCACAAATACTAATTTATCTACATTTATTTTTTTTATTCTTGGTAATATGTATTTCTATGGCTGATTATGTTTTAATTCTTCTAAATAAAAAAATTAAATCAAATTTGTAATATTTTTCTTAAACTTTATTTTTGTAAAGTTTTTTAAAGTTTCAGTTCGGTAGCAACTTACAGTTTAAGCCAAAGTTATCAGGCAAAACAAAACATTCTTTTAATGAAAATTATTTTTCCTCTTGATTTTTCTTATACTTTTGTTTATGCAATTTTTAATATTTTTTCAACGTTTATTAGATTAAAACAAGCTCAATATGGTCAACTAGTTTATATGAGGAATTATGAGATAATAATTATGGTTAATTAAATTTAAATAATTAATTTATTTTTCCTTTTAATTAAGCTACCTTTTATCCATACATTAATTACGTTGATAGTTTATAAAAAATTCTTGACAAAACAAATTGAATTAAATCAGAAATTTATTAAAAAAACACAAAAACAATCAACAGATATTTATTTTAAAAAACTTAATTTAACTTGGAAATAATTAATTTTTTTAATTAATTTTTTAAATAAATCATTTAGAAAGATTATAAATCTTATAATTTATAAAAACAGAGAACAATATATAAAATAATTAATTTTATATATAATTTATTCAATTTTAAATGTAATATTTCTTCTTTCCAACTCAATTCTTTTAGTCACTTCTTTTTCAATTACTTTATACACAACTATGACAAAAATGATTAAAAACAGTCCCATAAAGAATATTCTGATTAAAGATCGTCGTAGCATTTGTTTTTCGTTATAATCTTCATCAGAGCTGCCTGTAAAAATTTTTGTATTTTTGAAATTTTTAATTAATTTCTTTATAAATTAAAATTGTAAGAAATAATTAATTTGGTAAAATAATTGGAAACTATCAGAAAAAATTACAGTTTTCTAATTTATTCTGAAAATAATCCGAAAAAGTTATTTAGTAACTGTAAACGGAAAATACAGTCATATCGATCCGTAAAAATATTAAATAAAATAAAAATACTTTGGCTAAGTTTTCCGGATTTTGTTTAGGTGTTTTCAGGAAAATACACTTAATTAATCCTTATTAATTTACTTAACCTACTAAAAGATTGATAACTTGAAGATGGTAAATAATATGAAACACATTCATGTGCCATTAAAACTTTAACAGGCGATTGCTGATTAGAAATTGTATTACATTCTCTTTCAATAAATATATTTTGAACATGAGGACCATATGAATTTGGATGTAAATTAATTTTAGAATTTTGCATTTTTTAAATTAGAAACTAAAAAAAATAAATAAAAATTAATTAATTATTTATTTTTGTAATTAAAAATAATCCTCATTTATTTTTGTAAAAGAGGATTAACTAACAGCCAGTTTTTGAGTAATGATATTTTTACTAAAAATAATATTTACACAATTTTGAGTATTTTATTTCCGACGAATAAATTCCGATTAAAAGGAAAAGATGAAAAGTTTTAATTTTTAAAAAATTAATTTAAAATTTTTTGATTTTTAAAGTAGTAAAACAAGGCAAAACTTTATTAACATTTTCATTGAAAAATTATAAAAAATATTTTTTTAAAAATAATTATATAAAAAGAAAATCAAATATCTAAAGGTAATATTTTATATATAAAAAAAAAAATTTTTTTAATGACGTTCTTTCCCGTACTTAAAAACGGCAAGCAAAATTGATGGAAAAAATATGCGTATGATTCATCAAACTTAAATTTATTTTTTATATTGATTTTAAATGTAAAAATGAATAATGACAAAAAAAATGGCTAAACATTTGTATTTAATTTATTAAATATTATTTGGAATGTTGTTAGCAAAATAATAATTTATTTTAAAAGAATAAAAACAAATATTACTGGAGGAAAAGAGATTGAACTTAAGTTTTTTATAAAAAAATAAACTTGAATAATTTCATATATGTATTTTACTCTTAAAATAGATTTTACTTCAAAACACAAAAAATCAGAATTTCAAGAATGTTGGGAAAATACAGAAACACAACTGGAAGAAAAGAGAATTATCTAAATAATAAATACAATAAACATTTTTAATACATTAAAATATTTTAATTTTTCCTGAAAATATTTATATGCTCAACAAAAATTAACAATTAAATTTTTATTTAAAATAATAGTTTAACAAAATTTGATAATAAACTTAATATTAATTATTTTAATTAATTTTAAAAACATTCAAAAAAAGCACACAACCTTAAACTTTGACCATTTTTAAATATAAAAAAAACTTTTTCGTCATTAAAACAAAAATATCGTGAGAAAATTAATATACTCATTTGTTAAAAAAATATATAAATAAATAAATAGGTACATGCAAAAAATTTATTTTTAATTTTTTGTTTTTTATTATTTTGTAGTTTACTTCAAGCATTAATTGAGTAACTATAGAGATTTATTATATTTTGTTTATTATAATTTAAAAACCTTCAAATTAAATGATAAAGATTATTTTTAAATAGAGATTTCAATTATTTAAACGGCTATTCGAAATTTGCGGACGAAGGGTTTTTTTAAAAAACTAGTAATTCGGGATTTGTGAGGAATTAAAACAAATAAGTATATGTACATGATGGCATTTTAACTCAATGAGACCTTTTAATTTATTTTTCTTGATTATATGGCACGGATTTAGGACAAAAAGCTATATTATGTATACTCAACTGCTTGAAAGATAAAATCATCCAGCTAAAATCCCGAAGAATTAACAGTTATTTTAAATATCATTTCGTCCGCATATCGGATCCGCAAATGTCCCGTCCGCAAATATCTCCACACGATTTAAACATTAAGCAAAAATAATAATGTTCATAAACATTCATTTCAATATGCAATACTCATAAAAACATCTACAGAAAATTCATCCGGAATACTCTTTCCGGAAAAATATACTTCCGAAAAATAAAGATCCGGAAAAATATCTTTCGGAAAATAAAAATACTTTTCCGGAAAAACATCGCTTACTTTTACTACATAATTTGCATAAATATTTTAAGTATTTTTAATCAAAGTTTTTTTTCATCGTTTATTTATTACTAAATTAATAAAAATTTATTTCTTTCAATTATTAGTTTCTAAAAATATTTTAAAAAATTAATTATAATTAAAATAATATATTTTTGCAGCTGAATTTATTAAAACAGGAAATTTGTTGAATATTTAATATATTTCTATTTTTAATTTAATTAATTAATTAATATAAAAATAGAATTCTTTTTTTTTTAATTATTAAAAATTGTACAATTTAATTTAAAAAATTATTAATATTAAATATTTTATTTATTTCTTTTCTTATAATGCAACATCAATAAATATGCTTTATAGAATTAATTAATTAATCCATGTAATTAATAATTTAAAATACTTACCAGTAAATTTTAAATACAATTGCTAAATTTAATTTTTTAAAATAAATGATTATTTTAATTTTTTCCAATTAATAAAAAATTTTAAAATATCGAAAAAAATAAAATTTTTATAATTTATAGGAATTCTTGTTTAATTCATTTTAATTTTAATCGCTATCTATTTAGTTTAATTTAATTAATTTAATACCTTTTAAAATGTCTATTTAATATAAATATTGCTAATTTAATTTAAATTTTTCTTTATATTTAAAATTAAATAATTTTATATTTTATATAAATAATTAATTTTTGAAAAATTTCTTTCTTTATAAATAATAAAATTTAAAAAAAAAATAAAAGTTTTATGCCTGAACATTATTTATTTACAATTATTTTAATTTTTCTATTTTCGACTTAAATCTAAATTTAATTTTTTATTCTTGCATGTTTTCCTTGAAATAAATAGATTTCTATAAATTTAGAATGGATTATTAATAATTTGAAAATTTTTCAATAAAATACAAATATTTAAAAATTATTAAATAAAAAATAATTTTTTAACTTATAAATTAAAAAATTTATTTATTATAATAATTCTTTATTAGAATTTACATGAGAAAAATTAAATTATTGAATTTTACGCTAACAAAAAACAATAAAAAAAAAACCAGGTGAAAATAATAGAAATTTTAAATAAATTTTTCTAACTACAAAATATTTAAAATTATTAAATAAATAAAATATATTATTCAAATAATTTCAAATTTTAAAGAAAATTAAATATAAAATGAATCAAACACAATGTATTGCTGCTGAAACTTCTGTATTAGATATTAGCTACAATATTGTAAGATCATTACATATTATTTTTGGAAGTATTGTTTTAATATTGTTGGTTAAAGTTATTTGGTCATACAAAACAAAATCAGTAAAATTACATCAAAATCTTATTGTAAGTTTAATTAGTAATTTATAAAAACACATTTTTCTAAAACTTTATAGATTTCTTTACCGGAAATTTCTTTTACGTCTTTCCGGAAAAATCAGAATATTGACAATAACACTCTCAAAAGATTAAAAAATTATTTAAATAAATTTTCCGGAAATCTTACAAAAATAAAAATTATTTTTCCTGAAAAGATTAATTTCAAAAGAAAATCATATATTTTTAATAATTAGCCTTTTTATTCAGGTTTTGATTAGCAATTTATTTTTTCTTTATGCCATTTTTGAATTTTCATTTATTGGAGAAGCTTTAGTAAATTTTGTATGTTATAATTAATTATATTAATTTTATTAACGTATAAAAATGAAATAAAATTTTTAATTTTTTAATCATAAAATAAAAGATTAATTTAAATATTTAAAATTTCCTTCAGTTTATATTAATAACATATAAACAACCTTGTGATTGTTTAATTCAAGTTTGGATAGTTTATTTAATTAGAATGCCTGCTTATTTTTACATTGCTGGTTCTCCCCTATTTCATTTTGCTATAATGTTTGAGCGCATTTTAGCTACAATTTTTGTTAAAATTTATGAGAATAAAGGAACAATGATTGGAATTATTAGCACAATTATTGTGGTAAGAAATTAAATAAAAAATTAATTTAATTAATTATTTAGTGGTCATTAATAGCATTATTTGGTTTTTATATTTATTTAAGTTCAATTGAAGATGTTGAAACATTTGGACATCCATTAGTTTATGTATCTCTTGTTAGCAATTTTAATTCACATGTGCTAATCACTGTTCACTATTTTTTCTTATTTTTAGTAATTTGCATTGCTTTTACCGATTATTTTTTAATTCATCGAAATAAAAAAATTAAATCAAATTTGTAAGTTTTAGATAATAATAATGTTTGTTTTGTATGTTTTTATTTTTCCGGAAATGATTATAAATAAATTAAAGTTTCAGTTCTATAGCTGTCTACAGTTTAAGCCAAAGTTACCAAGCCAAACAAAACATTCTTGTAATGAACATTATTTTTCCTCTTGATTTTTCTTATTCTTTTGTATTTGCAATTTTTAATATTCTTTCAAGTTTTATTCGCACAAAACGTGAAGAGTATGGTATACTTAAATATGTACGAATAATTGATGGAATTTCTTTAGTATTTTTAAAATTTTAATTTTTTAAAAAATATTTTTTAAAATTTAAGTTACTTGTTTTTCATGCAATTTTAACATTATTTGTTTACGATTATTTTTTAAGAAGGCAAAATGAATTAAACAAAAATTTTATTAAAAATAGTGCAAGGTGTATTAGCTCAGATATTTATTTTAAAAATTTAAATATTCAATGGAAATAAATATTTTTTATTTAATTTATATTTTTTTTTCTT
This sequence comes from Meloidogyne graminicola, assembly GCA_036172905.1. Classification (NCBI taxonomy): domain Eukaryota; kingdom Metazoa; phylum Nematoda; class Chromadorea; order Rhabditida; family Meloidogynidae; genus Meloidogyne; species Meloidogyne graminicola. Next base: position 1,895,195 of record JARPZY010000004.1, read on the forward strand.
ATAAATTTTTATAAAATCTATATTCCTTTAAATTACATTTAAGAAAATCGAAAAATATAATGGTAATTATTTTACTTATATTAGAATAGATAAAGTTTTAATTAGATCATAGAGATTAATTTTAATGAATTTACAAAATAAAAAAATTAGAAAGAGTACTTTCAATATTACTGTTTATTACCTGAAGAAATTAATCCTTTCATTTAAATTTAAGGTTTTATGGAATTAAAATAAAAACAATTGCACTCCTCAAAATTAATTAATTATTTATTTATAATACCCTAAAAATTAATAATTAAATATTTTAATATTTATTAATATAAAACAATAAAAATATATTAAACGGTCAATTAAATATTTATGTTTATTTTATAATTAAATTATTTTAAACCCCTTCTAATAGCTTTAAATAAAATTAATTAATATATTTTAATTAATTATTTTTAAATGAATAACTAATTTAAATAAAATAAAAAAGAATTATTTGGTTATTATTTACTCCTTTATTTATATTAATGAGTAATTTTTGGGATATTTTTTGATAATTGTGAAAGTATATAAATAAATTGGTTATAAATAATTAGTGAATAGTTAAAATTAATTTATTAAATAAATAATATTATTATTAGCCCTGTATTATTTAATTAATAATTTATTTTTTAAATTAATTAAATAATTCTTATTTTAAGTCTTTTGTAGAATATTCTGTTATGTTTATTACAACGACTTTTATAGATAATTAATTTCAGAATATATCAAGTTTTATTTAAAAAATCAGAATTTAAAGTTTGTACATTATTTTAATTTTTATTTTCAGAATTCTGGTTTTCTTTAATTAAATTAAATGTTACTTAATAATAATTTAAATTAATTGGTCAAATTTGTTATAAAATAAATTATTAAAAAATTTATTTCTTTCAACTAATTTATTTTTATTTTTATTAAACAACAAAATGCTCTATTATTTTTCCAAATTTATCCATTTATTTAAATTTTAGTTTTTGTTTATTTTTTTATTAAATTTAATTTGTAACAAAATTCCAATAAAATCAACTAATCTATTAAATACGATAATTTATATTATAAAAAAATTATTTATAATTAACGAAGTGTTAGAATATTTATGTTGAAAATAATAATTATTATTGTTAATGACAGCTCATCTTTGGCCGAGTGGATAAAATTAAATATATGGAAATTTTTTTAACTTTATTTTTAATTACTTAATTTAAAATTATTTTTGCAGATTGTATGCAAATTTGGAATTTTGAATTAAAAAAAAACATGACTGATGATATTTTAGAAAAAATAAAAATTAATTACTTAATAAAAAATAAATACATATTTAGCTTTAATATTTTCTTAAAAATTTTTAAAAATTCAAAATAAATAAAACATTTAAAATTATATTGATAAATAAAATTTTTGTAGATTAATAAAAATAAAAAATAAAAAGCTTTTTTCATCCCTTTTTTACTAGAACAATAATTCTTCATTTACTTTTGTTGAACATAAACGGGTTATTATTGTTTAAATAAGATTTCATTTATTTTGAATTTTTAAGTTCTTATAGTAAAAGAAAGAAAAATTCTGATATTAAAAATTGTATTTCTTCACACATTTTGATAGTCTTAAGGTTTTTGTCCAATTATTATTTTAATATTAACTCAAAATATTATTATAAAATATACCAGATAATATTTTTTTAAATTATTTTTATTTTTGCAAAACTATTAGCTTTATTTTTTTTTTTCATTTTTCTATTAACTATTTTTTATTCTAAAAATAAATGCTGTTAAAATCAACTGATCAGGCAAAAATAATTTTTGATTAAAATTAGAGATAATAAAATATTTTTAATTAAGTGAATCATTTTTTAATAAAATTTTAATAATTAATAACGCCCACAAAATATAAAAATATAAAAGCATTAAATAATTTAATTAATTTAAACAAAAACAAACAAACAAACTATCAATTAAAATTATCAATATAACCAACTTTTTAATTAAAAAACAATTTATTCAAATTTAATTAAATCTTTTTTAATTAATTATATTAAATTTATTTTCGCTTTTGGAAGAAAATAAATTTATTTTTTGTATTTTTGTATGTTTATTTTCTTTTGTATTTTCAAGTTTATTTTTTTAGTTTAAAACAATTTATATTTTTGTATTTTGTAAGTTTATTTTAAAGTTTATAATATGTTTTTTTTATTTAAAATTAATTAAAACTTTTTTAGTTATTTTTTATCAATTTATTTTTATTATTTAAATATAACCAACTTGTCTTCATGAGGGTATGGAATTTAAAAATTTAAATTTAAAGTTCTTAGAGCTAAAAATTTTTTATTTTTTTTTTGACACAACTTTTAAAGATTTTTTTCTAATTAAAAATTTCTAAATAATTATAACAAACCTTTATATTAGTAAAATAATTTCTTTCATATATTATATATTTTCTAAAAATATTATTCTTTCAAAAATCGAACTCTAAAATTTTGTTCATGAAATATTAATTAAATTATTTATAATTTTTGTTATTTAAATTTTAAACAAAAATTTATTTAATAAAAGTATAAATATATGATTATATAATTTTAATAACATATAAATTAAATTTTATTTAAAGAAAATGGCATCAATTATTTTGTTTATGTTTATTATTTTTATGATGATTTTTACCACCAACAACGAACTTATGGTTGAAAAATATAAAAATATTGTCGAGAAATATGAAAAAATTTATGCACAATTCCCAAACCCAATGCCCGTATATTTGGTATATAAATATATATTATTTAAAAATAATTTAAATAAATATATTTTTAATAGAACTTAAAACCATGTCCAAATTGCGTTGAATGGTGCGCCAATAATCCAAAATATACTTGCAATTATTCTTGTAGCTTTGTAGATGATCATGATAATGGATGGGTTGAGGATCATATTTATCCCGATGGTAATTAAAATATTGTCTTTATTTATTAAAAATAATTATTAAAATGATAAAATTTAGAAATATATCAAAGTATAGAAGATGAAGTGACGTGGAAGTTAAATAAGAATAAATCAGTAAATTGGAGGTTAGTTTCTTTCTAAAATAATTTTGTATAATTCATTACAAATATATATAATTAAAATCAAATTTAGTGATTTTGCTATCTATGTTGAATATGCCTATTCTAGAATTGAAGAATACCTCAAAGAAGTCTGTCCTGCTTTAGAAAAAAAGAACTTTACTTGTAAATTTTACAACCAATATTACCCAGTGTAAGTAAAATAATTTATTATAATTAAAAAACTAAATTTAAATTAATAGAAACATATATTTTTGATTAGAATTTAATAAATAAATTATAAATATCTACAAATATATTTGAAGAAAATAATTTATATTTTTAGATGTACAAATGATTTTAAGCCATTTGAACAAGGAATGGAAGAGTAAAATAATATTTATTAATTAAAAACTTAATATATTTAAATTTATTTTGACAATATAAATTATAAAAACAAACATTTTTTTATAATTATTTTTTAAAATTAATTAATTAATATATATAAAGAATATATTAACATTGAAATAAAATAAAATTATTTTTTAGATTTTGTACTTTAGCAGAGAAGTGTTACAAGAAGAAACAAGATCCCAATTATATTGATTTGTATGATTTAATATTATTAAATTATATTTAATAAATGTTAACATTAAGAAACTTATTAATAAATTTTAGAGAAAAATGTACAAACAGCGTTCCGATTACTGTTGCTCAATTAGACATAAATTCAAGCTACATTTGGGCCATAGATAATTATTATACTAAAGATCTTGCAAAATACTTTGGAATGTAAGTTTTTAACTTTTTTATATTTAATTAAAAATAAATAAATATATACTCGAAATTTGGGTAAAAAAAGTATTGAAAAAATAGAATTGGGGAATTTAAAAACCAATCATTTTTTAACTCTATGTGGGTTGTACATAATAAACAGATCCCGAAATTGATACCCAAATGTCGTGTTATATATATATTATTCAATAAGTTATAACTTAGAGGCCTTTATTGTAATTTTTATATTTTCTATAATTCCTATTGGAGAATATAAAAATTATTAAGTATTTAACAGATAATTTGATTTTTTTTTTTATGAAAATATTCACTAAATCTAAAATCTTTTTCATATTTTTTAACTTTATAATAATTCCCTTCCACATTGTCTTTATATGTACATACTATATTAATTATTTATTCTTTTCATAATTTCATTCCTTTTTAAATAATTAACAAAACATCATTCACTTCTCTTATTTATTGTAATTTTAATATTTAAAACTTTATTCAAAACTTTTCAAAAATTTAAACCCAGTAAATGACTAAAAAAATTCAATTTAATTGAATATTTTCTAAAAAAGGCAATGTACAAATGGTAAACTTTATCGCAATTATTCAATACCTATTCCAACTTTTCCAACATCAACATCAACTAAACTTACAACTAAAACTCCAACATCAACTACTACTAAATCTACAACTAAAACATCAACTATTACTACTACTACAAAAATGACTACAAAAACATCAACTATAAAAAATAAACTTACAACTTTTTCTCCAAGTTTTCCTAAACAAAATCAACTTAATTCTGTAATTCTTCCTTCGTCCATTCCTACTAAACTTAACCATACTGAAGCTATTTCCCAAGGCAAGAGGAAATATATTTTTCCTTTCCTCATAGATTTTTATTAAAAGATAGAAAATATTTTATTTTTAGAAAATATAATGAATAATTTAAATAATTAAAAATTATTTCTATCTTTTTATAAAATAAAAAATCTTCTTAACTTTATTAATATTTTGTCAATTACCCCCCAATTGTTTTATTTTAATTTTAAGTAATTACCGGAGTTGTCGGAATTAATTTTTTGGTCGTTGGTGGAGCAATTATTGCAGTTTTGGCAGATTTGGTTTAATTGCCTTAAAGTCAATTTACTGGGGAAAATAAAAGAAATTTAAGTAATTAAAAAAATATCCAATTTAATAATCTTTTTTTTTAAATTTAATTTCTTGCAAAATTTTAGTAATTAAAATTCCTAAATTTAAAAATTTAATTCAATCGATTTGACCTATTTTTTTGAATAATCTATTTAAGGATTTTTTAACAAAAATAATTTTCTAAAATTTTGCAAAATCTTTTTATTTTTATTCAATTATTATAATAATTTAATATATAATCTATAAAATTTTAAAATAATTGTTTTTTTATAAATTAAATAATGCCTTCATAAATGAAGATTTTATATTTTTCTTTTTTTAAGTACATACATTTTTTCAAAAATTAATAATAAATAAAATAAGCTAATCATATTTTTAGTATTAATTTATTTAACTTATTCATTTTTCTAGAAATCCTAAAATTTTGTAAAATTATTAAATTTCTATTAATTATTATTATTTTATATAATCTATTTATTTTAAATTAATTCTCTTTATCTTAAGAATTAGTTTAATGAAAAATCTTAAAATCATTTAAATATCTAATATTTATTATTTAAACTTTATTAATACTTATAATTCCTTAAATTTAGAATTTTAAGTCAAGAAATGTTTAATAAAAAAAAATTTTTTTAAAGTTAACATTTTTTACATTATTAAACGTTAATTTTGAGAGGAAAATTTAAAAAATAAAAAGAAAAACTAGCATGGGGATTAACTAATTAATTTAATTATTTTATTAAAGCACAATCCTTTAATGAATTTTTGATAACTAAATTATTTAAAAAAATAATTATTTATAGACTAATAATATAAATATTTTATTAAAAATTTAAATAATATATTAAACTTTTAGGGTTTGTGTAAATGGAAGTCTTAAGTTGGATGTTGAAAAACTTGCTAGCCAGAACATGGAAACAAACTTTGAACAAGATAAAGAGCTCAAAAGACAAGATGAAGTAAATAAACAACAAGATTTAGAACTTAAAAAACAAAATGAAACAAATCAAGAATTAGATATAAAACTTCAAAAATTAAAGGAAGAAAAAGACAATGAAATAAAAAAATTAAAAGAAGAACATGCTGAAGAAATGAAAAAAATGGAAGAAAAATTTGATGAAAAATTAAAAAATAAGGCTGAAGAGGTATAAAATATTTAAATTAATTTTAAAAATTATTCTTAACTTAGAAACATTTATTTTTATATGTTAATACATTGCTTCACAAAATTATACGTTCATCGGTTATTTTGTTAAAATTTGATTAATTTCTGCTTGTGTTCGTAGTTGTTAGGATTAAAATTTTTCATATTTAAAATTTTATTAATTTTTCGATAATCAAATATTAAGGGTGGACGTATACTTTTATGAAGCAATGTATTAATTAACTTTTATGGAGTTAAAATTAGAAAAACAATTAATAGAAAAATTTAAATCGAAAAATGTTGTGATTCAGTGATATTTTAATAATTTTTTAATTTTAAAAAATTATTGACAAAAGCCAAAATATATCTACATACTTAACAAATTAAATAATTTTTTTTCATTTTTTTAAAATTAAGATGAAAAATTATACTGATGCAAGTAAATATGAAGCTTTTAACTACGCTGGAAACCTCAAGTCTGAACTTTATACGTTAATTTATGATCGTTTCAACTATGCAGATAAAAGAATTGATTGCTTGAAACCATCGCTCATAAAGGTAAATTAATTATTTTATTAATAATAGGATATTTGGTAGATACTCTATATAATATTAAAATTTATTTTATTATTAAATAATAACCTTAAGTGTTAGTTCTCACAATTACTTTTAATTAACTATATTTATTCAATATTTAGTTATACGAAGATAAGACGGGGAAATTTGAAGATTCTATACATACAGCAGTAAAAACAAAGGCGCAAGTTGCAGCTGGAGCGGGATGTGGACTTGCTGTAGGATAACCGCAGGAATAGGTGCATTGGCAGCAACACCTGTATGTGCTTGGGGTGCTGGAGTGATATATGATGCTGTCCGAAATATGAATGAAGAAGAGGTCGCACATCCATCAGGATGTTAAAATTCTTAAATATTTTGCCTAAATTTTTTCTAATGTTCCCCCCTACAACTATTCATATATCGACAATTTTTATAAAATTTAAATAATTTTTTGATAAATAATGGGGTTTAATATAAATTTAAAAGAACATTTATTTTTTAATAAAACTTGGTACGAATAAGTAATTGATGTGCTAATCTATTAGATTTTGTTTGCTTCTTAATATAATATTACCAATTAGTAAAATGTTTTATTAAAATAATTTTCGATTACAATTTATTAAATAATTGCATATTTCCCTACTTCAGATTATTAGTTTAAAGCTTTTAAAATAATTATAAATAGTTTAATCTTATAATTTTTTAAGTTTATTAATTTTTTTTACTTTGGGGTCTACTATTTTTAATCATTCTTAATTATTTTTTAATAAAGAAAAAAAAATATCTATAATCAATTCAATAAATTTTATAATTTTTATTGCTTATTAATATGAGGATAAATTATTTAAATAATTAAATTATTTTCTTTTTTATTCATGGAAATAAAATAAATATAAAAAACCCTATTTTAAAGGGTTTTTTGAATTTTTCAATTTTTGCATAAATTCTCTTGTTTTATTATTTATGTAGACAATAAATTTGTTGAAAAATAATTTTAAAATCGAAAAAACTAAATTTTAAAACAGAACTAAAAAATGTTTTTAATTTATATTTCGATTCATCAATTTAATGCTTTAAATAGAAAAAAAAAAATTTTTTTTATCTTTTATGCCCACAAAATTTTATCATAAATAATACTTTTTTTATCTCAAGGAATTATGTAAAAAGCAAAGTAATAGCTTTAAATTATTTTTAATAAATGAAAGTAATTGTTATTTAAATTAATAATTTTTAAGAAAAAATAAAATAATAAATAAATGAATAGGAAAGAGAGGGGAGGGGAGGGGGGGGGGGTGACTTTTTACTCTTACAAGGGAACATATATTATAAATAATTGAATATATTCTTTCATAATAATAAATCAAGTAGACTTTCTACTATAAAATAAATTTCAGATTCATACAAAATTACATTTCAGTTTTGGGAATGCTTAAATAAAAAATACAAAAAAAAATACCTAAAAACTGAAATATTTAAAACAATAATTTTGTAAGAAAATAAAACTTTTCTACAGTAATGTGTATCCGTTTCTCTATCCTTGGAGAAATACAGTTCCTATTCTATTATTATAATATATATTCCCTTGTTAGTAAATAAATAAACTTAAATTCCTTTAGTTAAACAAATAATTTTCCAATTTTTCTATATCATCAGCAGTCTTGAACATTAACTCAAAAACATTTTTCTTTTCTTCAGCAAATAATTTAGCAGCTAAAATATTTAACATTAGGCCACGGAAAGATGCTACTTCTTTAAATTTATTTTCATCAGATTTTGTAGTTTCATATTCATTATAGTTTATTTCTTCTTTTAATTTAGCAATTTCAAGTGAACTATTAACAAGGTCTTCAGCTCCAATTACATGTTTAATTCCTTCTTTTACTGCATATTTTGCTTTTTTAATAGTTATCTTTGCTTGCTTTATTCCTATATCTTTTCCTTCTTCTGTATTTTTTAATAATAAAGTTATCTCATTTGCCGATTTGTTGACTTGATTTTCGACGATAGAAAGAGTCATGAAGGGTACGTTAAGAACAGCTCTGGCAAGATCTAATGCTAAGCTTAGACAAACATTTGAATTTTTTGCTGGTTCAGGAATGTTAACCCAACATTGTGCTGCAGATCTGATTAAATAAAATATTAAAATAATTAATTAATTTAATGTCTATATATTAAGGTGTGTTCAACTCGAGATCGATCCTGAGGTTTTTAGGATTAACATTTTTTATTTTCTAATTTTTTAGATTTTCCATTACAAATCTATTAAATTTGTTTACCTGTCACATTCACATAATGCCTGTTGACATTCATCATTTACATCATTTAAACATTGAAAATATTTTTCTCCTTCATTACATTTCCAATTGTAAAGACTATCATTGAGTAAAACAGAGTAATTCATTGCTGGGTAAAATTGGCATTTATTCTTTATGCAGGAAGTTTCACATTTATCCTTAAGTGTTTCAATACATTCATGATGTTTTTTGCAGCATCTAAACAATATAGTTAATTAAATTATTCTTTAAATTTTTACTGAATAATATAGTATTTTATTGAGTTATTATTTAATTTTAATATTATTATTTCATTACTCACTTATTAATTTCAGCGAAGTTTCCTTTCCATTGACCGCAACTATAATTAATTAAATAAATAATTATAAAAAGTATATTGTTAATTAAAATATTTAAAGGTAAAGGTTTTTATAATTATTTAAGACGTTTAACAATTAAACACTTCATTTTATTCAACTTTTGTTAATAGGAAGACGAGCATGCTTTTTGCGGACTTTTTCTGCGGACTTTTTTTCTTTTCTTTATCTTTTGATTGGATTTTTCAAATAAGAAAATGTTAGAAACAGTAAAACTTTTACTCTAAATAAATTATTTAATAAAATTAAATTGCCAGATTTAGTGAGTAAATAAAAAAAATAAACGCAGAAAAAGCATCCGCAAGTATTTAACTTTTTAGTATTTTATTCCTTTAAGTTTATTTAATTTGAAAATAAAAAAATTTTACTTGCATCCATAATTAGCAAATGATTCCGGATGACAAGACGACTAAAAATTTTTTTTTTTAAATATAAAAATAATAAATAAAGTTTATTTAGATGGAACAGGTATTAAGTGGAGGGATGGCATCTCTAGAATGTATTTTAGAAACAATTTATCTTAACTAATCTATAGAAACCAATTTATTTTTTTTATTATTCTATTCATTTTAATTATTATCAACCCTCCCTAATAAAAATTTTAAATAATTTAAATCTTACAATTTCTGTATTAGCAGTAGTTGTATTCTAAAAATTAAAAATATAAGCCTTATTAAATTTGAAGTTTAATAATATTTTTCAAAATAATAATTTTCTCCCGAAAAAAATAAATTCTTTTAATATTAGAAATTATTAAAATATTTATTTTCTTACTAATAAAATTGTTTTTGAAGCTAATTTCGTTGTGGCCTTGGTTGAGTTTTTCTAAAATAATTAAATTAAAAATTAAATCCCTTTTAATAAAATTACCTCCATAATGGGGCTAGTGCTTAAATTAATTGTTGTTGAAGACTTAGTAGTTGGTTTGGTTGTCGTTGTTTTCTAAAATATTTTTTAAATTTTTTAGGCTTTACTTAATCAAACAATAATTTTTTTAAAATTAATAATTAATTATTTAAATAATTATTTTACAATAAAGTTGGTTGTTTTTGGGGCTAAAGTCGTTGTAGTTTTGATAGAAATTTTCTAAAAAATTAGGTTAAAAATCAAAAAATCTTTTTTAAATTTACGTTCATAGGTGTGATTGTTTCGGTAGTTTGCAATTTTTTGGTGGTAATTGTAGGTTTGATTGTTTCCTTTATTTTAAATTTTTTGTTAATTATAAAACTTGCTTTAAATTTAATTTTTTAAAATTATTATTTTATTAATGATTAATAGAATTTCTAAAAATAAAGATTAAATTATTTTGTAAATTATATTTCTTTAAAAATTACCTTAATAGTTGTGCTGGTAGTTAATATTTTTGTTGTGGAAGTCGTAGGTGTGTTGGTTTTCTTAAAAAAATGTTTTTTAACAATTATTTGTTTTAATATAAATTTATTTTAATTCTTTGCTTAATCCAATATTGTTTTAATATAAATTGTTAAAAAATAAATTATTTTATAAATTTATATTTTAAATTACTTCCATTTTTGTCAATTTTACTGTTGTAGTCGGTGTAGTTGTTTTCTAAAATATTTTTTTAATTAAACAATAAATTTAAAATTACTTTAGTAGTAGTTGTGCTCTTTTCTGTAGTTAATAATTTTGTAGTAGATGTGGTAATTGTTGTTGTTGGTTTAGTTGTTGTTACCTTTAATTTATTTAATTTAAATAAATGTTAAAGTTAAAAAATACTTTAGTGGTTGTGCTTTTTTTGGTTGTCGGTATTTTTGTTGTAGAGGTGCTAATCGATGTAGATAATGTTGTTTTCTTTATTTATTTAAAATATAAATTAGGATAAAGCGGAAACACAATGGAATCGAGTGGAAGAGTCCCAAACTTTCTAATTTCGGTCCTTACTAATCCCTATGGGTATTTACTGCTAAAACTCGATTACTTGTCCTGCTTAACCCTAATTAATTTAAACTTACCTTTGTAGTTGTACTTTTTTCAGTTGTCAAAAATTTTGTAGTAGAAGTGCTAGTTGGTGTAGTGACTGTTGTCGTCTTTAAAATTTTTTAAAAATAAATACTGTATACATATCCTCTAAAATAACCCTTCCCCCCTTCTACTTAAAAGAGTACCTTCCAAAATAGGCCAAAGAGGAATCAAAAAGTCTCTGGGGAGTAGTTTAATAAAAATTAAACATTTACCTCTTCCTTGCATTCTTCCCCAGATCCATGAAGTCCAATATAAACACTTCGACCACCTTCTCTCAAAGGATTATATGTATCATTCAAAAAAGACAAATCAAAAAATATTAAAGCAGAAGAGAATTTAGGTGATTCATTTTGTTTAAATTGTGCTAAAAAATTAAGATTTATTTAAAAATAAGAATACAATTTTGTTTATTTCCATAACCAAAATATTGAAAAAATTCGAGAGGTGTTGTTTCAGTAAAATTTTGTGAATAACTAAATATTTAATTAATTAATTAATTAAAAATATAAATAACCTATTTCCATATAAATCCATTATAAGTTCAAGTGTTTGTTTATTTTTGTAAGAATATAATTTAAAACCGTTCCACTCCACCTTTACTCCATTTTCGAATTCTTTACATTGTCCTGTATTAATACAATTTTTACAAATTCTATTATTTTGTCCGAGGGATACATCAGTCGTTTGTTGTGATTTAATATAGTACAATAAACCAGGTTCTCTTGCTAATCCTTTATAACATAAAACAATTCTTAATTAATTTATTTATTTAATATAAATATATTTATTTACCCAACACAATTAGATACATATTTAACCAAATTAACAACATTTCCACATGCAGAATTCTCAACTGGACATTCCTCATATTTATACTTTTTATCAAATATTGGTGGTATTGTTGTGGCTAGGCCAAAAAGAAGAAAAATTAAAAAGAAAATAAGAAAGAAAATATTCATTAATAATTTTAAAAAAAGTTTTAAAAAATTCAATCTAAAAAATTAAATTAATAAATAATATTATTTAAATAAAATAAATATATTAATGTATATAATGTATTTTTAATTTATTTACATAAAGTTAATTTAACTATTTAGTAAAAAAATTAAATAATATGAATCATTTAATTAAAATGTTTATCTCTAATGTTAACAAATTTTTTTTTTCTTGTTCAACTGATTTTATCAGAATTTTTATTATTGGAGATGAATAATTAATGTAAAACTTGGTAATAATGGAAAAAATATTCGTAAAAGATAATTAATAAATTAAAAATTAATTTTTTTTAACAATTTATATATAAATACTTAAATCCTTTAATTTTGACAATTTTATTGGAAAAAGATGAATTGCTTAAATAATTAATTTTAAATTAATTTAAATAAAAATTACAACCAATTATTTAATTTTATTCATTAGTTTTTAGCATTTATTTCTTTATACTTTATCTGAAAAGTTTATGAAAACATATCTCTAATTCATATATCTTTTATTGTTTTAATAATCTAATATTATATTGATTAAAAATTAAGATTTGATATATTTTTAGAAAATTTTATTTAATTTAACATTTTATTTAAAAAAAATTTAAGCTTTTCCAAAATTAATTTAAATATATTAATCATTTTTCAAAAGGGCTTAAAATTCCTTTTTTGTTCTGGAAAATAAGCTGATTTTGCTAATAAAATAAATATTAAAAAAGAAAAAAATAATTTAATTTAGAAAAAAATAATTAATTTTAGCAAAGAGAAATGCTTACTTTTTTCTTCTTATTTTCAAATTAACGAACTTTAAACAGAATATATTATATGAATGTTATTATTTATTATTAAAAATAATACTTTAATTTTTAGAGTAAATAATTAAGAATTTTAAAATAATTTTCTTGAAATAAATATTTTCTTAACTAAATGTTTGTATGTTATATTGCCTTTTTTAAACATAAATTCTGATTTGATTTATTTTAAAATATTATAATAATATTTTTTTTTTCATCGGATCCTAATTTAAAATAAGGATTCTATAAAAGATTTAGCAATAAATAATTTTTTTTTATTTATTTTTATTTTGACTCTGAATTTTAAAATATTGTAAATTAATTAAAGAATATTAAACAAAAAGAAAAAATTTTAAATTTATTTAGATATAGTATATTTAATTAATAAAAATAAAATTAAATGTGTAGTTTATTGTTCACTGAAAATAATATTTTAATTTTTAATTGTCTTAGATTAAATAGAAATTAAAAATTAAAAATCAGATAATAGTTTAAACAAAATTATTAATTAAAAAATATTGAATATTTATTATTATTTTTTAGGAGCAATAAAATACAAATAAATTTAATTAAGTAATTATTTAAGCTTATTTACATTTTAACCTTGTTTCATTCTTTATTAATTGTGATCCTTCTTTAGTTAATCTATCCTTTATATAAGTAAATTCAAAACCTTCTTTGCCTAGATATATGTGTATATATTTCTTTTCAGGTCTTGCTTGAAAATCTATACGTGTTTCATAATGGCAACCCTTAAATTTGTTTAAAATAAAAATTTAAATATAATTCAACAAAATACCTTCAGAAAAATTAATACCCTAAAAACTTAATAACAATGACCAAAATATCCTTTAGAAAAACTTCTTGGTGACTTTAAGTCAACAATATTAAGGTTAGACTATAATTTACAAATAGGATTGGCAACCCTTTAATAATTACAAAACACCTACCATTCTAAGGATTCCTTCAACTGATGGAGTATAACATATATGCTCAATTATGAAGTATGGTTCTAAGCTCCACTCGTCATACTCTCTATCAGGCTTAAAATGGAAATGTCCATTTCTGTCTGTCTTTGTACTGCCTAAATGATCATCAGGATTCACTATAACAAAAGTTTAAATTAATATGATAAAAATTAATTTAAATATAGAATTTGTTTTTAATGAAACTGAATATATTCTAATAAATTAATATATTCGATTCATAAGAAATAAAAATTAAATATTATAATTTTAGAAAATAATTTAGTAACAACTAATTAAAATATAAAAATATTTTATTGGTTTAACATACGCAAGTCTTTTTCTTTAAAATGTATTACAACATCTTGAAGAAGAAATGAAAATTCTCCAAATCCTTCAATATCTTCCCTACATTCTATATCACCTTCTATATCAAAATATAGTGCTTCATTTATAAATTGTGGTTTTATTATTTGTAATAAATTGAATATAAGAGAAATTAAAAAGAATTTTGATAAAAAAGTCATTATTTATATTTAATAAAATTTAAATTGAAATAATATATAAATTATTTATTTATTAAAATTAATTAAATTTATAAATGATTTATATATTGAATTTATGGGCGTATTTTAATCATTATAAAATTCAATAAAAAAATGAATCATTTATTTATATGAAGGCTAATTATTTTTTTCTAATTTTAATTTAATGAATAATTTAATTGATCAAATGATTTTTAAATAATTAACAAAAACAAAAATTGAAAAAATTTGATCATGAATAATTTAAATATTCTATCTAAATTATTTGAGTGAATTAGATATATTAGGAAAGGATATAACAATTTAAATTTTTATTATTTGAAGATTAGAAAAGACCTAAAGGGAAGTATACATTTCCGAAATTCGTGAATTTGTAAATAGGACAGAAATCAGAACTTAATATTATTTTGGTCTTTTTTGATTTATTAACCGAAGAACTATTTAAAGTAGTATCATAATATCTTTAGACAATGTTCTTTAATAGAATAATAAATCTTCTAGTCAAATCTTGTTATAAAATAAAGACGGTTAATTGTAATCTTTATGGACTTCAATAAAAATAAGCTTAACTCTATATTGTAAATAATAAGTTTTAGCTACGCTGAGTTATGATCTGAACATAGTTTTGTAAAATATCCGATTTTTTTAAATTAGGCAATAACTGATTGAACATTCGATTCATCATGCCGAACTAAGTTGAATGCCATTAAAATTAATATGTTTAATTTATTTGAAGAATGCTTTAATCAAATCGTTAAATGCTAACTTAGAAGGAATTAAATATATAGATATTTTATCACTCTATACAAAATGATTCAAAAATGTTAATTTTGATTATATTTAACTCATCTAGACATGTCGATTTGGACGAACTATTAATTATACAGAAATTAACCCTAAATTGATCTTGTAGTGTTCGGGATTGGACATTTCACAAAATTGAGTTCAGATTCGAACTCATTTGTCAGGGTAACGAAGATCTATTATTAGTGGAAAAAATAAAAAGTAAGATCTTTAAGCTTATTTTTATTAATGTTAGTAAAGGGTACAATTATCCTAACTAATTATCAGTGTGAAAGATTAAATTAAAAAGTGCAAAAAATTAATTTTTTTAAATTATGTTGAGGATTTATCCTTTTATCTAATTTTACAAATTTTTTTGCATTTTTGTTTTTATTAATTAATTTCTAACATAAAAGCTGTTAAAATCAACTGATCAAGCAAAAGAATTTAATATTATATTTAATTTAAATGATTCACTTATTTAATAAATGTCAGTAAAAAAACTCACATAAAAAATATAAATATAAAAGTATTTAATTAATTTCAACAAAAAACTAATTATCAATTAAAACTATCAATATAACCGGCTGTTTAATTAAAAATAATTTATTCAAGTTTAATTAATTCTTTTGTATTAATTATTTAATTAAATTTATTTTCTCTTTTGGGAAGAAAATAAGTTTATTTTTTTTTGTTCTTGTAAGTTTATTGTTCCTTTAATTTTTAAGTTTTATTTTTTAGTTGAAACAAGTTGTATTTTTTTATATTTTTTTGTAAGTTTATTTTCTTTTGTAAAATAAGTTTAGTTTTGTATTTTTAAGTTTGTTTTTTATTTCACCCAATTTTCTTCATATATAAATATATTCAACATTTTCAATTTGTTTTTTGTATATTTATCAAAACTTGTAAGTAAAATATATAATTTGAAGGGATCTAAAAACATTTTTTTGAAACATTTTTTGGATCGATTATAATTAATCTTTTTAATATTATTTAAATTTTAATAAAATAATTAATGTGAATAATCTGACCATTAAGAAAATATTATTCTCATTTTAAAAATAGGAAACGAGGAAAATTAGAGTTTTAAAAACCGAGACTGATCTCGGCACTTGCTTAAATAATATTAATTACTCCTTTGTTTAGTCGCTAAAATTATCATTAAATTACATTTTGTGAATTATTTGTGAATTCGAAAATTAAGACTAACAAGGAAGCATATCAATATTTTAATCACTGATTTTGGTAAAAGTTATACCGTACGAAAGAGCTTATTGAGTAGTAGGGAATCTAAATTACGTGCTGTGGTTAAGGTTTTGTAAAGTTATGAGCTTTTAGTCTCAGAAAAAAGCATTCAGCCACTTTTGTCACTTCAAGATAAAGAGAAGGGAACAGGAGAAGGATAGCGGCCGTTACAAAAGAACAGGAAAGAAAGAGAGAGAAGAGAGGTGATCTTCAGGGCGTGGTACAGATGTAGAAGGAGTGGCTATTTATAAAGAGGAAAAGGAACGTTTTTTAGAAAATTTAAAAGCTCATGACTTTACAAAACCTTAACACGGACGTAAAAATTTTGATTCTGTACCTACTCAATAAGCTCTTTTGAAAGGTATAACTTTTACCAAAATTTGTGATTAATATGTTGATATGTATGTTCCCTTGTAAGTGTTGTAAAAATTAGTTCGTATCCTCGTCAAAGTCAATATATTAAAAAATTTCAAACCCTCTGGAAATTTTGGATTTTTCGAGAAAAAACATTCTAATAAGGTAATAGCCTCCAAATTTAAAACTTCACACTATTCCTAGGAAAATAGGAGATGTCAAAATATTCTAAATATCAGACATTACTCAAGAAAATTAATGAAAAAATTAATAATTTAAGGATAATAGTACTAAATAGTAAATTTATAACATTTCCCAAATTAATCTTGGCAATATAGAAGATTTTGACACTTTTGAGTCATTCTCGTTTCTCGGCCGAGAAATGAGCCGAGATTCTCGGGCTCGGTTTCGAGACAGAGATTCGTAAAACCGAGATCGAGATTGGAGAATAGGCCGAGATTCTCGGATCGTTCTCGTTCTCGGTTTTTAAAACTCTAGTTAAAATCGAATTTCTTTAAAAAATAAATATTTAAAAAACAAAATAAGAATGTTAATTGTCCAAATACCTAAAAGCCTTAATATAATACATATTTAAATAAATGCAATTAAATAAAATAGATCTTCAACAAAATCTTTAAAATAATTATAGTCAGAAATATTTTAAGATTTTACATAATTTTTATAAAAATTTTATTTTCAAATTAAAAAAGTAGTACAAATATTTAATTTTTAAAATTTTATTTAAAGAAAATGGGATCAATTATTTGGAAATTGTTGATTATTTTTCTTTTTATTTTTATTCAAAACGTGGTCCTTATGGAAAATAAAATACCAATAATAATAGTAAATCTAATAAAAATTAATATTAATATAATTTTAATAGGAATTATATCCATGTCCAAATTGTGAGAAATGGTGTGCTGATAATTCAAGTTATACATGTGATTACTCCTGCGACATTAGTCTGTTAAAAGAAATGGCGGAAGAGGGGTTTTTATATCTTAGAAAGAATGGTAAAGGTGGATATACTGATGATAATCGTAATAATAATTTTAAAATAATTAAAACATAAAATTGTAACATTTAGGTATTAAAAATATGCAACTATACCATCATTTTAATAATTCTATTGAGGATAGTAAAAATGCTGCTCAATTATTTTACCAAGTGAATAAAACTAAAGAAACAAAAAATGATAAAATTATTAAAAAAATATGTGATAATTTAAGTAAAAACTTTACTTGTAACTTTCGGAGCTTTGGATATCCAATGTAAGTATTATAAATTAATTAAATTTAATATATATATAAAATAATTTAAAGATTAAATCATTTAAAATAATTTTAACATTAAAAATTATTATTTATTATTCTAAAAACAATTAAATAAAAAAACATTTAGATGTACAGCTGATTTCAAGCCATATGATGAAGCAATGGAGAGGTAGTAAATATTTTACTTAGGTTATTGAGTTTATAATAAGTAAATATATATACTTATTATTTAAGCATACATTGATATGTTTTATAAGTCTAATTCAAGAAAATTAAGTGTAAAAACTTAATTTAAATGAAAAAAATCTGTCGAATATAATTTACAATTAATTAATTTAGATGCTGTAAACATTTTGAGAAATGTAAGGAAAAGGATATTCATCATGTTAACACTTATCAAATGTAAAAAAATTTTTAATTTTTTTAATTATAATATTTTACTAGAAATCCATTTTGTGAACCAAATTTTAATAATGGACTAGGAAAAAAAAAGCTTTATGGAGGAGAACTGCGTATATACAAATATATGGAACAAATGCACTATTGGGGAACGAATTTTGATAATATAATGTTAAGTTACTGTATGGTGTAAGTTTATTTTTTAAATTATTAAAAATTAAAAAACTCTATTCTTTATATTTTACAATATTATTTCGGTTTTTCAATTCAACATTTTTCCTGTATCTCTAACATATATTTTTTTTCATATATTTTATGATTGTGTTAATTTTCTTTAAATAAATTTAAAATTACTAAACTAGAGTCAAATCTCAATATAGTGGAAATTTTGATGTAAAAAGTTACTTTTTTAAAAAATAAAAAAATATTTTAAAAATGTAAAAAAATTATTAAACTTAGATTATCTTATTCCTCTATTTTATTTCTCTATTTTTTCAAAAATTTAAATACAAAAATAAAATAATTATCTAAAAATTAATAGAAAAGAAATAAAAATAAATTTAAGGAAATGTTCTGGCGATAGATTAATCTTTGATGCTCCAGGAGCTATAGATCGACTCAGTAATAAAGCTAAACAAAATGAAAAAGAAATTAAAGAAACTAAAGAACAAGTCAAAATGAATAAGGAAGCAGTAAATAGAACCGAAGAAAAGGTATAAAAATTTATTCTTAAATTTAATTAAAAGTTTAAAAAGTTGGTTCGAAACAGAAAAAATATCGAAACTCGAAAATCGAAAAAAATATAAAATTATCGAAAGTCGAAAATCGAAAGTTTTTTTCAAATCTTCGAAATCGAAAGTCGAAAATATAAAAAATTTATTCAGTAATCAAAATTATAAAGTTCAATATTCGTTCGAAATAAGTCCACCAGGAATCGGCAGATGACATTTTCAATTAATTTTTTAAAACGTTTGTGAAAATAATTTTAAATACTATAGAAAAAATCTTTAACTATCTGCTAAAATTTTATACACATTAAAACATTTTATCGAAAGTGATTTTAAAAATTATCGAAAATCGGTCGAAAATATCAAAATCTTCGAAATCGAAAGAGAAAAAACCTCGAAAATCGAAATTTCGAAGCAGCTCTGCTTGCAATCAGTAAATGTTCCCGCGATTAATTGGACATACCCAAAGATTTTATATTCACGAAAATAATCGAAAAATGAAATTAAAATTTGGTTTAAGAGAAAGCATAAAATTTTTCTATTAATTTAATAATAACTTGCAATATACATAAATAATTTTAAAAAATTTTTTTAAGGTAGATAATGTTGTGAAAGAAGTAATTAATGAAAAAATTGAAAGGACAAATTCTTATAATGAATTATTAGAAAGAATTAAGAAATTAGAAAAAAATGACAAGGAAAAGACTGAAGAAATAAAGAAACTTCGTGCAGAAGCTAAGAAACAAAAAGAAGAAATAGATAAACTGGATGAACGTTTAGAAGATGTTGAGTTAAGTGTAGATATGTTATTAGAATGGAAGGAAATTGTAAGTCAACAAATGGAGGCTGCATGTGTAGAGGCAGCAGAGGATTTGGAATGTCTTGATGATTATGATGTTGTTGCAAGGAAGAAGAGATCTGTAAAGAGTGGAAAGAAGAAAGGAGGTAGTTCTAGAGGAAAAAAGGGTGGAGGAAAGAAAGGAGGAAGTGGTAAAGGAAAAAAAGGTGGAAAGGGAGGAGGAAGTGCTAATTTAGGAAAAGGAAAATGTGGAAAAAAAAATAAAGAAGTACTTACAGGAAAAACTGCTGCAGAAAGAAGTGAACAAAGACTTGAAATTAGATCGAAAAATTTCAAAAATGATATAACTCAATTCTTCAAAAGTAAATTTTTAAATAATTATTATAAAATATTGGAAATCCTTCCAAATAAAGTTTATAATTAAAATAAACTCAACTAGTGATATAGTGGACTCTCTATACAATTAAATTTTAGTAGAAAATTTTTTTATAAAAATTGGAGTCCACTTTATTGAGAGAATAGATTTAAAGTTATTTTTAATCTAATGTGTGGAAGGTATTTTAATAAAAAAGTTTACTGTCATAACATAATTTAATAAGGTGAAATAATAATAAAATTAAATAAACTGAGTATTTACATTAAAATATTATTTTTTTAAAAATTTAAATAATTTTTTTAGAATTATATATTATTTAATAAGTATTTATTTAATTCTAGAATAAATTAAAAATAAAATATTTGAGGTAAATATTAAAAAATAATTATTTTTAAATTTTAGAACCAGAAGCATTTATTAAAAAGAAGGTTAAAGAATTAATTAAAACTGCATTACAAAAAGGAAGAGATGCACTTGAAGCTATATGCAAAGCAAAAACTGGTAATTTTATAAAAGAAAATTTATTATAAAATAACTAAAATCAAAAAAAAAAAATTTTTTTTAAATACAAAACCGGGTTCTAAAAAATAAATAATCTCTATGTATAATTTTAATTTTTAACCGGTGTTGATCTCAAAGTCTTTCGAAATTGACTAGCAGACAATAATACTTTAAGCTCAAAAAATTTAAAATATACCCTTTGCTTATTCATACAAACTTTTAATCTAAAATTTTTTAATTAGGCGATGCACTTGGCTTATGTGGATTTATAGCTGATGAAGTAAAAAATTTGGCCACAGATTTAGCAAATGCATTGTGTGATCTTTCCGAAGTTTTATGGGAAAAAATAAAAGAAGGTGCAAGTGATTTAATAGAAGAAGGTATAGGAAAAATTAAAGAACTTGGATCAGACATTATAGATGGTGGAAAAGACTTTGTTAATAGTATAATTCCTTGGTAATTTTTTTTTAAATTTTAAGGGCTGTAAAATAGCCAATATTTATTTTTATTATTATTTTCTTTAAATTTTGGGCTGTTATTTTTTTTTTAAATTTTTTAAAATTTTTATTTTTTTATTATGAAAATGAAAATTATTTTATTTCAATTCCCAAAATTAAATTTTTTTAAATTTTCATTAATTTATTTAAAATTATTTTTGATTTTTATTTTTATTTATTTTTACTTTTTCAAATTTTTTTAATCTAAAATTTGAAAAAATTCACAAGCAATTAATTTAATTGTTTCTGAAAATTATTTTTATTATTTATTTTAATTTATTTAATATTATTTTTTCTTAAAAATTAAAATCCTTGTATCCGCTTATTTTTGGCTATAATAATTTATTTTTTAATAGCTAAATTTTTTTTTTAATAATCTAATTTCTATTCATTTTTTATTATTTTTATTAATTGAAAACAATTAATAAATTAATCTTTTTAATTTATAAATTTATTTTAATTAAATTATTTTTTTTTCTAATTTTCTTGTTTTTCAATTTAATTATTGTTTATGTGTTTTTTTCACTTTTTTAATGTATTAATTTAATTTGCAAAAAAATTTATTTATTTTTTAACTTAATAGTAATAATTTATTTATTTAACATGCATTATTTAATCTATGATTTTTTCTTTTAACGTTGTGATTAATTAAAATTTTTATTTATAACCTAAATGATAAAATTATTTATTTTTAGCAAGTTTCTCTTATTTTTTAAGAATTTGTATTTTTATTTTAAATAATGTTTATAATAAAATATAGGAGTAATTTGGTTAAGAAAAAAGGAAGAGAGTGCAGAGTAAGTTGTATTTCTCTGAGCAAAAACCTTTTAACTTATTTTGTTGAATAAATAAAAACTTTGTTAACCTAAAATTCTATGTTAAATTGTTTTATTAGAGGAGTAACAAATACATATTAAAATAACAATAATAAACAAAAATAAATTAAAATAGCATTTATTTGTATAATGTTTTTTATAAAATTGTATTTTCTATATTATTATATCCATGTTGTTTTTTATGTTTTTACAAAAAAGACAAAATTACATTAAAAAATACATTTTTTCAACTTTGTTTTTCATACTTATATTAAACATTTATAAAAGCAGATGTGAAGGGAAGAAAGTACGTAAGAAGGTAATATAGCAATTTATGTTATAAAGCCTAATATGTACATATGTACATATATTAATTTTTAGGACGTAACTTTGTTAATAGGACTTAGTTAAATAAACTGTAGACTCAATTTAATTTAAAAAAAAATTTAAATATTGGTTTATGATTCATCGATTTTTTTTTTTTAAATTAATGTTTAAGTGTTTTAGGTTTGATCTCAAATTTTTTCTAATGAAAGGCTTAAGCTTTGATGTAGTCAATGCATCAACTTTTTAAGATGAACGAGAAAATGTTTTATTTTTGGTATAAGTTTCTGTACAATCTAGATGTTATAAAAATGTCAAAACATTCAATTGTTTTAGATGAACATATAAATAAGTAAAATAAATATTTATTAATATTTTCAACTTTAAACATCTTGTAATGAAAATTAAAAAAATAAAAAATGTTGAAAAGTTAAATAAAAAAAAAGGTGGGGAGGGGAGGGGAGGGGTGCATGTATTATTTAAATTTACTTCAAAGCTCTTCTTTCTTTTTACTTTTCTGTGTAATTAACTTAACAAGGTCTTCCATAGTTTTTATTACAACCTGACCATATTGAATAGTCGCAATTTTTTCTTTTCGATGTTCATCAGCAGCCATTTCAGTAATTGTTTGTTTATAAGAAGCTGAATCAATATATGCCTTTGCTTCAATTTTACGATTATTTGCTTCGGATATATTCGCATTAGTTAGATCTTCATAAATAGATTCAAGTCTTGTTGCAATTTTTGTTAAAATTTCAGCCTCCGTTAAATCGGCAGTTTTATAGCCACCTCTTATTTGAAATATGGCTTTAAGCATAGTTTCATTTATTTCTTTAGAATCTAGTTTAATTGTGTTGTTTAATACTTTATTAAATATGTTAGTAACATTAGTATGTTGTTTAGTATAGAATCGGCGAACTTCAATTAATTTATCAATTTGGTCATGGATAATGATTCTAGCTTCATCACGGTAACAACTTTGGCAAAGTTTAGTTTCGGGTGGTGACTCTAAGGCTAACCAACAATCAATTACGGCCCTTAAAAATAATTATTTTTATTTTTTATATTAATTAAATTCTCCTTAAACTTCACTTTATGGTTCCAAAAAACTTTACAAGTCATTAAAGATTTGTTAATACTAAATAAAATTGTTAACTTTAACCAACTAAAGTTGCTTATTATTTAGAATAATACCTAAAATAATTAAATATACTATACAAAATTAAACCTATTTAGCCTAAATCTTTTTTTCTGACTCATAAATTAAAATTAAATCTTTAACTGAACACATAAAGTGAAATAAAAATAAATTCCCACTTATCACACTCGCACAATGCCAATTCACAAGAAGTTTGAGGCAAACATTGGATTTTATTATTTTCTTTAAAATTAAATTGAAATTAAAAATTCTATTTAATATTCCATTACCAACAGTTTTATATGAATATTTTGAAGTATTAATATCGATATAGTGCTGCATTGGGGGAGGATCAGGACATTTATTTCTAATATTTTTTATACATAAATGATGAGCATAACAACAACTAAAATATTTTAAAAATTAATAAAATATTTAATTTTAATATTTTTTATTTATTTATTTTTTATTACAAAAATAAATAATTTATCAAAATATTTTTTATTTAAAATTTATTTACTCATTAAGTTCATCAACTTCCGGAAGAGTACTACCACAACTTTAATTAAAAATTAATTTTAATATTTTAGAAATAAGAGCATAAAGTAAAATTATTTGTAACTTACTGGCAGCTATATTTATCAAAATTAGAGGGCCCATTAAGATAATATGTACAATTTGGCTAAATAAAAATTAATTTACTTATATAATTTAATTGTTTTTTAAATAATTTTTATTATTTAAAAGTAAAAATATTTTACTTAACTATTTTAAAAATAACTTACACAAGTCTGGGAGAAAAATATTTTTTCCTATAAATTTAAATAAAAAATAGCTGTTAAATTATTTTAAAAAAAAGTTTTTTAATTTAATTAGAATTTTTAAAGCATTTGTTAATAAAATAGTTAAATTTTTAAGAAATTAATTTTAAAAAATATTTTTAAATTTAATTAAATTCTATTATTTAAACAATTTTACAAAAAATTTAAATTTTACCTCTTCCTCACATTCTTGCGTACCATGAAGGCCAAGATAAGCTTTACGTCCTTCATCTTTTAAAGGGTCGTATTTTTGAAACCAAAAAAGTAAATCATAATATACATTATGTAAAGCATAATTAGCCTTAGGATTATTATTATCTCCTAATTCTACTAAAAAATTATATTTTAATTTTTAAATAATTAAATTAAATATACAAAGTTCTTCGTCCCCATAGCTTGCAAGTGTGAGAAATCGGTAGGGTGTTATTTCGGAAAAGTTTTGGTAATAACTTAAAATTTTAGAATTTATTTATTATTTAGAAACTATAATTAAAGTTTGATTTGATTAAAAAAATATTTGTTAAAACTAATTATTATTTATACTTAAATAATTTAAAAATAATTAATTAATTCCCCTTTTTTCTTTATTTTACTTCCCCATACCCTATTTACGTTATATATTGCGTTAATCTATTCTCTTATAATCTGCTACTGTAATCATCTAAAATTTTTTCCCCTATATAATTTTTCAACTTTTAAAAATTATGTCAAGCTGAATAGGTAATATCAGAAAAATTTTAAATAAATAGCATAAAAAATAAAAATTTGTATTTTAAAAGAATTATCTAAAAATACCTACGTATGTCCATAAAAATCACTTTCAATTTCCAATGTTTTAGTATTATGATAAAAATATAATTTAAATCCATTCCATTCTAATCTTTTCCCATTTACATATTCTTTACATTGTCCAGTTTTAATACAATGTTCACAAAGTCGTGGATCGTTACCAATAGGAATTTGATATTCATGATGAAATTTAATATTATCAAAAACATCAGGGTTGGAAATAAAACTTTGAAAACACATTACAATACTTAAATTAAATTAAAAATTTATTATATTTTTAATAATATAATTTTAAAATATTTAATACATTAGTAAGTTAATAAATCCTAAAAAATTCATTAATTTATTATTTAAAAATTTTTGATATTTTTGGATATTAATAAATTTTTTAAAAAATTTTAATAATTACCCAATACATTTAGACACATATTTCAAAAGATTTTCAACATCTCCACATACAGGGTAATGAACAGGACATACTTCATATTTATATTTATTACCAAAAATTGGGGGAAAGGATGAGAACAGATTAAATAAAATTAAAATAAAAAAGAAAATATTCATAATTAAATTAATTAAAAATTAATAAGTTGAATATATTAATAATTTAATTATTATTAAATTATAATTAATTATTAAATAAATTTATTATTTTATGGGCGTTACTTTTTATAAATTATTAAAAAATTTATTTAAAAATGTGAATCATTAGTTGAAGATCAGTTGATTTTAATAGATGTTATAACTAGATAATGAACATAAAATTTTTTAAAAATTTGTAAAAAATATAATTCAGCAAAAATAAAATAAAAATTAAATGATTTTTTAAATATTTTTATTAATTCAGTTAGCGGCGTTGCATTGTCCCTACCGTAATATCTAATTCTATTTTAATTAAAATAATGCTAAACCCTCTTATTTATTTATTTTTACTTTCATTATCTGCATTTATTTAAAAAATTTTTTACTATGTATTTGATTAAACATTATTATATTAATAATTCATAAAGTGACAACACAAAACAATTTATTAAATTTATAACGATATATTTATTAGTCATTAAATATATTTAATTTTAATTAAAAATTTCCATTTCATTAATATTAAATTGAAATAAAAGTTAAATATTTTTTAATTTAAACAATTTTTTTAATTTTAGTTTATTTATTTTTAATAATTTAATTAATTATAATAATGAATTTTGTTTTGTTCTTTTAATTTTGTGGTTAGAAATTGTTAAGGTAAATAAAATTTCTTTAATAATTTAAAGTTTTGTTATTTTTATTTTTCTAATAATTCATTTAACTTTCTGTTTTATTTATTTAACAGAATTATTGTTAATAAAAATTAATAATATTTATTATAATAAATTATCGAGGAATTACAATATATATTTATTCTACTACCTACCCTTTTTGTTATATTTTAATTAAATTAAACATTTTAAATTAATTAAAATAATTAATTTATAAAATTAATTTTAATTTAAAGATAATGGCAGAAATGCCAGTAATATTAGTGGGTAATCCAAGAATTAAAAGTAAAGAAAATAAAGAAAGTATTTTGAATAGAGAATGGTTATTTAATAAATTTTATAAAAATATGGAAAATAAAAATGAGAAAATAACAAAATATGATTGCAAAACTTATGATGGAATTGAAGTATGTGGTTGTATATTTAATGGTCATAAACCTGTTAATTTTGCTTTACCTAATTCTGACTTCAATAATATTGAAAATTATTTTAAAGTTGCAGCGGTTTGAATTAATTTTAAAAAATAAAAATTTAATATTTTTAGATGACTAAATGCGGAAATATATATTATAACTATATTAAGCAATGTGCTCTAGTTTGTATTTTAATTTAAAAATATTAATTAAATATTTAATTATTATTTAGTTAAATAAATTAAAATAATTAAAAATTTATTTAATTCATATAATTTTTATAGTCAATTATTATTTTAATTAAATTAATAATAAATCGGGAAAATATTTAGTGACTTCAATTATAAAATTTAAATAGAATTAAACCTTTATTCTTTAAAAAAAAATTATTTAAAATTCCAATAAAATAACTTCTCACTTTATGAATGTTTAAGTCTTCACTCCTTCATTTAAAAAAATGTCTTTAAAAGCAAATTAAAATTTTTTTATTTTCAGGCTAATATGTTTGAAGATAAAAAACCTGACGCTGTGCCTAAAGATAATTTACAAAAAAGTAAATTTAAAAATTAAATTAAATTAATTTTTAAAAGAAATGCTTGTATTACTTGATGTTTGTGCTTCTTGTAATAATGGGGGAATAATTACTGGAATTAAACTTACACATTATGAAGATTCGTATAGTTGGATATTTGGTGGTTGTAGTGAGGAAAAAGAATTTGAGGATTTTTCTATTTCTGGATTATCAATTAAATTAAATAAAGGTAATAAAGTTGATGGAAACACTGCCACTTTTTCTATTCCTGTAATTCTTTACCATCGTATCTGCAAATCTGTCTTTTCCACTTCAACCGCCAGTGACAAATATATTGATATGAAGCTTCATATTCAATATAGGTAATTAATTATAATAATTTAATTTATATAAAATTAAATTGTTTATTTAAATTAATTAATTAATTATTTTTAGTTGTGGAAGTTCAAGCTCAACTAGAATCATCAATCTTCCATCTATTGATGTAACAAAACACAAAGTAAAAATAATTTAATTGTAAAATTTATTAAATATTTTCTTTAAAGGACCGTGTTGCTGAACTCCGTGGAATTTGGGTTAATTTAGATGATGGTAATTTTAAACAATATTTACTCAAAAATAACATCTACACCGAAAATAATAAATTAAATGATTGGTCAAATCCTAATATTAAATGTTGGTCTAATAATAAAAAAATTTGTAATTTAAATTGAAAGGAAAGGAAATATTATTGAAATTAAAAAAATAATTTTTAAAAGTTTTTATTTTTATGTGATATTTAATTTAAAAATGGGAATAATTTACTTATAATATAAAAAAAAAATTTTATTCATGTGATTATTAACTATAAAATTTATTTACTTTATATTTCGAAATTGCACTTTATTCGTCTATAGGCAAATTGAATGAATAATCTTTTATAAAAATAATTGAATAATATTATTTATTTAAATAATATGTATAAAATTATTAAAGTCAAAAAATGCAATTAATTTTATTATATTTTATATTTTTTATTCAATATTTTTACTTAATAAAAAGTCAAAATAATGTAAAATTAATATATGAATTAATGGAAGTTTATGAAATAAATGATAATGAAAAAGAAAATTTATATAATGAATTCACTAGAAATAATAAAAATTTTAAAATTAAAAAAAATAAAATAAATATTGAACAAATTGTCTTAGAATTTTTAAATTATTTAGATGGAAAGCAGAAGAAAGAAATATTAGAAAATATTTCTTTAAATGAAGGTTAAGCATTTTAAATTATTTTTAAAAAAAACATTTGGTTTAGTGTTTATATAAATATTTGTTCACGAACATTTTCCGTTAAACATTTTTAGCCAACATTTCCTGATTAAAAACATTTTCCGGATAACATTATTTTTGTTACAAACATTTTCAAAAACAAAAACATTTTGTTGTGTAAAATATGCTTCTTTAGGAAAAGATGTTTTGCTCATAATTGAAGAGAATCTTAAATTTTTTTTATTTATTGTTAGAATAATAATAATATTTTTAGAATGTATTTATAATTTTTAGGTATAACAAATAATTTTGAAAAAAAAATTTTTGAAGAAAAAATAAAAAATAAATTATTGGAAAAGGGATATAAAACAACAGAATTAGGCCTTTCATTAAATTATTATATTTATGCAGCCAATAATGTTAATATAAGGGAAAAAATATCAAAATTAATTATTAAAAGTAAAGATGTTTTGCCTTTGGAAAATACAAAAGAATTAACAAAAATATTAAATATGTACAAATATTGTGATCAGAGAGGACTTTTATATTTTTTTAAAAATAAAAATAAATTGGAAAACGAAATTGAAATTTTAAAACAAAAAATTGAAGGAAATAAATTTAATATAAGTTTAAATAAAAATAAAAAAAATTTATTTGAAAGCACAAGCAGAACTTCAGAAATTTTAGAATTAAATGAAGTTAAGGAAAAAACAATTCAGAATATTCGTTTAATAAATGGCTATTAGAATAAAAATTAAAAACATTATTTTGATTTGTAACTTTACATAATAATATTCTGTATTTTACATTAAAAACGCACATAGTTTGACATAATAAATAAATCTAAAATATTATTTTTTTTAAATCAATTTTAAAAATAAAATATCAATCAAATTAATTTAAAAAAACTCTGTAAAGATTCTTAAACTTATTAAGAATTAAAAAATAATTAATTTTTTTAATTTTTAGTTTCCAATGTTTGGTTTGAAACAAATGGCTAACTTCTCAACTTCAAGTTATAAAAAAATATTAAAATTTTTTTATTAAATTCTTTAAGATTATTATATTTTATAAACTTAAAAAAAATTTTTTTAATGTCTAATTCTATATTTTACAACAACAAACTTCTATTACCAAGTTCTTTTACATAATTTAATGTATTTTAATAACTTTTAAATATTTTTTTTTTAATATAGCATTTTACAATTAAAGTTCATTAGCTTTCAAATTTTTTTTTACAAAATAAATTAAATAAAAATATATTTAAATTGTTTAAATAAATTTAGAAAATCTTAAAAAATTATTTAATTAAAAATAATGAATTAAGGCATTACATGACTGCCTGACTTTCATTCACATTGTCTAAAGGGCATTTTTCTCAGGAGTGGTGGATCCTTAAAAATTAAAAACCTTTGTTTATTAAATATTTAAAGAAGTAGAGAGAAAAGAATTTTCTTTGTTTCTCTCATTTTTTAAGAAATTAAAAGTCCAATTTGGGAAATTTTCATTTGACTTTTTTGCCCTTTTTTCATATGATTTAATTGTCTGAAATTATTTTATTAGAAAGAGATAATAGATTTTTAATTGTTTGTAATCTTTACTCTCTTACATTTTTTTTAAAGGCATGATTATGAGAGATTTACTAAAATGAATAGAATAGAATGAGGACAATGCCAAAAATGAAGACAAGAGTTGTGGTAAGAAAATTTTAAATAAATCTATCAATGCGTGCGTATTTTTTTCCATATAAATTAAACTGAAATAACTCCAAAGAAATATCATTTCATTTAAAAATCAACACAATGGTTGTCCAAGTCTATCAGGAACTTTTGAGATTTTTCTCTCTGACTTACAGAATTTCTCCCTTTCCTTTGATAAAGTTTGCCAGAATTTCTCCCCTTAACATTTCTCTCCCAATTAACAAACCTTCCTTTTTCCAAAGGTCCCAGGTCTATTAACTCTTCTAAATTCAATACTTTTGTTCTTTTCTTTTAACTTATTTATAAAATATTCTAATTAAAGAATAAAATTAATAATAAGATTACCCTTTCCCCCAATTTTTTATTAAATTTTTAAGGCGATAGGCAAAAACTCAGATTCTTCCTATCTGATCTTAATTATATAAAAACATAAAAATTTTATTAAAAATTAACAAAAAATTTAACAAATAATTTTCTATTTTTCAAAAAAAAAAATTTTTAAGATTAAAAAATTATTTTCTCTAAAAATGAAATTATTTTCTATTATAATCATTCTTGTTATTTTATTTTTTGCATATTCTGAGGCTCCTTATCCTAGACATGCTTTTGTTGATACATCATACCGTCAAAAAACAATACCATGTAATTTAATAAATAAATTTTTTAATTAAAAAAAAAATTATTTAGACAGTCAGTCAAGTAAATCAAAGATTTTTTAATCTTTTCAGTCATGGAAGTTTATTTTAATAATTTAATTTTTTTACCTAACCTTGTTATTTAATTAATTGACAATATTACTTGTCAAAAGAAAAATTAAAAAATAAACAAGGTTAGGTATACCAATAAATTTAATTTATTTTAAAATTTAATATTCAGAATATGGTAAAAAGCCACCCTTTTTTAAACGATTATTTACATGTTTTACGGGAGGTAGAAAGTAAAGGATTTAAAGAAAAAATTTTGTAGAAGATTTTGGACAATTAAAGTATTTCAAAATATTATCAAATTTGTTCACAATTTTTTTTATTTACATTTCTCAAAAATTTTAAAAATTTTTTGAATTTTAGAATTATTTTTAAAAATTCTGATATACAAAATTATATTAAAATTTTTAAAAATTTGAATTATTTTGACTATTTTGAGTATTGTAAACTTTTTTATTGTGTACTTTTTTGATACCATTCACATATGTAAAATTGTATATTTATTTGGTTTAAAGTGACGATAAAAAAATTTTTTAATTATTAAAATATAAATCAGAACTAAAAGTTTCTGAAAATCAGAACTAAAATTTTTAAAAAAAAGATTAGTAATTAAAATTAAATTTTTTTATTAAATTCTTTAAGATTATTATATTTTATAAACTTAAAAAAATTTTTTTAATGTCTAATTCTATATTTTACAACAACAAACTTTTATTTCCAAGTTCTTTTACATAATTTAATGTATTTTAATAACTTTTAAATATTTTTTTTAATATAGCATTTTACAATTAAATTTCATTAGCTTTCAAATGAGAAATAAATAAAAATTTAATACTATCATACAAAAAATTAAAAAATAATTTTTAAAGACCTCAATTTTTATTCAGAAATTTAATAAAAAATAAAATTTAAATAAATAATATAAAATATTTTAATAATCATTTTTATATTATTAACAAATCCCATTGGACCAACAATTAACTTTCCCATCTGTCCATTCACCCAATTTATTTTTAGAATAATATTTCATACTTCCATCATCTAAATTTACATGAAACCCCCGCAATTCAGCTACTCGTTCCTTTAAGTAAATAAATAAATTAATTTTAATTTATTTAAATTTTACTTTATAATTATTAACATCAACTGCAGGTAAATTTATTATTTTATTTCCATCACTACCACCACAGCTAAAAATATTTATTTTTTAATTAAAAATAGTTTAATTAATAAAGGTTTATATTAGTCGGCGGAAGTAAATTATTAAAATTAATTACTTGTATTGAATATGTAGTTTAATATCAATATATTTATTACTAGCCACAGATTTTGAAAAAATACCATCACAGATTCGATGATAAAGAATTACTGGAATAGAGAAAGAGGCAGTACTTCCATCAATTTTATTTCCTTTATTTAATTTAATTGAAAGTCCGGAAATGGCAAAATCTTCAAATTCCTTTTCCTCACTACAACCACTAAAAATACCAAATGAATCTTCATAATGTGTAACTTTAAATCCAGTAATTTTTCCTCCCTTAAGACAAGTTGCACAACCATCCAAAATAATTAGTATTTCTTTTAAATAGTTTAAATTAATTTATATTTTTTAAATTAACTTTTAGTTTTATTATCTGCTGGAACAGTTTTGGGGTTTTTGTCCTCGAACATATTAGTCTGAAATTAAAAAATTTAATTTTATTTAAGAAAGGATTTTCTAAAAATAAATTCAACACTTTTGGGGGTTTAAATCTATAGTTAAATATTAAAAGAATCCAACTATTTGGTCAGTCAACCAATGGTTCTCTTTTTGAAAGTATAAGGGTCAATAAAATTTTTTAATTTACAAACTCCTTTATTTTAATGAAATTTAGATCAAATAATTTTAGAATTAATAACTTGTTTAAGTTAATTATAATTATTTATTAAGGGAAAATAAATATTTAATTTAATTATTTAAAATTCAAACCAAAGCACATTGTTTAATATAATTGAAGTATTTATGACCACACATTGGTATCTAAAAACATATAATTTTATTATTTTAAGTTTATTTAAACCGTTGCAGATTTTAAATAATTTTCTGCATCATAACTATCTGCTTTAGGCAAAACAAAATTTTCAGGCCTTTTTCCATTAAATAAACATCCGCACACCTCGATTTCTTCATAAATTTTGCAGTCATATTTTGTTATTTTTTCATTTTTATTTTCCATATTTTTATAAAATTTATTAAATAACCATTCTTTATCCAAAAAATTTTTATTTTCTTTATTGTTAGGAGTTGGTGGATCAATTGAGATTGTTTGGAATTCTGATTCAATCTTTAATTTAAAATTATTTTTTAAAGAAATTATTTCATTGAAAATTAAATATTGTCAGAATTATTACCTCAAGAATTGCAAAACATAAAATCAAAATAATAGAATAAATATTCATTTTTTTAAATAAAATTATTAAAAAAATTATAAAGAATTTATAATTAAATTTATCAAATGATTTTTTAATTAAATTTGTGCTTTAATTTAATAATAAAATTCAGTCCTTTCAGAAAAATATTTATTTTTAATGACTAATGTATTTAAATAAAAATACAAAATTACTCAACTGTTTATTTAATATATAATCATTATAATCTAATGTTTAATCAAAAAAGAAGATTTAAAAGATTAAAGCTGATTAATTGGGTTTAATTAGAAAATACTAAATAAATTAAGATTTAACAAATTTTATGAGAAACAAAACAAGCTAATAATATATACTTATACATAAGACAAAGTGTTTATAATTCAAGGATTAACAAGTCAATTAAATTTTATTAATTTATTAAAAATATAAAAAATTACTTTAATTGTAAAATTCGATTGGAAATTAATATTTATAAGAGAATAAAGATTCATATGTTTGTATGTAAATTCCATAATTAAATGCTTAACTCATCCATTTTAATAAAAGCTTGTTAAACTAGGCTTTTTAAAATATAAAATTTTTTCAACATTCAATAAATTATAAAACACATTCTAAATTAAGCTAATTTTATTGCTTATTTTTTAAAGTTTAGTTTATATTTTTATCAAAAATTTAAAAAAAGTTATGATAAAATAACCAAATATAAAGGTAATTTAAGAAAAGAGAGAGAGAGTACAGAGTAAGTTGCATTTCTCTGCATTGCATTTGTTTCAAGTTTATTTATTATTTCTTTTATAAATATTTATTTAACTAATCAATGAATAAAAATTTTTAAAGCTTGAACATAAATTCTGACTAACATCCTTATTTTTAATTAAAACCAGAAAAAATATTTAAAATTAAATTGTTCACTTATTAAATGTTTCACGGGCTAATATAAAATTTAAAATAATATAAAAGAATTAATTTAATTAATTTTAGCTAAAAATAAATTAATAAACTTAAGTTTAATCTATAATTTATTTTTTTAAATTTTCCCCTATTTTCCATTAACTATTATCTTTTTTATAAATTCATTTTAAATCATCTGACCATTCGAAAACTATTTTTAATTGAAAATATATTTTCACAAACATTAGTAATTTAATTTTTTTTTTCAAATAAAAAAATGATTGAACATTAACTAGATGTTTTTTTTATTAACATGGTGTAAAAAATTATATTATTTATTGATATGTTTAATTTAATTTTTAATCATTTAAAATAAAGCTTTTTTATTGTGATTGTGTGCAAATATTAAATTAAAAAATAAAAAAGAAATTTAGAAAATGAAAAATGAATTTTTTAAATAAAATTCTAATAGGGTTAAAACTTCTTAATTTTTATTTATAAAAATTTTGGAACTCAAAAATTTAAAAGATTTAGGTAAACAAATGAAAATAAAGGAAAATTAAAAGAGAATTCAATAGAAAAAAATTTATTAAAAGTTTTATTACAAATACATATATTAAAAAAAAAAAAGTTAAGTATTGCTTAACAACGAAGAAGTAAAACAAGTTTTTTCCTCTCTTGCTTTTATAAAATTGTATTTTATCAACTCAAAAAATGAAAAATTTGACAATATGAAATCTACAATACTTTTAAGATGGTGTTATTAAAATGTTAAATTTTAATGTTTTATTTGATTAATTAATAAATAATATTTAATTATTTATTTATTATTATATAATAATAATTTTATTATATTTTAAAAATAAATTAATTAATTTAATCTCCTTATAAAATTTATTAATTCATCTTCATTTACTATTATTTTTTATTTTCTTTTGTTCTTTTAAAGTTAATAATTTTTAACACAAATAAAACATATTAAAATTAACTCCATTTTTTAAATAAAATAAATAAAAATATTTAAATGAATCACTACTCTCAATTAAAAATTATTTAATAAAAAAGGAACGCCCATAAAACAATAAATATATAATCATTTAATAATTTAATTTAAATTTAACTTTAAATTAATTAAACTAAATAACCTAAATTAATTTTTATTTTAATTATGAATATTTTTATTATTTCTTTTATTTCTTTTATTTTTTCAACATTTTTCCCTATTTCTGGAACGAAGTTTAAATATGTGGAATGTCCAAAGAACAATCCCCTCTGCGGAAACGTTGAAACTCTCCTACGATCTGTAACTAATTGTATTGGGTAAATAATAAATTTAATTAATT
This sequence comes from Meloidogyne graminicola, assembly GCA_036172905.1. Classification (NCBI taxonomy): domain Eukaryota; kingdom Metazoa; phylum Nematoda; class Chromadorea; order Rhabditida; family Meloidogynidae; genus Meloidogyne; species Meloidogyne graminicola. The sequence continues at coordinate 1,931,157 of JARPZY010000004.1, forward strand.
TTTTAATAACTTATAAAATTATATTTTTAAATTTTAAATTTATTAAATATTTTAAAATAATTTTATTTAATTAAACAGAATTGTAGTTTGCTACCAAAGCATGGTTACTAACCCGGATTTATTTGAAAATATGAAGTTTTTACAAGAATATGAAATTCCGCAAGGAAGTGGGCATCGCTTTTGTACTCCTTGTATTAATAAAGGGCAGTGTAAAGAATATGTTAATGGAAAGAAAGTTGTTTGGAATGGAGTGAAGATTTACTCATCAAACAGTATGTCTAACATCCACCTGGATTTAGACTTTTACGGCCATTAGTAAATTTTAATAATTTTTAAAAATTTATTTATTATAATATATATATTAATTATTAAACATTTAAAATTTAAGCCTCACCCAAACAATTTATGGAGTATCTCCATACAAATTACTTAAGGCTATCGGCCGTGGAAAACAAGAACTTAGTATTTTATTTTTAAAATTAAATAAAATTTCAATTTTTTAGTTGGCCTTAAAAACAACCATGGGATCTCAGCAATAGATCATCTACATGTTGATTTATTGGTTTGGTTTGATCGGTTCGATCCTTTAGGGTCTGAAGGTCGTAAAATTTATCTTGGCCTCCATGGGACGAAGGAGTGTGTTGAAGAGGTAAATATTTAAATAAAAAACGTAAAATTATTTTTTTAAAATTATGATCAAAAAGAAAATGTCTATAAAATAGATTGTTTTTAGTAAATAAGTTAACGAAAAAATTAAAAAAATTTTAAATAACCACTTAGATTTACTTTTAAATTTTTAGGAAGCCTTTCAATTCCACGTAAGTTTTTAATTTTCAAAATACTTCAAAAATATTCTAATTATTCTTTTTAAATATATTTAAAATTTTCTAAAACCTAAAATAATCTAAATTTAATTTAAAAAAAAATTTTTTAGCCTTATTGCCCTTATTATCTCAACGGTCAAACATTCTTCGATAGATATTCATGCCAGTAAGTAATAAATTAATTTAAAATTTTATTATATTTTTTATAGTTGTGGAAGTACTGAGCAAGAGGCAAAAGGAATAAATGAGTAAATTAATTTTTTAATTAAAATTATTTAAAAATATTAATTAAAATATATTTATAGCTGTTGTTTTGCTCACCAAACTTGTATTGCAAACATAAAGGAATGCCCATCTATTCCACCCCCGAAATATTATAAGAATATTGATTCATCCAAATACGATTTGGACGAATCTGTTTTTGAAAGTATAAACATTTTAAGCTTTATTTAAAAAATTTTTATTTTAAGATGAAAATCTGATTATATGTAAGGCCTCACAGCCAATCTGTAATTTAAAAATTTGTGAATGTGATAGGTAAAGAATTTTTAATTTAAAAAATAAATAAATTTTTTTTAATAATTAATTTTTATTTATTTACAGTGCTTTGGTTAAGTGTTGGGCAAGTAAAAGTGCATTTCCTGTAGGAAAAATCTGTGAAGCGTGTTATCGGGATGAAGGAAGGCTCTTGGGCAAGGAGCCAATTTCTACGCTTAGGTCTGTAAGAAAAGCCTTTGGAGAACAAGAAGCAATAGTTTTGAATATAACGGACATGGTTTTAAAAAATAAAATTGAATTCAATTGTAAAGAAATAAACTCCACAATGCTTAGAGTTACTTTAGAAGTCAACACTGGTTATAAAATCACAGCTGAATCTGAAGCCGCAATTTTCTGAATTCTTGACTCTGTTCAGGATAAAATGAGTGAAGATATTAACAACTATAATATGTACATAAATAATGATCAAAATTATGAAGCTAAAAGTTATATGAATTCAGCAACTTACAAATATTACAAAGAACAATGTTTAACAATATAATAATCCTTTTTCTTTTTCGTTTCTGGAGCAGTTATCATACTACTAACACAAATCAACAACAATAAAATTACACCAATTCCAATTGACTTCATATTTTTCAAATTTTAATACTTAAAATTTTTTAATAATTAAACTTTGAAAATGTATATTTATTATAAATAAAATTGCACAAAAATTAAAAATTAGATGAATAAAATTTTTTTTAAATAATACTACTTATTGTACAACTTTTATTTAAATTAATTAATCTATTAAATGATTATACATTTATTTTTAATATGGCGTTTTTTTATTATAATGATTCATTAAAGTTAAAATATTTTTTATTAATTTTATCTAATTTTAATAGAAATAAATATAGTTAATAAAATGAATAATTGATTTTAAAATGAGATGAAGCGAATTAAATTATTATATTAATTTTTAAGTTAAAATATATTTAAAAGAAATAAGCAAACATTTACGAATAATTAAATTTTATTTATTAAAAAATAAAATGAAAAATTAATTTAATAATACTATCTTGAAAGTACGGTCAATTTTATATTTAAACGAAAAATGGACTTTATCTTTCAATTTTAAATTTTTCATTGTTAAAAATTAGAATTAGCTAATAATTTAAAAAAGGCCTTTATTCTCAATAATAAAAATCAATCTTATCTATATTTAGAATTTTAACAAATAATAATTCTATTCAAAATTGTCTAGTAATATTAATTGTATAAACTATTATTTAAAACAAACTTGACATTAATTTTTATTTAGAAAATAAAATCATTTTAAAATTATAAAAACTTTGTACTTTATTTAATTAATTTTTAGGAAATTTTCAATTATTTTAAAAGTTTGTTTTAGACAATGAATTGATTGATAAAACAAAGACATGGAAAAATTTATTTTTAAATTTATATTTAATATATAATAAATAGTGACCGGAAAAACCAAATTTCCGGGCCCGTTTCCGGGCTGACAAGTTTTATATTATAGCCGGGCCGGGCCCGGCCGGGCCCGGCGTGTTAGCCCGGCCCGGAATTAGCCCGGAATTTTCAAAAACCCGGGTTAGTTGTAATTTTGCCGGATTCCGGGCCGGGCTAAAAATTTTTTTCATAAATTTTCAGCTTTAAAAATTGGTGAAAAAGTATCTAATTAACAATAAAATTGATTAAAAAGATAACATTTTACAAATAGGATGCTTCTTAATATATGTTAAGCATTTTAAAATTTGTTGATTTATTTTAAGTTTTAAATTTAACCAGAATATCACTTTACGAGTCCACTCCCAAACATCAACACCCTTTACGTCAACACCCTTAACATCAACTGACCCTGAACATCAACTCGCAAAAATAAGTCTATGTGTGTCTGTTTTGTTATTTTTTCGTTATAAAGTCCATGGTGAGGTTTGTTTTGGGTAGTACATTATTCTGTTCCCTAAAAAACAGCTCTTGTATCTCAGGACTTTATAAATTTCCAATAAAAATTTAGTTGATGTTCGGGGTCAGTTGATGTTAAGGGGGTTGATGTTAAGGGTTGACTTTTACTCACTTTTGGTAATCTCTAATTAAATATCGATTTCGAGTACAATTAAATAAAACATAATGCCAATAATAAAAAATAAAAATTTGAGTAACTCTTAGAGTCCAGCCCGGTTTTACTCGGATGAAAAAGCCGGGCCCGTTTCCGGGCTAAGCTTTTTTTAACAATGCCGGGCCGGGCCCGGCCGGGCCCGGGGGGTTTAGCCCGGCCCGGAATTAGCCCGGAAATTTCAAAAAACTCTGATTCCGGCTTCCGGGCCCGGGAAAAGCCGGCCGGGCCCGGCCCGGTTCCGGTCACTAATAATAAATAAATAAATTATTAATACAAAATAAATATAATTAATCAAAATTACAAATAATAATAAATATTAAATGTAATTATATAATAATAAAAATAATGATTGAAAAAATTTAAGCTTCTTTAAAATGTCCCAAATAATTTAAAACTCAGCATGCCAATGAAGAATGCCATAATTGTACAAGAAACATTGATACCTAAAATTTCTAATTTTAATAAGAAAAATAATTAAAAATTTATGAGTAATTAATTAATAAAAAAAAATTATTAACTGATTGTCAGAAGTATTTAAATAAAATCTTACCAATTGAATTAACTCCATTTATAATTGTAATTTTTTGAATTGGTTTTTTTGTTATTATCTTTGTTGTAGTAGGTAGTGGTGTTGTTGTAGCCAATGTTGTTGTTGTTTTAGGACGTGTTGGATTCAGACTTATAAGTCGAGAATTATTACATTTCCTTTAATAGCATAATCTAATTTTTTAATGATTAATAATTTTTTGTTATAATGATTGAGTTTTTACTTATACCTATCGAATTTAATTCCTTAAAACAAGAAAAAATATAAAAAGTTTTGTAAAAAGTTTCAAAATAAACAAACTAATTAATTATTGTAATTCAAAACAATTAATTTTCTAATTAAAACCAATACAATTTAAACAAAATTAACTTACATTCCACACCATTCAAAAAATGGCGTTAATTTAGATTGATTTTTATCAGTTTGAAATGCCCAAAATTTATAGTTCGAAAATTCAAATTTAGAAGCAGCTGAAAATATTTCTTCATCCTTCAACAGAGGATATTCAGGTGCACATTTTTTCTCGCTAAATTTAAAAATAATTTATTTCTATAAATATAATTAAATAAATACATATAAATTGAAACAGATTTTTCATCACAATTCTTCAATATTTTGCAACATCTTATTTAAAAATTATAAAAAATTTATAAATCATTTGTTATTATAATTTGAATATTTAAAGGATTTAAGCGTTTTAAAATAAATAACTTTTTTAATCAAACAAATTCCACCTTTTTTAAAAAAATTTCATAAAATTGTGATGCGACATTTGGGGACCCGACTTTTAATTTTTTAACATAGAATTTTTCAATAAATTATTTTTTAAAATCTTATCTGTTTTAGTATTTAGTTTATATATGTTTGATTTTAATCAAAAATTAATTTAAGTTATTACTTTTCCATTCCATCACCATAAGGTTCAAAATTAGAATTACAGCTTAGATATTTTTATAAAATTAAAATAATTTTAATATTTTGTAAAAACCTGAAATTTAGAATTTTTTAAGTTTTTTACACTTAGATAGGGGTTAATTCTATAAAATCAGATGTTTAAAATTCTTTTATAAAAGTGGCCTTCTTAACTTTAATTGACTTGTACATTTTTCTACAATTATTTTAAATACTTACATTGGGTACCAATCATTATGAAGAATACAATTTATATTTTTTTCATTTGTACATTCCTCAACTTGTTTTGGGTTGGGCCGAAAAGTCCCATATTTTTCTAATAAGAAAAAATAATTAAATTTAATTAATTTTTATTCATTTATTAAAGTATATTCTTTTTTGTTCAAACGACTAATAAATCCGAATTCTATTATATGTCTATATTAATCAGAAAATAGGTAATTTAATTATTAAAATAAAATATTACCATAAAGGTAATGTAGATCATTTTCGTTAACTCCAGGCTTTGCCTTATAATTACAAGTATATTCACATGTAAATTCATATTTTTTATTTGCGCACCATTCTTCACAATTAGGACATGGATACAAATCCTAAAATAAAATATAAAATTATTTATTTATTTATTTTATACCACAACAACATTTCTCTTTTCTGCTTCAATAAAACCTTTATCAAATACCAACGTTAAAATAAATAACAAAATTTGTATCATTTTCTATAATAAAAAATATTAAAATTAAAGAGAAATTAATTATTTAATTATTTTAATTTTTACAAAAATAATTAGGAAAAATAAATATATAAATCTATAATGAATTTTTTTAATAATAAAAAAATAGATTAACTTACAAAAAATAATTTTTTAATTAAAATTGATTTTAAAAAAATCTTTTTAAAATAAAATAATTAAATCATAAATAAAAGCTGTTATGTGAATGTTCAAAAAAATTTATTTAATATTAAATGAATCATTGAATTTACAAATTTTTTTATTTTTCTCTAATTTAAATAAAAATTGTTTTTGCCTGATCAGATGATATTATTGCAATTTATATTAGAGATTATAGTTAAATTTAATAAGAACAAAAAGAAAAATTTTTTTAATTTAATGAAAAATAAATAAGATTAAATTAAATATTATAAATTTAGTTAGCCCACTTTCTAAAATAACTCTTAATTTATTAAATAAATGAAAATTTTACTTTTAAATAATTATTTATGGAGAAATGCAAATCAAAAGAAGGTAAAGCTACCTTGGAAATTTAATATTTTAGTTATTTCCAAGCTCGTGTGTATTTTAATGCGATGATAGAGGAGGTTTATGAAATTGATCTTTGCAAAATACAAGACTTGGGAGAAAAATAATTAAGAAAATAAAAATAGATAAAATGAATATTTAACAAAATCTTATACCATATTCGTTTTCAGTGTGGTTGATTACATGAAAAAAGATTTTAGAAAAAATAATTTTTAGGGTCGTCTAATTCTACATTTTTATCATTACTTAATTTTAATAGGTCTGAAAGATTTTTTGAAATATAAAGTTTTTATAAAAAATTTTACTGGTTTTCAAATTGGATAAAGAATAAATTTTCCTGCAAAAACTGAAAATAATTTTTAAAGCAAATTACCGATATTTTTATTAAAATTTTAATTAAAATTTAAATAGATAATACAAATAATTATAAATATTATTCTAAAAAAATTAATTAATTATTATAATTTATTTTATAATTCTACATATTAATAAATATAAATTTATTTTTCTACATTAAAAATTTAATTTTGACTAAATATTCAGTGTTTTAATTTTTCCTTTACATATTAAAAAAATACTTATTTTGTCGGTAGAAAATGTTTTATTAGCCTAAATATTTTGCATGTTATGGATCGATCAATTGGATTTTTCTGATTAAAAAATTTTTTATTTTGATAGAAGAAGTATTAGATAAAAAGACAAATGATGGAAAAGTTAAGGAAAATTAATTAAAAGTTTGAATTTTATATCCTTTTAATTTAAATTTAAGTTTGTAGAATTTAATTTAATGTAATTTTCTTATTTATTTTTGTTTGAATTTCTACTAAACAAATTTTTAAAAATTTACAAAAAGCCAATTTTAAATCTAATTTTTATAATAAATATTTTATCATAATTGTGGAATTAATTTTATTTTTAAATTATTTAAATAAATTAACGTAAAATCATTCTTTTTTTAAATTTTTCCATTCATTTCAAAATACATTTTAAATTCTTTTCATTTATCCAACAATCACTATTTCCATCCACCCAATCTCCCAATTTATTATGTTCAGTATAGATATCATCTTTTCTTATAATTTGTTTAACATTTCCATCATCTAAATTAACACTAATTCCACGCATTTCGACCACTCTTTCCTTTAAATTAATTTAAATATATTTTAATAAAATAATTAACAATATTACTTTATGTGCAGAAACATCAATTGATGGTAAATTTATTATTTTTGTTCCTTCAATATTGTTACAGCTAAAAAAATATATTTTAATTATATTTACTTTTTATTAAGAAGAGAACTATAAATTTAATGTTTTTATTATTTAAAAAATACATAACCTTAACTTATAGAATATTCAAAATTTTTAAAGTTTTCAAAAGGACTATAAACTAACTAAAAAATACTTACGTATAAGATATATGTAGTTTAATGTCCAAATATTTATTACTAGCTACCAGAGTAAAAAATACATGTTCACAGAAACGATGAAATAAAATGAAGGGTAAAGTAAAAGAAGAATCCTCAGGGATTCTAATTTTAAGATTAGTAATTTCATAATCCTCGAATTCTTTGATTTCATTACATTTTGATAAAAGACCCCCAGACTCCTCTAAATGTGTAATTCTTAAACCAGTAATCATTCCTCCACTTTTACAAGTTGCACAACCATCAAGAAGCACAAGCATTTCTTTTTTAAATTTTTTATTAAATTTTTTAATATTTAACAAATTTACTTTTATTAACATTATCAATTTTTACTTCTTTTGGTTTTTTATCGTTGAAAAAACTGGCCTAGAAAAATAACTTTTTTGAAAAAAAATAATTATTTTGTTTTTATAATTATCTTAGTAAAGGAATAAACCCCCAAACTAAATAAAAGGCCAAACATTAAATTTATTAATTATTTAAAAATTATTATTTTAATTACAAACCAACGCGCATCTTTTCATAATATCATAAAATTCATTGCCACATGATGGCAACTTAATTTTATTTAAAATTAATTTTTTTAGCATTATTAGTACCATTGCAATTTTAAACATTTCTTTTCCATTTTTAATTCTTGGATAAGGTAATACGAAAGTCGAAGGTATTTTTCCTTCAATTAAACATCCACATTGATTAACATCTCCATATCGTTTACAAATATATCCTGTTTTGTTCTTTTCTTTCTTCAATTCTTCCTTAAACAAAACATAGCTTCTTTTTTCTTCCTTCATTTTAACCTTTAAAATATTAAAATTTATAAATATTTAATTTTAACCAAACAAGCCTAGTCCTTTATCTATTTAAATTAATAAATTAAAACTTTTTCCTTTCTTTTAAGTTTAAGATTATAATTAAAAACTTCATTATTTTTATAGTTTTTAAGTTTACAAAACAAAAAGTTTATTTTCAAGTTGTAAAGTTTATTATAAAAGTTTTTCCTTTCTTCCCTTTAAATTCTAAAGGGAATAGACTCTTCTCAATTTTATAATTTTAATTTTACCTCTACAAAACACATAGTAAAGATAATTAAAATAATAAAAGAAAAATACATAATTAAATTAATTAAAAAATTAATTTTATAAATTTTTAAATTAAAATGAAAATTTTTAGTTAAAGCTTTTTAATTAAATATATAGTTATTTTTAATTTAAATTGATTAGTCATTTAATTTATAAAAAAATTAAATTTATCAGATAAATATTGGAATTTAATTTATGATTTTTATTGAAAAAATGTGTAAATAAAATATTTATTAATTTTGATCTTTTGAATTAAAACTAATTTTATTAGTTATTTTTCAAAAATTAAAAATTTTTAAATAAATTTAAAAAACATAAATTATTTAGAAGTAAGGTTAAGCTAGGTAAAGAAAGAGAGCGCAGAGTAAGTTGTATTTCTCTGCTTCATTCATTTGTCTTTAGACATTTTTTCTTCTTAGAAATTAATCTTTTTTATAAAATTAATTTTTAAATCTGTTCTATTTATATTAGTAATTATCTCAAGACTTTTCTCTTATATTAGCATAACATGTATATTATAACAAATTATTTATTTATTTTACACTTTTAATTAAAAAACTACTAAAAATTATTCAAACAAATAATTTTTAACTATTTTTAAATCATCTTTAAACGATTATTATTTGAGGTTCTTTATAAAAAAGTTTTATATTTTATACAAATATTAGCATTAAAAATATAAATTAGTCATTTAAAGACAATTTATCTTCATTTAAAAGTCGAGAATATTAAAATATCGATTTATTAAAATAAATATTTTCATTAATACAGTACTCTTTTCTCCTTTTAAATAAATTTTTGCGTAATGACAGCTCATCATGAAAACAAATTGTGTGGCATTTATTAAATTAATTTTAAACATTATCTTTACATGTTGTATGGAAATTTAAAAATTAATATATAATATTTTAAAAGCAAAAATTAATATTTTTATTAGTAGAGCCCGGATTTATATGGACTATCAATTGCAAAATATGGCCATATAATATGGGCTAAAAATCGTAAAATATGCACTGAAATATGGACTAAAAACTGTAAGATTTAACATGTAAAATTTTTATTTCATATCAGAATATTTCAAAAATCATTATGTTGATCAAAATTAGTCTCGATAACAACATAAAACGAGATTTTTTTTATTAATTAAAAACAAAATTAAAAAACCCCTAAAAACCCCAATTTTCCCCCGAATTTCTTCCCAAATTTATGCCCGAAAAAAATTAGAATATTTTCTGTCACGACAAAATGTGAATATTTTTTCGCGACAAAACGGGCATTTTTTCGCGACAAAATGGACATTTCGCTTAGAAAAAGACCACTTATAATTCACCAGATTCAATTTTGCAATCCATCGTCGCATTAAAACACTTTTTGGTGAAAGTTGTGGAGCCATTTTTGAAAAAATATTAAATAATATGCTGAAAACTTGACAAAAATGCCAAAATATGGATAAAATATGGAAAATATGGACAAAACGCCAAAATATGGAAAAATATGGAAAATATGGATTGATAACTCGAATATTATCTTAACAACATATGATAAAACTACGTTTTTCGTGCGTTTCAGCACCCAACTAGGCCAGGAAAAAAATATGGAAATCCATATAAATCCGGGCTCTAGTTATTAGTCGTTCTTCAAATTAAATATTTTCTAAAAAACTTTAAAAAAAAAAAAGAAAAAAAAGCTTATTTTTTACGGCCTTTAATAGATTATTTTATTTTTTCCTTTCTACTGTAATTTTACATTCTACTCTTATTATATCTCTCAAAATTTAACTAAAATTTTTAATTTTAAAGTCCCTATAATTTTAATACGAAATATAAGACCCAATAAATAAAATTTAATAAATGTAAATAAAAGATAATAAAATATGTAATATGTATAATTAAATTTTTCTGTTCAATAATGTTAATAACTTATGGGAGCCTTTAATTGTTTTTTAAATTTAATAAAAAATTAATTTTTTAATATTATTTATATTTTATCGTTTATCTAATTTTTACATTGATTTTTTTCAATTTTTTGCTTATTCTCTATTTATTTTAAAATTAATAAAATCAACTGATCAGGCAAAAAACACTAGAAAAAAAAAATAAATAAAATTATTTTAAATTTATGATTCATTTGTTTAATAAATGTTAATAAAATGGAACGCCCATAAAAGCAAAAATATTAAAAAATAAAATAATTCAATAAATTAAAAAAAAACTAGCTAATATATGCTTTAATTGAATTTAATATAAATAATTATAAAATTAATATTTAATATAAATTAAGTTAAATATTATTTTTCTAAATTTAATTAATTTAATTTAAGTTTAAATTTTAATAATGTTCTTTCTTTTTTATTTTCTTGTCCTGTTGGTTATGTGGATGGAGAAGAAACGAATCGGTACCGGTATGTTTTCCCTTGGAAACTCTGAAACAATTTTGAATGGTAATTATTAATTATATATTTTTATAAGAGTAAATTTAATATTTTTAAATATAATTTAATTAATTAATTAATATTTATTTAATATATTAAGGTTTAGTTATTTTGTTTATGGTAATGGCTCCCTCCCCTTCCTTTGCTAACCCGAAATATGAAATCTGCCCGGCTACGGACCTTACTTGTTCTGACTCGATCACTGCTATGGCTAATAAAGTGTCAAAGTGCAATGGGTAAACAAAAAAAATTTTTAAAAATTTTTTAAATGTTTAAGCCATTTATTAAATTTTTAATTAGAAAATAAATTAAATTTAATTAAATCGTTTTAAATTTAAAATTTAATAGCTTGGTGATTTGTTATGAAAGTATGCTAACAAATCTCGCCTTTGACGGAATCAAGTACAAAATTAATACTTTGTACAAGATTCGACAAGGAAATGCACCACGAATTTGCCAAGAGTGTATTGACGATGGGCATTGTAAGGAAAGTTCCCGAGGTATAAAACACCAGTGGAATGGATTTGCAGTGTTTTATAATGGCGATGCAAAGGCGTTGGAGGTTGTAATAGACATTGCGGGAAACCAGTTTGTTTTTTTTTAATTTTTTTAAAAATATTTTTAAATATAAAAACATTGAATAGAAAAGATTTTAAAAATAGTTATTTAATCAAAAAAAAATATTTCACATATGAGATTTATTTTTTATTATAATTTATTTAAAATAACAACTAAAAATTAATTTTTATTTGAAAATAAAAATTTGTACAATTTAATTAAATAATTCTTTTTTATTTTAAAAAATTTTAAATAATATTTTTAATTTCAGGGCATACTTTACACTTCAAAATGTGACTCCCCTTCAATTTCTTCAAGCTTTAGGCACAGATAAAACAAAACTCGGTATATTTTAAATAAAATTAAATAAATTAAAATTTTATTTAAGACGAGATAGAACGCATTAGTGGATCTGGTGCCTTCTGGACTACCTTCAGTAGGGAAGGAGTTCGCCTCGAAGAGGTGTTAGGTTTCGAGGTATTGGAAGTTGACTTTTTCCTTTGGAATAAACATTATGCATTAATGGATAATAAAGATGAGCGTAATGTTTACATCCGGGAAAAGAAATTTGAACAATGCCAAGAAGTAAATAATTTAATTTAAGCTTAATAATTAATTTAATTTTTTAGTCCAGCTGCAGTTATTTTACAGAACCATCGCCGTTTGATAAATATAGCTGCCAGTAAGATTATTAAATTTTATAGTTATTTTTATACTTAAGTTGTGGTAACCATCGCGAAGAAGCTAAAGAAATTAACAAGTGAGTTAAAAGTTTATAACATAATTTTAAAAATAATAGATATTATATTACTTGAAGGAAGTAATAAAATTAATTATTTTTAAAAAACTTAGGACTAGATTAGATAAATAGAAGGCGATTAATCAGTTGCTAGGATATCTAAGTAATAAAACATTCTGTGTTTGAGGTAATACTAGAACAAGAATTATAAAGCGAAACCTTCCGGAGGCTAAGCTTTTTATTTTCTCTTAATTAATATTTAAAAAATTTTAAATTAAAGATGTTGTGAAACCCACCATAAATGTATTAATGCTTTGAAAAATTGTACAAATGCCCCTAATGAGTATCATTTTATTAAAATTGACACTTCACGTTATCAAATTGAACATACCCAATGTAAGTTTATACTATTGTTTTGTGTTGAAAGAAAATTTTATATGCGAAATATTAAAAATTAATAACTTTATTTCTTGGGGTCAAATCCTGAAAATTGACATTTAAGTAAGATTTAGATGCTTAATTGTTTGATTTTGATCATATTTCCTTAATGGATTATTTTTATTTCTACTTAATTTTAAATCATTATTTTAACATATAGCTGATAATTCCTTCAAATGTTTATCTAAAAAGAACAATAAATGTCAACAGGCCCACTGCAAGTGTGACAGGTATAAATTTTAAACTATTAACTATTTGTAAATAATAATATGTAATTTAAGAGATGTTGCACAATGCTGGTCAAAATTAGGTTCCCAACCTGAATCTCCATTTTGTTTGAGCTGCTACTGGGATGATGCAAGAGTTTTAGCATTAAAGCCAATAGATGAAGTGGTTAACGTTCAACAAAATTGCGAGCTAATGGATAAGGACCTAACAAGTCTAACCAAAAAAATAGACAAAGAAAATGTTATTTCTGAAGCGAATGCGACCGTCATACTTGCAGTCTTGATGGCGCAAGCATCCTTGGATATAACACGCAATTCTGAAAAGGAAGTAAGCACGATCCTTCTCAAAATTGAAAATTTAATGAATGAAGAATTAAAAAATGTTAACACATCTTTTTTGGAGAATAACTATCTGAAAAGTAGAGCATATACACACGGAGCAGCTTATAAAGATATTATGGTACATTTGATTAGTGCTCAATACATGGCAGAACAAATAAGGGCACATGATAATATTATGAAAATACTTAGTAAATCTGAAAAATTAGAGGGTATTGTTCTAAAAAAAGTAAATGAGGAGCTTATTAATAAACACAATTAATATTCTTTTAAATAAAAATCTTGTAAAATTCAAGTTTCGGTAAGATCGGAAACAGTAGATTTGGTTTCCTGTTCTTGGACATTTCTAAATAATATTTTAAATTAGGATTTTAGATAGAGGAGCTGACTATAATTCTAATGATTTAATAAACTTAGGAATCGGTATTTAAAAACTCGGGAAATTTACAATCGGATTCCGATCTCTTTGAACCTTAATAACCTTAAAACGTCGGAAGGAGATTTTCAGATTTTTCAAAATTTGTTAAGAAAGAACAAAAATCATTACGGGTACATATGTATTATAAGCTTTCTTCTGACGTTTTTATTCTTTAACCAGTATTTATTATTTTTTTAATTATATAATATTTTGTTTCTAATACGTTGTCAGTACTGCCCCCGAATTATGCCTCTTTAAATTATGTTTTTATAAAATTTTTACTTTTTCCTGTTATAATTTCTTAATTATTTTTAAGTCATTTAGGATATTATAAATATATTATTTTTAATAATAATTTTATTAATGTCCGAAAGTGGCAAATATATGTCACCCGATTTGTCTCAATAAGCTTGATCGAACGGTACCATATCACTACTCAAAACTGAGCTGTGTAAAATGGAGAAACCTAAGGGGAACTAAGCTCATTTTTGAATGGAAATTCAAATATGCAAATTATGCTCATATTAGTTGAATGACGATAAAATGGAAAATTGTAATCTGTTGTGCTATGATGAATTTAGTGATTACCGCGGCTGTATCTATAATTCTCTATCTGAATATTTTGTAGCCATTAATATACTATACTCCTAAGGTTTTTCTTCAAGATTGGACGATATGTTTAAAATAAATCTAATTTATAAAAAAATAAAAATTTAAAGCATTAAAGAGGAGCTGGAGGGTAGATGTAGACATGAAAGAATAAAAGCTTTATAAAAGTTCTCATAGATTCAAATTTTTCAAAAGGCCTAATTTGCTATAATTCAACTCAACACATGAACCATCATTGTACATTTGAATTTTACACAATCAAAAATGAGTTTGGTTCCCCTTTGATTTTTCGATTTTTGTGAGTCTGTATTGCAGATCCTAGTTTTTTGCAGTGTATGTAGTATCGTTCGACACTCTCAGCGAGACAATAAAAAATTTTTTGTCCCAAAATCTCTTACATTGTAGAATTTGCAGCAGAATAAGAATTTTATCAGAACTTAATTTATCCAAAATCTATTGAAGACTAGGAAAGAATAGACTGGTTATTAAGCTCCCCAGTTTTTCGGTCCCTGGTTAACGTAACCGTAAGCGCTAAACGTGTTCTGGGTACTTTCTTTTTATGCCGGCGATTTCCGCAACTTTTTATCCGGAAGGTTAGAATATATATTTTCTAAAAGGATTATTTTTAAATATGAACGGATTATTTTTAAAAGGTTATTTGGGTAGTATATATAAGATGTAGTGAATAGCCTTATTTATATTAATTAAGTTTTTTTAATGAACTATAATTACAAAAAATTACTCCTTGAAATTCCTGATGAAACCCATGCAGCAAAATTCTTCCAAAAAGTTATAATGCTTTGCTGAAGGGTTAAAAAATCGACAGTGAAACAATCCCTGGTATGAACCACGGAATCGAGAGCGTCAACAAAGTTGACTCTTTACTTTCTGAAAATAATTTTATTATTGATAAAAAATAATCGTTGGACGTCTAAAATTTCATTGGACGCGTAAACTTTCATTGGACACTTAATCTGGACTATAGCCAAGACTTTAAATATACGCATAATTTTTTTTCTCGAGAATAATTTAAAATAAATTATTTTATTAATAAAATAAAATGTTCTTTATATCATATTATATGTTCACTATAAAAAAATCTTAATTTCAATAAAATAAGAAGTAACTTATTGCCCAAAAAATTTATTCTAAATTAAAATGTTATAAATTAATAAAATTATGATTAAATATTTAAAAAAAACGGAATAATAAATAACAAGATTAAGAATAAATTTTAATAAGAAATTCATTAAAATTTACATCTTTCCCCAAACATACTCCTTACCCCTTCTAAGATTCTGCCTGCATTCCCATTCAATTAAAGCCTTAGCAGCCTCCATCCCAAAATCTATTATATCCGCAATAAATGGAACAGGTAATGCTCCCCATACAGCACCAGGAGCTTTCAATCCTGCAATCGCGGCTAGTTTCTTGTTCTGTGTCGATTTTTCTGAAAATTTTGAGCTGACATTTTTTAGTTTAATTTTGGAATATTTAAACTTCCTAATACTATTTTTCAGCCGTTAAAAAGCATTGAAAATTTTCTAATCCATTGGAGACAGACATTTTTACGACATTGAAGAGGTTTTTGAATAAAAATTTTTTAACAATTTCAAACTACCTAATTTTAGAAACAAACAATAAAAAAATATTTTACTTTTTTTTGTTTGTGTTAATTTTTGATAATTTCTTTCAGTAAAAAATCGCTTAAAACATCGTTAGGAATATGCCTGTCCCCCGTTCTTACTCTGGCTAAAAAGGATTAAAATACTAAATTAAATTTCTTACTTTCGTCAGCATTAAACTCTAACTTGCAGTAGCTTTCTATTTCAAGTTCCCTTTTAAGTGAGTTAAAATTTCGTTCAACAAAAGCCACCCAATTAGTCACATTTATTAATTGTTTTTTAAAGTCTTTCATTGTTTCTCCCATTATTGTCATATTTTTAATCACCTAAATTTTATTATTATTTCAATTTGACAATTTAATTGTTCATAAAATTATTTAAACGATTTCTTAACTTTATAAAATAGAATTCTTATTAACTTAATAGGTAAGACTTTCGTTCAACCGAAATTGTGAAATATATATCAATCGATTCGTCTCGTCAAGCTGAGTCGATAGTTACCAGCAAGTGATACAAGCTGACTATCAACCGAGTTACAGTATTATAAAAATCGAAAACACATAGGGGAGTAAGCTTATTTTTGGGGTGAAAAATTCGCGTATGCGTGTGATGGTTCATTCGAAATAGTTTCAAGCTTGGTTGAATAAGACAAAAATTGGCTTAATCGGATGACTTTGGACAAAGTTATAAGACATTATAATCTATGGGAAACTTTACGTTTAATCTTCCCACAAACAAGTCTATTTCCTTGAGTTTATGCTTTCATTCACTTATTCAATGCCAATAAATTACATTTTATTTGATTTGAATTATTTTTTTATATTGGACCTGGTATATCATATCAATGCCTATAATGCAGCAAACAACGGAAGTAGGTTATTTGCAGCCGCGGTAATCAAATAAATTAATCGTATCATAACCTTTTTCCAAAACCATCTGATTAAGCCAATTTTTGTATCGCTCATCTCAGATTGAAACGTATAAGCTATTATTTACTTTTTCGAATTTTTCACCCCTAAAAATGAGCTTACTCCTACCTATGAGTTTTCGATTTTTATAGTACTGTAACGCGGTTGATAGTCAGTTTTGTATTTTGAGTGGTAACCATCAGCTTGCGAGACGAATCGATTAATATATATTTCACAATTTCGGTTAAACGAAAGTTGAGACGCTTAATAATTGAGTAAAAACCCGGAGATTAAGAATTTAAAAAAATTTAAAGTTGCTGCAGTACTTTTAACAAATATTAAATAATTCTAACGGGGAACATATGTATCAACATGTCACCAACCGATTTTGGTAAAAGTTATACCATTCGAAAGAGCTTATTGAGTAGTACAGAATCTAACTTTTACTTGTCCTAGTTAAGGTATTGTAAAGTTACGAGCTTTTACAGTTTCGAAAGCAATTTTGTCACTCAAGAATAAGAAAGTAAAAAAAGAAAAGTCTGTCTGCTGTTATATTGAAAGGAAAAATAAAGGAGAGAAGGTAGGTGATCTAAAGTCGTAGTAACGAGTAAAGAGAAAGGGACCTCTTTTGAAGATGAAGGGGAACAGTTTCTGGAATTTAAAAGCTCGTAACTTTACAATACCTAACTAGAACACGTAAAATTTAGATTCTGTACCTATTCAATAAGCTTTTCGAAAAGATAACTTTTACCAAAATCAGTGAGTGCAATGTTGATATGTCCCTTTTAAGCTTAAAGAAGTTTAAAATTTAATAATTAATTTAAAGGTAAAACTTGGCTCTGCTTCGTAATTATAAATAACCTCAATTTTATTTATTTTTGGCGCAATCGTCATTATAAAGTTCAAAATTCGGATATTTATAATAACACCGAAAATTTCGCGTCCAATTAATAAAATTTCCTACCGCACTTTTGAATTCCTTGAACTCTCCTCTTATCTCTTTAATCTCTAAACTGTTTTCACGAATACCTTCCTTAGCCTTGCTGAGTCCTCCTTTAGTATCTTGAATCAATTTTCCATTTACACACATCCTTTAAAATTAAAATTTATTTTTAATAATATATTAACGTTTTTTCTTTAAAAACTATTTTCCTATCTTAAAATACACTAGTTTCCCTCTCAAACTTACATTGAGTCATTAAAAGGATAAATAATAGGTAAAATTACTAACAAAATTTTGTTATTAATTTAGAAAATTTATTTACTAATTTTTAAGGAAAATTATTATTTTTTATATAAATTCTCTTTTAAGGATCTAATTCGAAAAAAAGTTGCTTTTTAAAATAATAATTATAACCAAATTATCGTGACTTATTAAAATAATTTAATATTTTTGTTTAAATAGAAATGTAAATAAACTTACATTTCTCCACATATTTTCAGAAATTCTAATGTTTCACTATGTGAATTTAAAGGACCAAGTATCCAAGGTTCCTTGCTAAGTTTAGAACCTGCATAATAAGTATTATACTGTGTGATGTCAAGGTGTCGTCGCAATTTATATCCAGAACATTCCTCAGTTCTTAATTTTTATGGTTTATAGATAATATTACAAGTAATTGTGTCCTTCTTTAGTTGAAAACTTTTTTAATTTATAATAATTTGAAAATTATTTAATCGATCCTACTTGGATCGATTAAATAAATATTATTATTTCCTAATAAAATTAAAGTATAAAGTTTAGAATTTAATACAAAATAATATTAGTTTTCTGAAATATTTTTAATTTTTAGTCTTTTTATAATTATTACATGGTTAGTGTATTATTGCCTCCTAAAGTGAGTCGGTGAGTTTTATTTTTATGCGTTTCGAGATAACATTCCTTCATTTTGTCGCAACAACTGCAATTTTTTAAATTTTTACTAAGATTAATTTAATAAAATACATACACATTCATGCCTGGATCATAAGGTTTAAAATCATGTGTGCATCTGATTTTTTTTTGCGTAAAAAATATTTTTATAAAATAAATATAATTTATCAGAGATCGAGATTTTTATAAAAGCTGGATCTGGAGTAGATTTACTGAGACATTGACTGGATTCTTTACCTGGATTCCAGGAAAATTCTAAGTTGCCAAAAATGCTTGGACCGGGACCCAGAATAAGAAAAATCAAGGTCTGGATCGGGATCCAGCTTGATCTCTAATATATTTTAAATAAAAATTGAATTTCTTACAAGGGGTAAACATTGTTACGTTCGACACATTTGACTTTAGGATCTTTACAAATAACATTCATAAAATAATCATACATTTCTTTCCAACCATCATTTGTAAAATAATCCTTTTCTTCTTTCGCATTTTTATTTTTCATCTTTTCAAAATATGCAAGTTTATCAGCATGCTCATCTAAATTGTGAATTTTAGTGATAATTATTTATATTAATTACAAGTTTTTAAAAATAAAAGTTACGTTCAATGTATTTCCCTACTCCATCAGTTCTAAGTTCATCTTTATTTTTATTTTTTTCACAAGTATAATCACATGAATATAGAGGGTGATTAGCACACCATTTCTCACAATTTGGACAAGGGTTTACAGTCTATAATAATATTTATTATTTTATTTTAATATTTACATAAGCGTAAATAAATTTTTTGGGGACAGAAGCACAATCCAGAACAATTACATTGTTAAGAAGAATTAAGATGATAGATAAACAAAACATTGACATTATTGATGCCATTTAAAATTTAAAAAATTAAATTTAAAATTTTTGTATTTTTTGTTTTAAAAGAGAAAATGAAAATTTTATAGCATTCTAGATTTAGTGTATAAGTTGCTGTCTAAAACCAAAAAACTGATAATTTATAACATTTTTAGATTAATTATTATAATTTTAATTGTTATTTTTGCATTTTAAATTTAAAAATATAAAATACATTTCATAAAACATTATAAATTTACTTAATTACATAAGTTTTAAACTAAATAATATCTTCAAAATAAAGTAAAATAAAATAAACTTACTATATTAATAAACACCTTGATGTTTAAAGATTGAATTCTTTTATTAATATTTTATTTATGAGTTTGAAAGGATCTTCAAAAAATATTAAAGAGGTATTCTTAAATTTCCCTATTTTTTAAAAATTTTACATTTGATCAGGTCTACGGGTTATTCGTTTTTTCTGATCAAGTCTGGCTCTAAGGTAATTATTATCAAATTATTTCAATCAGGTTATTTTTAGATTAGAAATAAATTTATTTATATCCTTTCAAACTCTACACCTTACTTTTACAATAGATGATATTTGGTTGTACAAGAGGCTAATAAAGTTTCAAGTTGTTTAAAATTTTTATGTGAAAAAAAACTTGAAAAAATAAACTTTAAATAAACATGAAAATAGTAAACTTACTTTTAAAGGAGATTAAAGGTTTTTTTTATTTAATTAGAATTTTATTAAAATAAATTTTATATATAAGTAAATGTTTTAAAATTATTTTAATCTTTAATGGGCGTGTCTATAAATTTATTTAATAAAAAATATAATTAAATGACTCATTTAATTTTTTATATCAGGCAATTAATATATATTGATGAAGTTTTTTGCAAGTTTTAGATAAAACGATAGATAAAAATATTTTTATTAGCTTAAATAAATAAATATAAATTATTCATCCAAACAAAATAATTATTTCAATTATTTTAATGCTTTAAAACAATATAGTAAAGCGTCTGACCCATCCCAGGAATAATTGAAAAATATAGGGTGGGATTCGATCCTGAGAGCACTCCATCCATTGCTTTAATCCGCTAAGCCATCCCATCACCCCTTTATTAGCCAAGAACTTAGTCGGCCTTACAATATTATAGTAAGGTTTTTTCGGTTAAAAATTGAAACAAAAAACCGACAGTTATAAGTTTTGACAAAATTTGGATTAGCATGTTGATATGGTCCCTTATATGTATATTAGAAAAGATTATAAATTAATGTTAGGGGTATCTCCATATAGGTATTTTTACTTAATTGCTTAAATCAAGAAGAGATTATTTATTTAATTGTCGTTTTTTTAATAAACCCATAAATTCGCCTATTCTTTATGCCTTAATTTTTTTAAATAAAAATTCTATTTTAAAGGAAGAAACATTTAATTAATTTTTAATTTAAATTTATTATTTTGATCATAGAAAAAAATTCAAATTCATATAAAATGACTAATTCTTCATTATTGATTTTGATTTTAGTTATTTTATTAATTAACAACTTTTTCTATTTAATAACTTCAAAGGAGAATGTAATTGTTGTAAGAATTAAAGATTTAATAAAAAATTATGATTTATTCAAGTATCGAAAACCCTGTCCAAATTGCGCAGAATACTGTTCCAATAAGCCAGATATTTATACATGCAACTATACTTGTAATCATAATGAAACGCTTCCAAAGGGTTCTAAAACGGGTAATCAGTATCTTTTAGGTAATTAATTTATTTTAATATTTTAAACAAGGCCTTATTAAAGAGGTTAAATTACCTTAAATTTTTAGAAAAATTTGAGGAAATGGGAGGAGAGTACCCAAGTCTTCAAGATTTAGTAGATAAATTTTGTAAAGAAGATGATATAAATTGCATCATTCATAACAAATGGTATCCATTGTGAGAATTAAAGTTTATTTTAAATTTTATAAAATAATATATCAGATGCGACGCTAAATATAATGCATACGACGAAGGACTGGAAAAGTATGACATTAGATTTAATAAATAAAAATTAAAAAACGTCCTGTCGGATTTGGGGGTCAGACCCTAATATACCACTCTTCTAAAAATTTTAAAATGAAACAAATCATAAATTGAGTAGAAATTGAAATGAAATACATTCGGGTTGTTTTTCAACCAGTATTTGAAATTCTCGATTTTGGTCATTCTCTTAAATCATGCAAGCCATTTTTTCCTTATATAAATACCATACATGCATTTTCTAGGCCTCATAAAGCATACTTTTAATAAATTAATTTTACCTGTGGAATTACAAACTTTTTAGGCAAATAATTATAAAATTTTGATGTTTCACCGAAATTCAATTTGTAACGCCGCATGCAAAAATTTTTAAAATCGCTATCTATAGTCAAATTTAACTATTTTATCCTCCTCATGCGAAATTATATCCTGAACTTTAATTGCTAAATTAATTCTAATTTTAGCGAAACAGAACCTTTGAATTTTTATAATTTTAAAACCAAAGTGAACCGAAAAGAACCGATTTGGTATAAATTCTCAAACCTATTCCCAACCTTGAAAATTACCGGTAACTCTCGTGAAACATTAATTTTTGAATTTCTGGACAATTTTGAGTCAACTAAAATTTAAATACATAAAAACTTTATATTAAGATGCTGTGAGTTGATTAAAAATTGTAATGACGGTGCAGGTGGTGTTAAAAAGTATTATTAAAAGTTAATTAAATTTATTAAAATACTGTTTAATTAGTAAAGATAAATGTGCATCTGGATACCCGAAAAAAGGTTTTGTTCCTATTTTACTGTTACCACATGAAGAAGAAAAACATCTTAAAACATGGCAATATGAAACAACTACTGAGGGCCCAGAATTTTATGAATGGTGCCAAGTGTAAGTTTATTCTTTAATTTTTTGAATCAAATATAATTTTTTTTAAACGTTGTAAGGGTGACATTCAATAATAAATAGAAATTTGCATAAACAGAAAATCCTTAATTTTTTGGAAATCATAAAATTTAATACACTTTATAATAGTCGGTTATGATAATGTGAAACATAATAGAATATTTTCATTTTTTACTTATATTAATTTTTAAAGTTTTGTCTCTATCTTAAATTTTATAAAATATTAAATTTTTAAAGGAAATGCATTAACGGTCGACTTGTAAGCACAAATCCATCTCTGCGTAAAAAAACAAAGAAAACTACAAAATCAACAACTTCGACTACTACAACGGTAACAACAACTACTACAAAGATTATCACTAAAAAAGCAATTCAAACAATTAAACCTAAACGAGTTGAAAATGGGGCTATTGCAAAAGGCAAGGAAATATTTTAATTTACTTTAATTATTTTATAAAAAAATTTTTTATAGAGTTAGAATTTTTTAAAATTATTACAATATTATTAAAACAGAATAACCTATTTTTAAATTATTTATTTGAACGAACGAATTTTAAAAGTTTTTCCTTTTATTTCTTTTTAGTACACGTATATTCCTTTATTTAATTTAATTATTTATTAAAATTAATTTTTTAAATTGTTTTAGAAGTTATTGGAATTAATTTTATTTTTGCCCTTATGGTTGTTATTATCAACATGATTTAATTTTGAATTAATTTATTGGGATTTTTTAAACAAATTTTTTTCTATACTTTTGGTGATATATTATTTGATTTTTCCTTATTTAATCATAATTGTATTAATTTATAACAATTTTAACCTGAATAAATTTTATTGGGTAATACCTTCTATTTTATTTACTCAAAGATTTTTTTATAGTACTTTTAATATTTAAAAGCCAATATTTTATTTATTAATAAAAATAATTTAATTAAAAGAAATATATTTTCGAGAAAATAATGAATAGAAAATACCTGCTAATATAAATATTTAATAAACATTTTAGTTACAGTCTTTATCATATTGTCTTTTCTTAAATAAAATAATATGTTGATATATTAAAACAAACCTAATATTAAATAAAAGATTTACAATTATAAATACAAATATTTATTTGTAGAAAATTTTAAAATATACAACTTGCTAAAAATAAAAAAAATTTTGTATTGTTAAACTTTCTTTTATAATATTGACCTTTTTCAGGTTTATTTTTAAGTATTAAATTGATAAATTAATTTTATAAGCTCAAGTTTTAAATTTTACTTCAAACTTTTTTTAATGCATTAAAAATTATTTTACAATTAAAATTTCCTTTTACCCATTATTAACCGATAAATGATGAGCTGTCATATAAAAAAATAAAGTTTTTTTATTTATCATTTTATAAATATTTTTAACATAAATATTAGAATATTAAAAAAAATATGGGGAAATTGAGCATTTATGAATCAACCTAATAATTTAATTTTAATGAAAAAAATTATTTAAAATTAAAAGAAGAGTATAATGTAAATTATAAAAAAGAATGTTAAAGGGGTTTTAAATTTAATTTATTTAATAGGCAATAATTAAAACTTTTAATCTTCTTTTAAAAATTAATTAAATTAATAGTTACATTATTTTTATTTAAATTCTAAAAATGCATAAATTTTATTTGTAATTACAATAGGTCATATATTTTACGGGTAAATATACAAAAATTAAAAAAATATTATTTTCCTTCTTCATAAAACATTTTTTGATGCCAAATATTGTTTAATAAAATTCATCTTTTTATCCAATTGATTATCTGCCAAAGGAATATCTCCAAATAAATTTCCAAGGCTCATAATTGTTTTTTCATTAATTCCTTGTTTAGACCATTTAGGTAATTGACCTCCGTTAGGGTCATATTTATTAACAAAATTAACTATATAAGAAGACATTTTGTCAGCTATAGAACGTTCATTTGGGTTATTTTTTATTGAAGGATTAGTATAGTAAGTATTTAAAAAATAGGGTATTTCTTCTCCATGATAGGATCCTTCAGTATTTTCTGTTCCTTTAAATTTAATAATTAAAAAAAAAATTAATAAATTATATTTTTTGAACAAATATACTAATATATATTATGTAAAACTATAATTATTTATTATTTTTCCGGTAAATATTACTTATGTATTTCTTTCCGGAAAAAGTTTTTTCTGAAGGATTTGCTTCCGATAAATTTTGTTTAACTTTATGGAAAGAATAGTTCCGGAAAATATAGAGGTATAAAAGGAAATTATTTTTTTTTTACTTATGCTTTGTTGCACTAACTTAAAAGATGTTTTACTAGAAAAGTATTCTAAATTAATTTTAATTAAATACCAGGAATAGGATGATTCCATATATATTGATATAATGATCGTTTAGAATTTTTTAACCAAAGTTGTCCCCACATATTTTGTGTAATTTTATTATATTCTCTAATTGCTGTATTAGTTATTTTTGCTTAAATTTAAAATTTAAAAATTAATTTTAATATTTATTTTTACTAGCAGATAAATCATCATTTGCTGGATAAAGTTGAAAATAAGTATTTGCTAAATCTCTATACATATTATTCCCATTTTGTTTATATTGTTGTAAATTAACTTTATTTGTTGGGGAAGCACCAAATTCATCATAATTAAAACCTTTAAATAAATTATTAAATAAATTTAATATTTATTTACCCATTAAAATATGAACTTGGTTTGGAAGTCCATTTTTTAATGATTGTTTATATGACTGTTTAATTACATAACCATCAAAAATTGGATGCCATTGAAATCCTCCCCATTTTGGTTTAAACTAAAATAGGTATTAATTTTAATTTAAAATATTAATTTTTAAAATACCAATTGATCTACAGGTATATTACGTAATTGATTTGCATTACTATTTTTGTCAACATTTATTTTTGAAAGATGATTTATTCCAACATTTTCAGCTTCTTGTATAGTGTATAGACTTAACCAACTAATTATATTATCATCTGGATAAAAAGCACCACTACTTTCGATAATTGCTGCTTTAAATAAATTTGAGGATAAAGGGGAAAAGGTAAGGGAATATGTTGACATTGCACCTAAAAAATTAAAAATTGAAATAATTTACTTATTTAATAATTAACCCCAACATTCTAATCAATTTCTTAATTTACTCCCACTTAGTTATGAAAAATAAAATTAATTTAAATTTTACCTGCAGATTGCCCACCAACAGTAATTCTTTCAGGATCTCCACCAAAATTAATAATATTATTTTTAACCCATTTAATAGCAAATAATTGATCTAAAAGTCCATAATTTCCATGTATTTTTGGATCTTCTTTTGCTAATGCTGGATGTGCTAAAAACCCTAATGGTCCAAGACGATATTGAATTGATACAAAAATGATTCCTTTGTTTGCTAGTGCTTCCCCGTCCCATGGTCCCCCTGGAGCAGATCCAATACTGAATGCACCTCCATGTATCCAAACAAATACAGCACTTAAATTATTTGTTTTTCCAATTGAAGAAGAAGCTTAAAAATTGAAATAAATTAATAAATTAAAGTAGAATACAATTGTTATAGTGATTAGCACGACGTTTTGTCCTTAACGGGCGACCTAGATTATTTAATTTCTTTTTAATTAAATATTTAAATATCCGCAAATATTTAAAGCTAATTATTAATATTTTATTAAATTAAAAGGAAATAAAATGTTAATTTTAAGGAATAAAAAAATAACAAGAATTAATTAAAGCATAGTTAACCCCTTAGGCAAAATACCATTAATTAAACGATTCCATTTATTAACTTTGAAATAAAGGGATATAACTATAAAATAATAACCAAGCTTTGACTACTCATTAATGTATTAATATATTCTAACATATAATAGTCATAATTGCCCAATTTTCTATAAATAAAATTATTTCCTTACTTGTAAAAACATTCAAAAATAAACAATCTTCTGATCCATAATAACCTATATAATCATTAGGTTGTGCACAAGGAGAACCATAATTAGTTGTATCTTTAATTCCATTCCAATTAGAAACTGGTTTAGGTTCTTTCCATCTTAATGATTTTATAGGTGGAGAAGCAAAGGGAATACCTTTTTAATTAAATTAATTTTAAATTAAATTTTACCTTTAAAAAATACAACATTTGGAAACTGTCCGCTTCTCCTTCCTTTAACTGGTCCATTTTCTGTACATGCTATAGGATCATTTCCTGGATTTTGTAGATTACATTTTTTAATGTTTACTCCTTGTATAAATTGAAAAAGGCCAATAAAAGCATAAATATAAATTAAAATAAAAAAGGGAATTGAAGACATTTTAATTCTAAAATTAATAAAAATAAATTAATTAAATCTTTTTTGAAAATTTTTAATTTAAAAAATATATAATTCATTTTAGGTAATAAAAGAGGAAAAGGCAGAGAGCGCAGAGTAACTTTTCGTTCTCTGCACACTACTCTTCTTTTTATTAAACCTTCTTTTTATTATGAAAATAATAATTTAATAAATTAAAATTAATTCTCTATTTAGTCAAAACATTTATGCTAAAGATTTTTTTAAATTAAAATTTTAATTTTTCCTTTTAATAAATTAAGCTAATAATTAATTTTAAAGGGTATTCAATTTAATTTAATTTTTAAATTAGTTGTCTAGTACTTAAATATAAATTCAGAAAAATTTAAACAACTTGCCAACAAAATATAAATTGTCTAAAATTTGATTAATTAAATTTGTACAGATTAAAGAGTCTATAAAGTAAAAATTTATTAATTAAAAAAAATTTTTCAGCTGCTTAAAATCTAGTTTTATAATGTAACATCCGTTCCACTTTTAATATTAATGAAGTGAAATTTAATAAAATTAAGTCGTGGCTATTCTAATTAATGTAAAAAGTCAAGTTATATTTAATTATTATTTTTTAAGAAAAAAAATTCTATTTTTTGTTAAATATTTTTTTCCTTTATGGTTTTTATTTTTAATTAAGGTAATTAAAAATTAAAAAATCTAAAGAAAATTGTAACTGGATTTAGGATTTGTCATTTAGTTTCGAAGGGTTTAGAGCGTTAATAAGAATAAAAATTTTTTAATTAAAATAGGCGCTTTCGCAAGCATAGTGACAAAATGACAATTTGCAATTGTTATCCCACAACAATCGGAAAAAAAATGTTGCAATTCCCTGAAATACTTTATAATATTTTTTTTATAAAAAATGCATTCTGATTTTATTGAAAAACAAAAAATTAAATGATTTTAAAATTATTTAAAAAAATAAATTATTTTAATTTTAATTAAAAAAAAAATTTTATTCAGCTGTATTAAATAAAATGCGAAAAACAAGCTAAATGTAAATTTATTTTCATAAAGTCAGTTATTAAAAATATCAACTTAAAAAAGTATAAAGATTAAACATTTAAATATTATATTTATTATTAAATAATTTTAATAAAATAAATTTTTTTTTTAAATTTAATTAAAAAAAATTTATTCATAATAAGATTAAAATAAATAAATATTTATTTAAAATATTATAAAGTCATTAAATTAAAAAATAAAAACTCATATTTTTAACAAAATATATTACAATAAATTTTTATTTAATTTCGCAAAATTTATTTTATTGAAATAAATAAATATAAAGGTCTTATTTTATTATTTATTAAAAGTTTTTAAGTTTTAACATTCCAAAAAATATTAAAAAAAAAAAAAATTTCAATGAATTAAACATTAAATTTAAACATTTTTTTAAATAAAGTTGAAATGCTTAATTCTTTTTTTTGAAAAATGTTTCAATAAATAAACAAAACAAATTAAAAACAATAAAGTTTATTTAATTTAAACATAACTTTAAGACTTTATCTAAAATGTTCAAATAAGTAAACAAACAACTAAAAAGCTACAAAAAACTTGAAAATCAGAAACACTAAAAAATTAAATGTTTTTGTTGATGTTTTTTTTATTTATTTTCCATTTGTTGTTTATTGAAGGATTTTTGCATTTTCCGGTTTTCCGGAATTCTCTAGCCGATTGATTTACTGACATTTTTTTAATTATTTTATTCTTTCTTAAACTTTAATCAAAAACTCATCATTCATTCTAAAAAATAAAAATTACCTAAGCAGAATTGCCAACAAAAATTTAAATAAAAAAAAAGTTGTAAATAAATTTTTGTTTATTCATATTAATGTTAATTCATTAATTAAATAAATATTAAAAATTAATATCAATTATTAATTATTACATTCCAACACATATAAATTTATTTAATTTTAATCTTTTAATAGCAAATAAATTATTTTTAATATTTAATATGCAGGCTAACCAAACCTTTCAAAAAATAAAAAAAAAAGTAGTTCAATAAGCCAATTAAATTATTCTAGTTTTTTATATAAACTTAACTAAATATTTTTAAATATAATTATTTATTTAATTAATTTAATTTTATTAATTATATTTAAAATTAATTTAAGAATAAAAATTAAATTTTAATTAATAAATGTCTTTTTTAATTAAATTACTTTTTATTATTTATTTATTTACTATTTTTGATTTATTCAGTCTAGCAATAAATTGTACTACACAAAAACAAAACAATTCAGAATCTCCACTTATCGCCTGTACTGAAAATGGTCTTGTTCGTGGAGCAAAAGGATTAAACTTTCCAAATGTTATAACATTTAAAGGTAGAAACTTTAATTAATTAATTAATTTAAATAATATTATATGTTAAGGTATTCCTTATGCTTCTCCTCCTATAGGTCCTTTAAGATGGAAAGAACCACAACCACCATTAAATTGGAATGGTATATTGAATGCAACTAATTATAGCGAAAAATGTGCACAAACTGATTATAATGAATTAGTATCATTTGTTGGGTTAGAAGATTGTCTATTCCTAAATATTTTTAGTTGTAAGTTAAAAAGAAAGCGTTAAGTATATATAGAACAAAGAAGTTTACAACGTTCCGGAAATTTACTTGCAACTTTTGTTTGGAATTTTTATTACTGAAATGTTTTCCGGAAGTTTCATTTCAGAAATATTAATCTTACAATACCGGAACGTAAAAGTTTTAAAATAATATAAATTATTTAAAAACTTGAAAAACAATGTTCGAATAGAAATTATTATCTAAAACACAAAATATAAAACTTAAGTAAATACATCTATTGGAAAAACAACTAATTTAAGTGCAGTATTAGTTTTTATACATGGTGGAGCTTTTAGTATAGGTGCTGCTGAAATGACTGATGGGGAAGCATTAGCAAATAAGGGAATAATTTTTGTATCAATTCAATATCGTCTTGGACCATTAGGGTTTTTAGCACATCCAGCATTAGCAAAAGAAGATCCAAAAATACATGGAAATTATGGACTTTTAGATCAATTATTTGCTATTAAATGGGTTAAAAATAATATTATTAATTTTGGTGGAGATCCTGAAAGAATTACTGTTGGTGGACATTCTGCAGGTAGACTTTTAATTAATTAATTAAATTAATTTATTTATAAAGGTGCAATATCAGCATATATGTTAGCAAATACACCTCTATCGTCTAATCTATTTAATGCTATAATTTGTGAAAGTGGAGGTATTTTCTACCCAGGGGATCCTCAAAAAGACAGAAATTGGACTGATATTTATTCAATTAAAGAAGCAGAAAAAATTGGTACTTTCCATTTCTCTTCAATTTTAGGCAGCAATAATGTCACTGCGCAACAGTTACGTGATCTTCCTGTTGAAAAAATTGTAAGTTTTCTCAATAGAGAAAAGAACATTTTTTCTAGTTTGAAAGAAAATGGTTCAAAACCCAAGGATTTTTATGGCATCCTGTTCTAGATGGATATGTATTTGAAAGACCAATTAAACAAACAATAGAACAAGGATTACAAAACCAAGTTTATATGCTTATGGGTTAATTTTATTATTTAATTTTTAAAAAATAAATTAAGGACTGAATAATGATGAATTTGGTGCTTCACCTTTGAATAATGTCACGTTAGAGCAATATAAACAAAATGCTACTATTACCTTTGGAAAGCTTTCAGACGAGTATTTTCAGCTTTATCCTGCAACTGACGATAAATCTGCAAGTAAGAAAATAAAAAATATTTTAAATATAGGTGAGTAAACATAATATTTTTGGATATTAAACAATAATTTATATTAAGCTTTAATTTAATTTTAAAATTAAAACTTGCTAATTACTCTAAAGCTATTTTTATACTTTATTTTTTAAATTTTAGTTCCTATTTCTATATAAATTTTAAAAAAAGTTATGATAAAAAAACTAAGCGCAGGGTATTTGTTTAGACAAAAGACAGAGAGCACATAGTAACTTTTCTTTCTCTGCACTGCACCTGCTTCTTACTTCTTTTCTTAGATAATTTAAACTCATCTTTTATAGAAGGAAGTTTTCTTCAATTTCCAACCTTTCAACTTTTTTATTTTTTAAAATAATTAAAATTATAGCAACAATTGTAAATAACGAACTAAGAGAACATAGCAATATTCTTCAATATTTATGGGCCCAACTTTGGCTTAAAACTAATAAAAAATCATTATACCAATACAAATGGACTCATTCCCTTCCAAGTAAAAAATAATTAATTTTTCTATTAATAAAATTTAATTTAAGATACAGAAAATACTCTTGGCTCTTTTCATGGTGCTGAAATTTCTTATTTTGAGAATTCACTTTATATGTTTCCCCAAATTAAAATGAATGAATCTGAACATAATTTAGCTGACAAAATGTCTTCTTATATTGTTAATTTTGTTAATAATTATAACCCTAATGGTAACAAATTACCTATTTGGACAAATCAATTAGAAGGTCAAAAAACAGTTATGAGCATTGGGAACTTTTTTGGGCCAATTCCTTTAGCTAAAAGTCAACAGGATAAAAAAATTGAATTTATTCAAAAAGTGATAGAAAATAATAATTAAAATATTAAATTTAATTTCCTAATTAATAATTTAATTCCATTGAATATTTAAATGTTTAAAATATAAATCAGAACTTGGGCTATTCATTTTATTTTTAATAAAATTTTTATTTAACTCATTTTGCTTTTTTAAAAAATAATCGTAAACTAATAATGTTAAAATTGCATGAAGAAATAATAACTATAAAATTTAAATTAATTAAATAAATTAATTATTTACCAATATTATTCCATCTAAATAACGTACATAAGCCAATTGTCCATATTCATAATGTTTTGAACGAATAAAAGTTGATAGGAGATTATATAATGTAAAAGCTATAGTGTAGGAAAAATCAAGAGGAAAAATAATTTTCATTACAAGAATGTTTTGTTTTGCCTGATAACTTTGGCTTAGACTGTATGCTGCAATTGAACTGAAACTTTAATTTATTTATAGTCAATTCCGTAAAAATAAATGAAATGTTTTCAGGAAAAAATAAATAAACTTTTCCGGAATATAAGTGTTTACAAATAAAATACAACTAAAATACTTTACAAAACTCAAGTTTTAATTAAAATTAATTAAATTCTTACAAATTTGATTTAATTATTTTATTCCTTTGAATTAAAATATAATCAGCAAAAGAAATACAAATAACCAAAAATAAAAACAAAAAGTGAATAAAAATTAATGTTTGAGAATTATAAATTGTTGTTAAAGTTAGGTAAACCATAGGATGTGTAAATGTATCAATATCTTCATTTGTAGTTAAATAAATATATAAAATAAAAATTAGTGCTAATGACCACTAAATAATGAAATAATATTTTAATAAATTAATCTAGTTTTACCACAATAATTGTGCTAATAACAGAAATCATTTTCCTTGTTTCTCATAAATTCTAACAAAAAAGTAGCAAATATTCTTTCAATCATAATAGTAAAATGAAATAAAGGAGAACCAGCAATGTAAAAATAAGCAGGCATTCTGATGAAATAAACTAGCCAAACTTGAATTAAACAATCACAAGGATTTTTATAAGTAAATAAAACAATCTAAATAAACATTATTTTTATTAATAAAAACAGTTTTTCCAATAAACTTACAACATTCATTATTGCTTCACAAATATATGATATGACAAAGATTGCATAAAGAATAAATACATTAGTTAATAATACCTAAATTTATTAATTATATAGTTAATATCTGTAATTTTGTATTTCCGTTTATACAGTTTTCCGGAAAGTTTAATTATTTTCAAATGTTTTTACAATGTTCGTCGGGAAATGTTTGAGAAATAATCAAAGGTTGTAACAAATGTTTTGTTCAATTGATAAGGAAAATGTTTTTTCCGGAATAAACTAATTAAACTTACAATAAGATTTTGATGTAATTTTACTGATTTTGTTTTGTATGATACAATAACTTTAACCAACAATATTAAAACAGTAATTCCAAAAATAAGATGTAATGATCTTACAATATTGTAGCTAATATCTAATACAGACGTTTCAGCCGCAATACATTGTGTTTGATTCATTTTTCTATAATTTTATTTAATGTTATATAAAATATTATTTTTAAAATTTCATTTTTATAATTTAAATTATTCATAAAAAAAATTCTTTTAGATATGTAAAGGCTTAAAATTAAAATAAACATCAAAAAAGATATATAAATATAAAGCAAGCTTTGTATTAAAAAAAAGCAATAATTTTATAAATGTTTAATTTAAATTATTAAAAAATTATTCCCACTATAATACCAAGGAAACAAATACAAAGTTATTCTGATACTCTTTAAATTTAAATAATTTTCTCGTAATTATTAAAAATTTATCTAATTAATTAATCTTTATTAACATAAAATTGTTTCTAATAAAGTTAACTATTTAAACAAAAAATAATATGTATTAATGTTTAATAAATAAAATTTAAATAAATATTTTGAATGACATTAGTAAATTTAAACTTTATAGCCAGCTATTTTTTCTAAAATTTTTTAACTACTAAATTTGGAAATTAAATTGTATTAATAATTTTTTTTTAATAAAAATCCAATTTCTCATTCTTAATAAACGTAAATTAAGGAAAAATTAATTTATTTTAATATTTATAAAAATCGAAAAAAAAAAATTAATTTAATAAAAAGCAAAAAATTAATATTAATATATATTTCTTATAAACTCATTTATTAAATTAAACTAAGAATAATATTTATTTAATGATAAATTAATTATTTGACTTATAATATTGTTATATGAGGAATTTAATTAAATATTAAAACTAATTATTTGGAAAATTTAATAAGGCAGTTTAATACCCTGAATATAAGGCAGTTTATTAAATTAAGACAGATTTAATTTGAATTTGCTTGCCTTTCTCCTATATGAAAGAAATAAGGTTAAGGAGAATAGAAATAAATATTTATAAGGTAGATGACAGGAATAAGTAAAATAATTAATTAATTTTATTAAATGAATTTTTATTTATTAAAGTTTATTAATAATTTTATAATTAAATATATCGGAATTTGATGGATTGTTTGAGGGGTCTATTGAACTTCATACAAAAGCTGTTTGAATTTTAAGAAATATTTCATAAAATTCTTTATTTAAATTCTTTAATTAATTTCACTCATTCCCCTCTTCAAATTTATATTTTACACATAATTTATATATTCCACTGTAAATTAAGATTTTTAAAATAAATTTCTTGTTCAAGATTCTTCATATTATTTTTTATAAAATTTTTGTTAATATCATTTTGCTTTTTTAAAAAATAGTCGTAGAAAATTAATGATATTATTGCATGAATAAATAGTAACTTTAATTTAAAGTTTTATAAATAAATTAAATTAATTAAACCAAATTTATTGCATCAATTAAACGAATATACATTAGTTGACCATATTCATCTCTTTTAAATCTAACATAAAAAGTTAGTAAACTGTAAATTATAAATACAAAAGCATAGGAAAAGTCAAGAGGAAAAAGGATTTTGAGTACAAGAATGTTTTGTTTGACCTGATAACTTTGGCTTAGACTGTAAGTTGTTAAGGAACTGAAATTTTGTAATAAATATATATACAAATTTATATATTCCGGAACAAACATTTTCCGTAAAGCTTAAAATAGAACAATATGTTATTGGAAAGTAAGTAAAAACTTGTTCAGGAAAAGCTTTTTACATGTTCCGGAAAGTACAATATAAAAATGTTTCAAAGGTTGCAGGACATTTGCGCCGAGAACATTTGCGCCGCGACACTTGCGCTGCGACTTATGCGGCGGCGACATTTGTGCCGAAATTTTTCGGCGCCTGACACTGATGGCGTCATTTACTTTAAACAAAAAATAATAGGGGATCTACGGGAAATGTTACGTTACCGTGTCTTAGAAAGCCTACGGCTCCCATGCTCCTTTCCCATTACGAAATCTACGGCTATAATTTAAAAAGTTAGTCGGATGCCATCAATGGTAGGCGGCGAAAAATTTCGGTCCAAATGTCTCCGCCGCATAAGTCGCAGCGCAAGTGTCGCGGCGCAAATGTTCTCGGCGCAAATGTCGTCGCACCGTTTCAAAAATTAAAAGTTGCTTACAAAACTGATTTAATTTTTTGATTGCAACGCATTAAGCGATAATCAGCTATGGCAATACATAATACCAAAAATATTATAACTAAAGGTAAATAAGTAAGAACTTGATAATTGTAAATGCTTGTTAAAGATAAATAAGCCATTGGACGGCTAAATGTTTCAATATCCATAGATGAACTTAAATAAACATAAAACCCAAATAAAAAAGTTAATGTCCACTAAAAATAAAAATTAAAATTCATAAATATGATATAAAATTACCATAATAACTGTTATAATGGCAGCGAAATGTTTCCCTTGTTTTTCATAAATTTTAACAAATATAGTAGCCAAAATGCGCTCGATCACTATAGCAAAATGAAATAAAGGAGAGCCAGCATTGTAAATATATGATGGAATTAATATTAAATATGCTACCCACACTTGTATTAAACAATCACAAGGATCAGAATATGTAAATAAAATTGTCTGAAAATATTTTTTTTTAGCCAAATAATTAAGAAACCAAAAACCTACAAAATTTAATATAGCAGAACCTATATGAGACAAAACAAAAATAGCATAAAGTATGAATATATTTGTAATTAAAATCTTAAATAATTTATTTATGCTTAATTTCAATTAATTTTATTAGCATTTTTGTATTTGTTCCTGAATTATATTTCATT
This sequence comes from Meloidogyne graminicola, assembly GCA_036172905.1. Taxonomy (NCBI): domain Eukaryota; kingdom Metazoa; phylum Nematoda; class Chromadorea; order Rhabditida; family Meloidogynidae; genus Meloidogyne; species Meloidogyne graminicola. The sequence continues at coordinate 1,966,983 of JARPZY010000004.1, forward strand.
TTCAAAATCTTAAAACTTTTAATTCTTTTTCCGGAATTGTATTTTATTATTAGTTTATGATAAAAATTTTCCGGAAGATGTTTTTATTTTAATATAAGTTTTTACCGATAAAAAATGTTTAAATAATTTATATAATTATTCCGGAATGCTTTTTAAACTTACAATAAAGTTTGCATGTAAATTCAATGACTTTGTTTTGTACGAACACGCAAGTTTAATTAACATTATTAAAATAATAGTTCCAAAGATTATATGTAAAACTCTGTCAATATTGCAGAAATTATCCAAAACGGCAGCTTCTGCAGCAATACATTGTGTTTGATTCATTTATCTAAATTAAAAAAAATTATGAATTTATATTTTAAAAATAAATTTAAATATTTTTTTTGGAACTATTTAATAGAAGAAAAATAAAAATAAAATTAGTTGAGTGACAAAATAGCAAAAATAATATTTTTTATAATTATCACTTTTTAAATATAAATTTATTTTATTTTATTAAGCATTGTTTTTCGCTTTTTAAAAATTAAATGCCTAAATAAAATATATTTTCATAAATAATAGAAAAGATTTACAAAAAGAAAAAAATATTTAAAAATAAATTAAAATAGAATTTTGCAAAAATATAATTACAAATTTAAATTAAAATGTTTGTGACATTTATTGCCTATTATTAAAAATTAAAAAATGGATTTTTTCATTTTTTTCTATTTTTTAATTATTACTTAAATATAAATCTATTTTTTTACTAAATATAAATAAAATAAATATAATAATTATTATAAAAAAATAAATTATTTAATAAAAAATTATATCTTTATTTTATGATAATTCAATTTATACTATTTATTCTTAAATTCTTGTTTTACATTAAATTAATAATATTAAATTAAATTAAATATTTTTCTTATTAAATTACTTTTAAAACATTTCATTACTTAAATAATTTTTAAAATTTCTATTTTAGGTATCTAAATAATTAATAAATAAAAAAGGAAATATTAAAAATTTTTTTTTACAAAAATAAAAATAATTTAAACGTCAACAGCTGAAACAAAGAAATAGATTGCTTTCGTAAAATTATTGAACTGTACAAAACACATAATGTTTATGCAGAATAATACATAATTATTGCAACAAAAACACAACTTAATCTTTTATAATATTTTCTTATTCATTTATAAATAAAATAAAAAACATAATTTTAATTAAATTAAAAATTATTTAATAAAATTTATTAAATAAATAAAAATTAATAAATACACTTTTTATAAAAACATTTAAAAGACGGACCTAAATATAACTTTATAAAAATAATTTAAATTAAATATATTTATTTCCAAGCATATTTAAGCTTTTTAAAATAAATATCAGTACTTAATGTTGAATTCTTTTTAAGAAAATTTTTATTTATATCATTCTGCTTTTTCAAAAAATAGTCGTAAACAATTAATGTTACAATTGCATGAAAGACTATTAGCTAAATTAAAAGAATTTATTTTAAAAAAATGTTTAAATAATTTACTAAAGTTATAGCATCTATTGCACGAATATAAACAAGTTGGCCAGTCTCATCACGTTTAGACCGAATGTAGGTTGTAAGATAATTGTAAATTGCAAATACAAAAGTATAAGAAAAATCAAGAGGAAAAATTATTTTCATAACAAGAATGTTTTGTTTTGCCTGATAACTTTGGCTAAGGTTGTAAGTTGTTATAGAACTAAATTTTTAAATAAGTTTAATTAGTTCCGGAAAATAAATTATAATAAATTTATTATGTTCAGGTTAAATAAAATAAGTTTATTCCGGAAAAATGAATAAAATAAGTTCCAAAAATAAAATATGTTACTGTAAAAATTACAAAAAATGTTCCGGAAAATAAAATATGATTTTATGAAAAATTACGTACAAATTAGATTTAATTTTTTTGTTGTGATGGAATAAAAAGAAATCGGCAATAGCAATGAAAATAACCAAAAATAAGTAACATGTATGAAAATCAATTAGGAATTGAGCATTGTAAATACTAGTTAAACTTATATAGGCCATTGGATGATTAAATGTAGCAATATCCACAATAGAACTTAAATAAACATAAAGAACAAATAAAGCTGATAATGACCACTATAAATAACAATTAAAATTAATAAAATATTTAAAATTTACCACAATAATTGTAATAATAATTCCAATCATTTTTCCTCTATGTTCATAAATTTTGACAAAAATTGTAGCCAAAACACGTTCAATCATTATAGCAAAATGAAATAAAGGAGAACCAGCAACGTAGAAATAATAAGGAATTCGAAGCATATAAACTACCCAAACTTGAATTAAACAATCACAAGAATTTTTGTATGTCATTAAAATAATCTGAAATTATAAAGAAATAAAAAAATAAATTTAAACACATACAAAATACATTACAGAAGTACCTAATTGTGATAATACAAAAATAGCATAAAGAAATAATAAATTACCAAGTAATACCTAAATTATTGATTTAAGTTTATTTAAACATTTTCCGGAAGATTTTTATTGTTTTTATTAAAGCTTTTGTAAAGTGTTACTAATAAAAACATCTTTTATTTATTATTTTTTCAATTTAATTAAATACAAACTTACTATCAAATTGGTATGTAATTTAATAGATTTTGTTCTGTACGACCATATTATTCTAATAATTAATGTTAAAACAATTGTTCCAAAAAGAAGATGGAATGCCCTTATAATATTATAACTTGTATCTAAAGCTGATATTTCAGCAGCAATACATATTGTTTGATTCATTTTATTTTTTTAACTTTTTAAAAAATTAAAAAATAATTTTAAAAATAAATACAAAACAATTTGTTTAGTTACTAAATAAAGCTGTTTCATGGTATTTAATTATTTAATATTTTAATGCGCATTTTTAACATATTGTTTGCATAATAAAACATTTTTTACGTAATTAAATTTAAAAATAAAATTTGCAAAATAAAATAAAAAATATCTTTTGCTTATAATTATTTTTTTTTAATACTCAAATTTTATAAATTATAAAATTCTATTCAGATAACCTAAATGTCAAATAAAAAAAACTAAAAATAATTGAAAGACTTTAACGAATTTAGTAATAAAATAATTATTGAAAATCATTAACTAAATAAAAGAACAATTGCTATATAATAAACATTATTAACAAATATTTTTTCCATTAAAGTTTTTGATAAATTACAAAAATACAAAAATAAAGACGTAAAAATACAAAACCGTAAAAATCGGAAAAATTACAAAACATAATTGCTATCAGGAATATTTAAGTTTGTGTTTCACAAGGGTTACTGTTAGAAATTTCGAGCTTTATTTTCAAATATTTTATATTATTTACAAAGTTTGATTTCGAACTTTTTCGGAGCTTGCGCAACATGTTTTAGAAGCTAAAAAAGCTTAAATAAATGAATAAAATAAAATAATGGTTTGCATATTCAATTAACACCTGATATTAGTTTTTTATTATTTAATCTAAAATCTTTTCTTTAACCAATTAAAAATGCAATACATTATATAAAATTATAATCTTTATAAATTTATCACCTGCAAAAATTCATATTTTTATTTTTGTATTTTGTTTAATTTAAAATACTAAAATTGAAAAAAAAAAAAATAATAAATTACATTAAAATACATCTGTTTGTTCAAAAATATAATATAATAAACTAATTTTATTTAAAAATATGTATTAATTTAATAAAATTAAAAAAAAATTATTTTAATAAAAAAAAAATTATTTAAAATAATGAAATTATTTTATGATTAAATTAAAAAAAAAGAGAGAAATGAAAATATTTAATTATAGCAATTAAATTGAAAAATTTACTGTTAATTCCTTTAAAAAATTATTTCACATATTACAACGTTAAAAATTTTAAAAAATAATTATTGGGTGTGTTTTTTATTATTATAAATCTATATTTTCTTAATAATTATTTAAAATTATTTTTAAATTAGAAACAAATAATTTCCAATTATTTAAATTATAAATGATCTTAAAAATTAATCATAAGCCAAAAATTAATATTAAATAAAAAGAATATATATATAATTTTATTTAAATTTAAATAAATTACCTTTCGTATTTTAATTAAAATATAGCTAATTTTTTTAATTGTATTTTTATTTAAATATAATAAAAAATTGAAAAGCAAACAGTTAATAGTAAATATAAAATATATACAAGAATTTTTCTTGAAAAAAAAAATACATATTTACCGGTAAATTACAAAATAAATAAATTATTTATTGAAATAAAAATATTTTCCGGAAAATAACAAAATAATCTTATTGTGTTTGTCTTTTCAAAAAAAAATAAAAATGTTTTCCGGAAAGTAGTAAAATAATCACAAAAATTATTTCATCAAAATAATAATGTTTTCCGTAAAATTAAATAAACAAATAACTAAAAATAAATAATAAAATACGTATATTTTTTTATTTCCATGCAGAATTCAAGTTCTTAAAATAAGTATCAGAATTATGTTTCATACTCTTTTTAATAAAATTTTTATTTAAATCATTTTGCTTTTTCAAAAAATAATTATAGACAATTAATGTTATTATTGCATGAATAAATAGTAACTTTAAATTTTAAAAAATTAAATTAATATTATAAAATTAAATTAAAAAATAATAAAAATTAATTTACAAGAATTATAGCTTCATAAGTACGCATATAAATAAGTTGACCATAATCGTCACGTTTTGACCGGATAAAACTTGAGAGAAGGTTAAACAAAGCAAATACAAAAGTATAAGAAAAATCAAGAGGAAAAATAATTTTCATTACAAGAATGTTTTGTTTTGCCTGATAACTTTGGCTAAGGTTGTAAGTTGTTATAGAACTGAAACTTTACAAAACTGTACAAAAATAAAGTTTAAAAATTTTGTACAAATTTGATTTAATTTTTCTATTCCTTTGAATTAAAAAATAGTCAGCAATAGCAATACAGATTACCAAAAAAAGAAAAAAATAATGCATATCAATAAGAATATGAGCATTATAAGTGCTTGTTAATGTTAAGTAAACCATTGGATGGCTAAATGTATCATCTTCAATTGAGCTAATATAAACATATAAACAATATAATGATGTTAATGACCACTAAATAAAAAAATTAATTAATTATTAATTAATTAATTATTACAACAATAATTGTGCTAACAATTGCAATTATTTTTCCTTGATTTTCATAAATTTTAACAAAAATAGTAGCAACTATTCTTTCAATCATTATAGCAAAATGAAGAAAAGGAGACCCAGCCACGTAAAAATAAAAGGGAATTCTGACCAAATAAACTACCCAAACTTGAAATAAACAATCACAAGAATTTTTATAAGTAAATAAAACAATCTAAAAATATTAAAAAATATATTATTATTATTAAAATTTATTAACTAACAAAGCTCAAAATATCTGTACTCATAAATGATATGACAAAAAGTGCATCAAAAATCAGCACATTAATTACTAAAACCTGAATATATTTAAATATTTATTTTTATTTATTGAATAAATAATTATGACATTTCAGCCCCTCTTAAAATATTTTTATAAAAAATCCGGAAAGATACATTCATTCCGGTTAATATTTTCTTTGAGAATAGTTATTCTTATTTAATAATATTTTTCCTGAAAATACTTATTTTTAAAAAAGAATTAACTTTCCGGATAAATTTTTATTTTTCAGGAAAGTTTATTTTCTTAAAGTTTAAACTTACAATTAAATTATTATGTAATTTCACTTGTTTTGTTCTATAAGACCAAATAACTTTTATAATCAAAAATAAAACAATTATTCCACAAATAATTTGTATTACTCTTACAATATTATAACCATTATCTCTAATTGCTGCTTCAGCAGAAATACAATATGTTTGATTCATTTCTTAAATAATATTTATTTAATTATAAAAAAAGAAATTTTATTAAATCAATTTTTGAGTTAATAAGGTTAACAATGGGTTTAATTTGATAGACTAAAGCTAAAGAAAATATTTTAAAAATGTAATTTAACAATTTATAAATTGAAATTATTTAAATCCCCCTCGTTTAAAAAAAAAAATTAAGTGCAGAATAAAAGCGTGAGAAAAACTAAGTGCAAGGAAATTCTCTAATTTTTCTTAAATTTAAGAATTTTTTAAAGCATATCTTTTCTCAATAACTACATAAATACATAGTAGTTTGGAGTATTTACAGTTTAAAATTTATTTTTATATTATAATCTAACATTGTTTATAATAAAATATTTTCTGAAAAATGGCATGATATATGAAAGAAAAAATTTTAAAAAATTATAAAGGTAAACTTTTTATTAATAATGTCACGCAATATAAATAATTATTACTTTTTTAACAAATAATTTATATATAAACGTCAACCTTGTTTATATATTAATTTTTTTTGTTAAAGGTTAGTTATAAACAAAGAGTTTTAAAAAAATAAACAATGCATAAAGAAGGATGTTTTTCCGGAAAAGTTTTCTTCCGTTCAATTTTAGAATTTAATATTTATTTTGCTAACAATTTTAATTATTATATTAACAAAATAATTAAAAGTTAATTTACTACTATTTTTGTTTATTTTCACATAGAATATATAATATAATAAATAAATAAGTATAAGTTCAATAAAAATAAACTATTTAATGTTATTTCACCTGACAATAAAATATATAACGAAGAAAATTTTATTTTGTATAAAACTAGAATTTTTAAAAATAATTTAAAATTGTGAAAGAATTAAAAAAATGATTCAAAAAAATTTAAAATTAAATTTTATTTACTAATAATTAATTAATGAAAAAAAAATATATTAAAAATTATAATTAATTATATTAATTTTGAAATTCATTTTATTAATTTAATTGTCTTTTAGTTAATTAAAAAATTGAAAAAAGAATTAGCTAATTTTATAGTCTTTTGACATTTTCTAGAAACAGAAATAATTATAAGAAAAGAACAAAATATTAAAATATAATAAATAAATTTTTTAAAAATTAGTAGAATTTAAGAAGAATATTATTTACAAATAAATTAATAATAATAACAAAAAAAGTTAAATTTTATGAGTAAATATTAATTAAATAATAAAGATTTAAGGTTTTCTTATTTTATTAAAAAATAATTAAAAAATTTAAAATTATTATAAAAAATTATTTTTTTTTAGTAGACGAATTAAAATATAAAAATCTATTTTTATAATAAATTAAACATAACTAAAAATGTATTTTTATATAAATTAAATTTTATTTGTTATATATTATATACTTAAAATTAATTAATAAATTCAAATTATTATTTTAAAAAAAAATTTATTTTAAGAAAATGTGTTAGAAATAAATTTAAATATATTAAAGAAATAGCAGATGTTTTAATTAAATTTTTATTTCAAATAATTCAATAATTAGAAATTTATATTTTAAATTAATAAATTTTATATGAATTAATTCATCAATTTAAACATATGGCCACTTTGTCCCTTGATAATTACTTGAATCTACACGGAATTTTTCCGGTTCATTTCAAACAGCATTTTTTAATTATTTAATTGCGGAAAAAATAATAATCCGGAATTTGGTAAACCGGCTTTCAGAAAGAATCTGTCTAGGCCATTTAAGCGCGAGTCAGAATAATTATCAATTTTTAATTTATTTTACTAAAAAAAAAAATATTTTACCAAAATATTATTCATCATTAATATTAACCAAATAATATAGTCAATCGTTGGGACATTAATTTAATTAAAAATTTCTGCTGTGTATCAAATAAATTAATAAAAAAATTAAAAATATTCTTCAATAAAAAATTTAAAAAATATTTTCTAATTATAAGAAAAATAAATTTTTGTTAAAACTAATAAATAATGAAAACAAAAACAAAATTAATTTTTATTTTAGAAAAATTATTTTATGCAAAAATTTTATTTAAATTCATTCTATAAATTAATTAAAAATTTTTTAATTAATTAAATGAAAAATTCAATTAATAGTTATTTAATTAAAAAAGGATTAAATCTTTTCCAATAAAAAAGATCCGCAAATTTTATCCGCAAAAATAAATAACTGCATCTTAATAAAGGAACGAAATAAAATAAATGAAATAAGGAACACAATTTATTTTAAAAAATGAAGAGGGTTAATTTAGTATAAATATCTCTCCTTTCAATAAAAAAAAACATTTGGACATGACAGATGATGATATTAATTTAAATTCTAAGATTTTTTTAAATTTAAAAATTCAAAAGATTTTTTTATTATTTTATTTATTTTTATTTAGTTAATGGTCATTAAAATATTTTGTTAATAAAAAGAAGGAAAATCGAATCAAATTTTGAGGGAGACAAAATGCATATTTACAAGAAAAATAATATTCTTTTTTATATAGCTTGATCTATTTGATTCATTTCATAATAAAGACCTTTATTTGACATTAATTCTTGATGTGTACCTAAAATTAATTTTAAAAAATGTTTTGAAACTTCAAATATTATTACCCTGTTCATGAATACGTCCCTCAACTAAAACTATAATTCTATCAGCAGATCGAATAGATGAGAGACGATGTGAAACTAAATAATTTAATTTAAAAATAATTTAAAAGAATACCCTGTATGCAAGTACAATGTTGACTTGCTCTGTCTAAAGCTGATTGAACAGCCTTAAAAAAAATTAATTTAAATAATTAATTAAAAAAAATTATTTTACTCTTTCACTAGCAGAATCCAAAGCAGCTGTTGCTTCATCCAAAAGTAAAACTACTGGTTTCCGTATAATAGCACGTGCTATAGCTATTCTCTGCTTCTGTCCACCACTTAATTGTCCACCAAATTCTCCAACTTCAGTTTCATATCCTTTTGGTAAAGACTCAATAAAATCGTCTAAAAAATTTTGGAGAAGTTTAAATTTATTTAGAAATTATTTTACGTATATTAGCAAGTTTAGCAGCTTCTTGAACTCGGTCTAAACTTGCTTCATCTTCTGGTAGTCCAAAAGCAATCTTTTAAATTAAAAAAATTATTTTTAAACCAACAAAAATTCTCACGTTTTCCCTTATTGTAAAAGAAAATAATGTAGGCTCTTGTCCAACAGAAACAATAACTCTTAAAATGAATAAAACATTAGAAAAATACAACAAACAAATACAATAGAAAAAATACAACAAACAAAAACAACAGAAAATTAAAACAGTATAACAAACAAAAAACCAGCCTATGAAGATATTGAGCATTAATTTGGCGTAAATTATATCCATCTAGCAATACTTGTCCTCTAGTTGGGGAATACATTCTTTGCATTAATGCCATCAAAGTACTCTTTCCACAACCTGAAGGACCAACAATTGCTAATGTTTCTCCTGGTTTTACTTCAAAACTAATATTTTTCAATATGGGGACTATTGGCCTAGAAGGGTAGCGAAACTCGACACGATGAAGACGAAGACGGCCTTCAAATTTCTTAAACAAAAAATTATATAAAACAAATAAAACATTAACCGGACGAAATCCTTCATCACTTAAATTGTCCATATCTGTTGCAGGTTCTATCAAAACATTAAGTATTCCTTCTGCTGCAATCCTAGTTTTTTTCAAATCTGAAACAGAAGCAACCAACAAAGAAAGATAGTTCGCGCCAAACTATAAAATGTTTTGAAATAGAAATTTAAAACAAGCTAATAAACAACCTGTGTTAATAAAACAACGCGTAGATAATCAAAAGGTCTGGAATATTAAAACATTAAAAATTAGATAAACAACACATAATATAAAAACATGAAAAACAAAAACAAAAAGCAAACATCCCAAAACATAAGATTTAAACGGACAGCAAAACTATCATGAAAACAAACAAAACTTAAAAAAATGAAAGTTACAAACATTTTCCGGATTTTGTACAAAAAATTACGGAAAAACGTATTCATAAATAATTAATGCTTATTTAATTGAAAAACATACCCGATTTCATTTGCTAACATCATAGTCTCTCCAATACGTAAAGTAATAGCACTAGTAAATTAAAAAGAATTTAAATTAATTGTTAATACCAAAGAATATATGTAAAAGAAAATTGACAAGCAAAAACAAATGCGCTAACAATTGACTGTCGTCGCATAGCTTTTTTTAGAGGGCGAAGGGCATCACAAAAAACTCTGTGAAAATGTGATTGTAAAGAATAGGCTTTTATTGTTGGCATGTTTGTGAGAAAAATACTGGTAAACTAAAATTGTAAAAGAAAATGTTTTTTATGTTTTTAAAAACTTACAGCAGCAGCTTTTTTCTCCTCCTCAGCCATTTGCCTTTGTCGTTTACCAGCTGCGCGAACTTCTACAATACGTACAAAAAAGAAGGCTGGAAACTGAAACCCACAAAGTAAAGCTAACTTTAAATATAAAAATGTTTATTTAATGAAATAAATAATACTTTCCAATTTAAAAACAAAGCAATTGTTATTGAAACAAAAGCACAAACTAGAGAAGGTAATAACATATCTAATTTAGAACCAAGAATCTTTAAAAAGATGTAACATTAAAAAAAGGCTTAGGAATAAATTTACTCTGTTAAGACTTGCAGTGTCTGAAATTAATTTGTGAACAAGTCTACCGGGAGTATTTTCTTAAATTAAAAAGTAAATTATTTAATTGAAAATATGTTACAAACTATCTTCATCAAAATAAGCAACTCCATGGCGCAATAATTGTCTAAACATTTGAAGTCGCATATGTGTACAAAATCCATGGCCGTAGAGTGCAACAGAAAGCCTCTAAACATTTATAATTTATTTTTTAAATAAAAACAAAGTTAACAAACTCCAACTGCCTCAAACATTGTTTTAACAATAATAATCTAAATTACAAAAATTTTGTAAAAACAAGAAAACATACAGCTACGTAAATACAAGCAACAATAAAAACTTTTTCGGACAGTGATTCTGCTGGTACTATCGAAATCTGAAAATAAAAAAAACTTTGTAAAACTGTACAATATAGTTTGAAGTGAATAATTCAATACAATAATAAACTTGAATTAAAAAACAAACATGTTTAGAAAACCCTTAGCTAAAAACATTTTAACAAACATTTAAAGAATAAAACACTAAAAACATTTAAATAAACATGTTTTTCTCACCTCAAGAAGTGAAGCAACCTCAAAACAAACTAACAAGAAAAGCGCTCCACGTAGTATTGTAATAGGAATAGAAAAAGCTAAATGCATATGTCCTCCTTTAAAATCACGAATTAAACGCCAAACTGCCCTTAGATTTGTATTTTTTCCTGGCAACTTTAATTTTAATTATTTTTAATTTAAAAATTATTTACAGAGAGGTCCTCTTCTGTGTAACTTTTAACGTCCTCCTCAACTTCTGGAGCAACTTGCATTACATTTGGTTTAGAACGAAGCATTGACCGTTTTTTAGAAAGGACAGGCAAAGACAATTTTTCTCTGTCCATACTTAACACTGAATAAGACTTCCCAATGCTTAATTTTTTATTTGCGCCGACAGACGAACGCACCCAAGCCTGCCGTTTTGCTAATAAAGAGTCCTAGAAAATAAGTTTTTTATTCTTTAAAAATTTTTACCATAAATCCGGGTTGATCAGCAGGTCCAATACTAAACTTTCCTCCTAAAGCAGAATCCCTTCTTGCTCCACTAATTGATTTTAATTCTGTCAACCGATCCTGGGAAGGAGGTCGTCGTCGAGGTTCCACTAATTTCGCCAATTTTTGATCTAGGAACATTCGAGTAAAATGACCATTTGGACTTTAAAAAATGAAGCATTAATTTAATGTTTTATTCAACTTTATGTTTATAATTTGTTTTACAATTCAAGTTTATTTTTATAATTTGTTTTTACACTTGCATTTTTGTGTTTTACAATTCAAGTTTATTTTCATAATTTGTTTTACAATTTTAATTTATTTTAGATTATTTTGTTTTTTAATCTTTAAAAAGTAAGAATTTACTTTGAAAGTAATTGTTCCGGAGTTCCTTGCTCAACTATTCTTCCTTCTTCAAGTACAATAATACGATCCTAATTAAATTAAAATTACTGCAAAATTCAATTTTAATAAAAATAAAACTTACAGCTTTCTTTATTGTACTCAACCTGTGTGCAATTGTAATTGTACTAACTCCACGAATTGCAGCATCAATTGCGTTTTGGACTTCTCCTTCATGTTTAGTATCTAATGCTGTAATACAAAATTAAATAAAATTGAGTAAAACGTGATATTTAGATCGTCAGAAATTTATACGTAAAAAAAATTTTTCATTTGAAAATTTAAACGATTTGTTTTAAAATAATGTATTATTTAAATTTTCTGGTTTTTTCTTTTTTGTTAAATACTACACTTATCCAAAAATATGAAATAAAAAAACCTGAAGTTGCTTCATCAAAAATCATTAAGGATCTTTAAAAGTAATAATTTTAATTATTTTTACACTATATTTTCTTAACGGATTACGAATAACTGCTCGACATATTGCTACTCTCTGCTTCTGCCCACCACTTAATTGTACACCTCGATCACCTACACGAGTACGCATTCCATCTGGGAGTGCACTAATAAATGACCAACTCTCTGCTCTTCTTGCTGCATCGTTTACGTCACCTTGAGAAGCTCCCAAAAGGCCATACCTTATGTTGTCTGCAATTGTTCCGTCAAAGAGGACGGGTTCCTGACTAATGATTGACTATTAGAATCAAAAAATTCAATTAAATATTCAGACCTAACTAGCCCAATTTGAGCTCGAACAATATCTATAAATTAATAGAGAATTTGGATAATTTAATTATTTTACCTGGATCCATATCTCGTAAATTAACATCATCCATTAAAACCTAATATAAACATTTTGTTAAAAGAATGCTTTAAATTTACAGTTCCACTACAGGGGTCATAAAAACGCAAAATCAGTGCTGTTATAGTAGATTTTCCAGAACCACTAGCACCCACAATTGCCAAATGCTAAAATGAAGCATTCGAAAAATATGTGTAAGTTTAATTCTTACCTCCCCTGCTGCTAGTTCAAAACTTTATTATTAATGTATATTTGTAAATCGTTAGAAATTGTAATTTATAAACCTGAGCCCTTTTAGTACTTCAACGTCAGGACGTGATGGATAACTAAATTTTTAGGTTATTAAAATAATAAATTTAAATCCAAACTTAAGATACAAACATAAACTAGAAATACAAAAATAAACTTGAGATACAAAAATATAATTAAAATACAAAAAGAAACTAGAAATACAAAAATAAACCTAAGATACAAAAATAAACTTGATATACAAAAAATAAATTTACATAGACGAAAAAAAGATTTAAAAAATTTTCACCTAAAGTGAACATCTTTAAATGTGATTGCACCTCTTCCAATAGAACATTTAAATATCTTTTCTTTTTGTTGTTGCTTTTCCTCATCTGGGGTTATATTTGCTGGGACAATTCTTCTTTTCAATCTTTTCTAATTTTTAAAGAAAAAATCATTTAATTAAATTATAATACCAATAAAGTATTCCTATGTTCAGGAAGTTCTCTTTCAATCATGGGCGCCTCTCTAAGTATTGTTTGCATTTCTTTAGCACTTTGCTTTGCAGAGGAAACTCCATTTAGATGAAATCCAATGCTAACTGATTGAGCGCAAAGGAAGAGCATATTTATTGCCAACTTAAATTCAATTAAAAGAGAATTGAAGTTTTAATTTACCGCCCCTAGACGACCAGGATTTTCATTGCCTGATTTCCAAACACCAAAACAAAGGGCAGCAGTGAAAATTAATTCTGTGAAAAGGATTTGAGCTAAAGAATTATAAACTGATGATGCTCTAAGTCTTTCCTCTGTGATTTTCTTAAGCTCCATACTTAGACGTTCATATCTAATTTAAGGTTTTAATAATTAGTTAAAATTAAAGAATTAACTTTCCAATACTCTGACGTTGGGCTCCAAATGCAATTACTGTCCGAATACAACTTAAAAAATAAGTCGATTTTTATTAAGAGTAATTCAAGTTTATTTTGTCTTTATTTATAACTTTCATTTTTGTAATCTGATTTTAATTTAGATTTATTTTTGTATTTCATTTTAAATTTGATTTTTATTTTTGTAGATAATTTTAATTCAAGTTTATTTTCTTATTTCATTTTAAATTTGTTTTTTTATAACCAAACATTACAATCCCTTAATCAGTTAACTTATTGTAGAAATAAATTTTATTATCCTTTTAGTTTTTATGACTTTACTTACCTAAACGTTTCATGAACTAAATTTGTTATTTTTGACTGTAATTGAGTTTCTGTGTCCATTGTTTTGCAAAACCACTAAAAAATAATAAAAAAAAAAAAGAAGAAAGATGAAAGATCGATGATTAATATTGTTTAATAAATATTTTTCTAATTATGTATTTCTTACTCGACTGAATACAAGTCTTGTACAAATTAATAATGGAATTGCAAGCAAAATAAATGCAGTCACTTGCCAATTGATATATAAACAAACGGAGATAGTAACTGCCATATAGCAAATTCTAAATATTAAAATTAATTCTTTATTAAAATTATTTTTGTAAATGTAATTTTATTTTACATACATAAAAAACCCCATAGGCAAATGATCAGCCATCCCTTGATATATACAATCAGCTTGACTAAAAAATTATTATTTAACAAATTAAAAAATAATCAACTCATTAAGCACTGAAGCAACTTGACCAGAATGTCGAGATTCAAGCCAAGCAATATCCATATGTAAAATTTTGCGTATATAAGCCTTAAATAATTAGAAAGTTAATGAGTAAAGAATTAATGTTTATACCTTTTTGGCCCTAAATACTTGTCGTATGGCAGAAAGCTCCCATGCCAGTTTCTAATATTTAAAATATTTTTTTAAACATATGTAGAATTACTTGTAAAAATGCTGCACAGAATGTAGTTACAGAGAGTATAAACATCGCATAAAAAACAGGTGTAGCTGATTGTTGGAAACGTTTATCTATGTCTATTTGCTTCTTTTCCCAAAATGCAAGGGTAGATTCATTTTGGGAAATGCCCAAATCTGAAAGCCTTAATAATTCTGCTGAACGATTTAATCTAAATTCTTCTCGTCGGATAGCTAAATTATTTTTTAAAAAATCGTTTTTTAATTAATGGCCCAACCATATGTCATAAAATTTCCCATGAAAAACCAAAGAAATGGAGGTAGGATAGCTTGAACTAATGCCATGAACAACCCCAAAATCATAAGCTAAATTAATTGATTTATAATTTAAATAAATTTATAAACTTGATAGTCTACAGGATCTGCAAGACTATAAATATCAAATAAAGAAGCAGATCCTTCATTCTTATTTTCCTTCTTGATTTCTTTCAACTTTTCCGATTTTCCCATATTTGGAAAGTTAAATTCAAATCCTATTTGTACAATATTTATGCAACTTTTACAATTGTGGTAATTTACAAAAGTTTATTATTACAATTTGTAACTTGAATTGTAAAACAAGTTTATTTTTAGTAGAATTTGTAATTTACTTGTTGTTTTTCAGGTTTTTTTTTGTTTGTAAAATTTGTTTATGAAGAAATAAATTTTTACAATTCTTTGTTTAATAATACAATTATATAAAAAATTCTTTGAATAATCTAAAATTTACTTTATAAACTTTAAATCAATTGAGAGAGTAAATTTCTAAAAAAGTGAGATGATTGAAAATGACCAAAAAGAACAGAGTTGCGCACTTAACAAAGGAGAAAGAGAAATAGGTATTGTAAAATACAAATTTAAAAAAAAAAAGTTTAAACATATAATTAAATCACATGAAAATCGTTTTGTGAAAAATTGCGGTGAATGTTTTAGATAAAAATACGCAGGTTGTGAACATAAAAAATATTTGGAATGGAGGAAAATTTGGAAGTTAACGAAGTTTTTGACTTGAAAAATAAAATAAAAATAAATAAATGACTGATAACCTTGATATAAAAAAATGATCTGTGCGCGAAACTAATGTATAAGGTTAAAAGCAGTAATTATAAATATAATAAAAAATAATCGATACCTATGAATTATGTAATTAAAAATGCAAAGGAAGTTATTATTAATTATTATTTGCAATAATTATAATTCAGGTTTTCATTCTGCAATTGTAATTCAAGTTTATTTTTATTAATTTGTTTTTCAGGTTCATTTTCATTTTACAATCCTGCTTGTTTGTACATGTATTTGTAATTCAAGTTTATTTATATGTTTTACATACCTAAAGTTTATTTTTATATAATTATAAGTCTGTTTTAAATACTTGAAATAATTGAATCAATTTGTCTGTAAATAATTTAATGACTGACTTATGGACAGTCAATAAATCAAAAACTTTTTTATAATAATTGGATAAAAAAGTGAATGTGTGGTATGGAACGCGTGGAATGTTGTTTTCTCTACCCTTTAACAAAAATTGCTACAAGACCGGTTTAATAAGAATATTCTTTTTTTTTAATGTTAATTAATTGAAATTTAATGAAATGTTTTAATCATTAATAAATACTTCCTGAAATATAGTATAAATTTATTCCGATAAAATTTTTAATATAGGTTAATTGTTTAAGAAGTAAAAAATTAAATAAAATTTTGAAACAAAAAATGGTAAATATTAAGATGAATTGTTTCAAAATTTTAAAGTTTTTTCCCATCATTAAAAAAAAATAAAATTTATGAATACAAACATTTTTGCGGACAGACATTTGCGGACGTATTAAAAAATATTTCTTTTAATTAGAAATCAGTTCTTGTATAATAAAAATTAAAATTTCATAAGAATTATGTTTAATTAAAATCAAAATTTTTAAAGCAGAATTCTGATATTTTTTTAAAGTTTATAAACAATTAATTTAGTTTGTAAATGTTTACCCAGTGTAACAAATTAATTAACTTTATATTCGTTTATTAATTTTATCTTTTAGTTAAATTTATTATAAATTATTATTTTAGAGAAATACAAATTATTATAATTTAATTTTATACTTTACATACTATATTGAGTATTATAATTATTTCTATTAGCAGTAATAATTCTTGATTTTTCAGTAAATATTCCATCACCTCCCTGTATTTGGGAATATCCATTTTGGCCATTTTTGTATTGATAAACGAATTTGCCAGTTGAAATAATTAAAAGCTTTAAATGAAATTTTATAAATTTTTTAATTTTTACCACAATAGCCAATAAAACAGTAATTGACATTAAAATCCAAAATGCTGTCCAAACATTCCCAAATTCATAATTTAATTTTTTAAACATTTCTTTATTATTAGATTGGTTATTAAGGTCAGTTGATGTTAATTTATTTTCTAAAATTGAAAAAAAATAATAATAAATAGTATCTGTATTTACATTAAAATTAAACTCTTTTATAATTCAAAGTAAATAACAAAAATAATTTTTAATAAACCAAGTTTAGGAAAAAATGTTTTTTCATTCTTAAAAGACCGAAAATTTTAGTTTTTGAAGTATTTTTCTAAAGTTTAAAATAATTCAAGTTTTGTTCCTTTCGCTCTACATCAGTTGTTCCTTACACACTACTATTAAGTTTATTATGTTTAAAGGCTTTAATTAGTCTCTACATTTAAAATAAAAACTTTTTTCTCTTATATTAATAAGTTCTCAACTTTTCTGTAATGTTTATTGAATAGGTTAATTTTTAATAGTATTCTCAGTCACTTTCTCTATATATCCCCGATCTATTTTTATTATTTTTAAATTTTTTAGTTAATATTCTATTATAAAAATATTAATTAAAAAATTAATTTTTAGTCTAAAATTACCATTTTTAATATTTTCAGTGTCATTTTCTTCTTCCCCATCTTCAGGTAACACAGCAAAGGATGACCCAATAATAGGTAGAAAATGTTTAATTTTTTCTTCAAATTTATTTATTTCTTTTTTATTTCCAAATAAATCAATCCAATTATTTTCTTCTTCAACTTTAAATAAAAAAATATTTTTAAAATAAATTTTTAAAAAAAAATTTACCTTCCCCACTTAAATTATTTTCTGCTTTACGACGTGCCTTTCTTTCAATAATAGGCATATCATGTAACCAAAAATCTAAACCTTTTACGTCCTTAAAAATAATTTTAATTAATTTACTTTTTGTAAATATAATTCAAAAGCTTAGCACAGAGATTTATTTTAAATAATTTTTTCCTCATTTAATGAATGCCCTGGAAGTTTTAGTGCCAAAAGTAAAATCGGTAATAATTTAAATTCTAAATTTCAGTCTCGTTTTTTCCAAAAATCGAGACTGTCAACTTTATAAATGGTAATTTAATTAAGTTTTTGTATTTTTAATAAAATCTATTAAAATAAATTATTTAATTTATTATATTATTAACCTGATATCCATCAACACTATGAGGGAATTCTTCAATTTTATTATTATTGCTTACATTAAAAGTAATACGAAAATAATTTCTTCCATTCCAATTTTGAGATCTCCAATCTAAAATTAATTAACATTAAAATTAATTAATTAATTAATTAAAATTTAAACCTTTATCAGGAGAATGTCCACGAACAAAATTTTTGACCATTTTTGGATAGTAATTATACATTAACTTTAAATCTGTTCTGTTAAGGGAAAATGGGTGAAGTCCAAGGAAGAAAAACCTGTAGAATAATTTAAATTATTTTTAAATAATTAAAATAGTTTATAAAACATTAATAATTTAAAAATATTCCCTTAAAAACTTAAATTGACTAAGGCAATACTTACTTCCAGTGCTGGGTATTGGACGTTTTATAGCTCTGGCGCCGGGCCGGAGCCAACTGGAGCTGGAGCCGGCTCCGGAGCCAATATCCGGAGCCATACCCAGCACTGTTTACTTCCAGATTATTCCCAATAGTTTAGCCCTTGGTTTTAATTAATTGTTTATTAAATTTACATATCATCGGCATGATTAGAATGATCAGCAATTTCAAATTCCCCAACATAACTTATCCCACCAAATCGAGTATTCACTAAAGAGGTCAAAAAGGATTCAGAATGCATAGATTCATACGTAACACGCATGTTAACTGAAAAAATAAAATTTAAAAGAGGCGTGGCCTAAATGTGGGCGGAGTTTAATAAAATATTATCAACTTTACTTGTTTTATTAAATTCTTCTTTATATCTATCAAAACAAGCATTATATGCTTCAGAGGAGTAATATCCAAATATATGAGTTGCTTTATAACATTCTTTGTCCAATCTATCGTCTTCGGTCCAACGGTCAAATTCAAGAGTTGTTGTCGAATAAATTAAATTACGAGGCTTAAGAAAAAATAAATTAATTTTTAAATAATTTTAAAACCTTCCAATTCCTCAAAGAATGGACAAAATTATCAAATGGAAGAATTTCTGTATCAATTCCTGGCCCATTAAAAATTATATGAAAATCTTCAAAATGTTGTTGTTGACGTAGTAATTCTAAAGAATCAACATTACGTAAACATTCAACTTTTTGTTGGTCAGAAAATGTTTTGTTTGTTGAATTATCTTGTAAACACTTTAATTAAAAAATTATTTATTAAATAGAAAGATAAATTTAAAAAAAAAAATTAAAGTGAATATTCAATATAATGGACCTAAACTATTTTTTAAGTTGAAGCAAAAAAAAAAGAATTAAAACTTAAGAAGTGCAGAGAAATTAAACTTACTCTAGTTCTCTGCCTTTATCTAAAATTACCCTTTACATTTGGTCTTTTTAACATAACATTTTTTAAAATTTAGATAAAATTATGAACTAAAATTTAAAAAATGGTCTTTAAAATTAGCTTTTTAATTAAACATGAATTTGTAAAATTTGGAATTTGAAAAAAATTTTTAGTCAAAATTTTGAATTAGGCAACCTGCAGTCATATTTCTTTAAGTCTTTTTAAAGGAAATTTAAAAAAAATTAAAAAATAATTTACATTAAAATGTTCGAGAAGAAGTAAACTTTGGTTTAAATTTGAATCCTTTCTGAATAAAGGAACACCAGAACTAATAAAAGCTTGTTGAAATAATTCATGTCTCACAGCTGGGGAAACACATAGAAAAGTTAAAGCAGAAGCACCAGCACTATTTCCCATTGCTAAAAATAAATAATGTTAATTTATATACAAAATAGCTTGAGGAAATGGGATAAAACTTTGGATGGAATATTCCGTCTTACAAGACTTCTGGTACTAAAATTGTTCAAATTAGTCAATGTAAACATTGACTTGCAAAAATAATTTATTTTTGTATGCCTGCCATAAAGCAACTAACATAAATGCAAAGTACGTATATAATAAAATATAAATAAATTAATTAATATTAAGCAAATAAATTATAAATTAATTAATATTAAGCAAATAATAATTGAAAATTTTTTGATTTATTATAAATTTAAATACCTGTAATTCTTTTATTATCACCACCGAAATTGTGTATTTCTTTTTGAACCCATTCTAACGCAAAAATAATATCTAAAAAAGAATTAAATTTAAAAAAAAATATTTAATTTATTAAACATTTTCTTTTACAAAATTAACTATAAAACTTAAGTTGAGCTTACTCCCCCCTATGGTTTTTAAATATTCAAAAAATTATATTTAGCCTTATATTCATTCTAGTTAGCCAAATTTGGTATCATTCTACTCTACTAGTCGAGCTCTTTCAAATTTTGAATAAATTGTTAATTTTTAAATTTCATCAAAAAATAACAATTTTATGGAAATTAACAAATAAAAGTTGTTCATTAAAAATCCTTACCATGCATAGCCATATTTCTTTTAACTGTTTTATCATTTCCCAAATCCAAAAGACCAAAAATTCCTAAACGATATGCAGAAACAACAAAAATAATATCATCAGACGAATATTTTTGTACAATTTCTGTTTCATTAAACATTGTTGCCGAATCATAAACAAAACCACCGCCATGTATGTAAAACAAAACAGGACAGTCTTTTTTATGATGCTTTGAATATTAAAAAATACTTTTATTATAAAATAAAAATTAAATTAAAAATAAATTTTAATAGAGAAATGAGCCAAGTTTTAAAGCGTGAAATATAAATATAGGTGTTGAATTAAAATAAAAATTAAACAAAAATTATTGTTACCAAATTTTGTTTAATTAATTATTATTTAATATTCAGAATTAATGCTTAAATTAATTTAAATATTATTTATTATGCTAACCCAAAGTTATTGCTTAAAAATTCTCAAAAATCTCTATCCCTTGTCTACTTGAAGTTAATAAAATTTTTTAAATTCATTTTCACTTCAAAAAATTTTAAAGCCTTTAGAGGAGGTAAACTACCCTTTTCAAAGTTCGAATAAATAATTTTTCCTAATTAAAGTATTCATTAGTGGATTTTACATTAAGACGCCGAAACGTCCTTTCCCGTTAAATTTGATCATTAATAAAAAAAAACATTACCAAACATTTAATGCTTGTAAATACATTTGCATAAATACAGTCTTCAGAAATATATTCTTGTGGTGATCTAGTTCTTGTAGAATTCTGAAAAAAAAAATTTAAAGAAAAAATTATAAAATATTTTAAATGTTACACTAAGGCATGCAGCACTGTATTGTTTAGTACTCAAAATCCCCTTCCATGGCTTTTTTGGTTTTAATGGAGAAAAACGAAGATTTCCAAGTGGAGGCTCTGCAAAGGGAATACCCTTAAAATTAAAAACAAATTTTATTTTAAATTAAAAAAAAACTTCAAAGACAATAGAAGGTTTATCACCAACATTAGATATTCGTCCTTCAATTTTACCTCCAGTTAAATTTATTATTGTGCTAATATTTTTACAGTGTGGACATTTTGACATCTTAAATAAATTGTTTAAAATTAATTAAAAAATAAAACGTGGAAGAAATCAAGACTCAAAAGAGTAAAGCTATATTCAGTTTCTTTATGGTTAAATGCTCTATTTTATATTTAAATAAATTCTTTAAAAATATTAAAAACTAAAATTAAATTCATCAAAATTAATATTCTAATTTAATAAAAAAATAATTTATATACTTTATTTTCTGATTCATTAGTTTCATTTGTTTTATTATGATGTCGATGACGATGAAAAATCCAATCAAAAAAACTTTTCTTACTAAATATATTTATTTATTTAATTAAAAATTAATTAAATAAACCTAATATCAGAATTATTAAATGTTTCAATAGTTAACTGCTGATTAATCAGAAGAAGCAGAAAAAACAATAAAATAAATTTCATCTTTACTCTAGAAATAAAGAAAATAAAAAATTAAAATCAGAATAAAACCTATTTAAAAAATTCTGATTTCATCTAATATATTTATCTGATTTAATTCTGATTTTATTAAAAGGAATTCTGGTTAAGTTCAATTAAATTTCTGACTTTGTTTTAATGTTCAAATTTTTGTATTTTTTAAAATTCTGATTTTTAATTAATTAATGCTTTAAAAACAGAAAATAATATATTCTATGTTTGTTTAAGTATAGTTTTAAATGAAAATAAGGAAAATATTACTTACACAAATAATTGTATGTAATAATGCACTATTTGTATAATATTTACATTATTTTGCTGACTTATCAGTAAATGATAAAAAAATAAAATTGCCCATTAAATGATTGATTTTTGTGACATAGCACGAAAAACAATACCTAATTTAATTGGAATTTTAAAAATAAATCTTCTCATTGTAAAAAATTAATTAGATTGATATTCTTTTATCAATTTTATCTTTTTATTTAAATTTATTATAAATTATGTATTATTTTAGGGAAATACAAATTATTATAATTTAATTTTATACTTTACATACTATATTGAGTATTATAATTATTTCTATTAGCAGTAATAATTCTTGATTTTTCAGTAAATATTCCATCACCTCCCTGTATTTGGGAATATCCATTTTGGCCATTTTTGTATTGATAAACAAATTTACCAGTTGAAATAATTAAAAGCTTTAAATAAAATTTTAGAAATTTTTTAATTTTTACCACAATAGCTAATAAAACAGTAATTGACATTAAAATCCAAAATGCTGTCCAAACATTCCCAAATTCATAATTTAATTTTTTAAACATTTCTTTATTATTAGATTGGTTATTAAGGTCAGTGTATGTTAATTTATTTTCTAAAATTTAAAAAAAAATTAATTAAATAATTAGTGTATTTACATTAAAATTAAAATCTTTTATAATTTAAAGTAAATATCACAAATAATTTTTTAATATACCCAATTTAAGAAAAAATGTTTTTTCAAACTTAAAAGTCCAAAATTTTAGTTTTTTGAAGTATTTTTTTCTAAAGTTTAAGGTAATTAAAGTTTTGTTCCCTTCGCTCTACATTAGTTGTTCCTTATACACTACTATTAAGTTTATTATGTTTAAAGGCTTTAAATAGTCTTTACATTTTAAAGAAAAATGTTTTTCTTTTATATTAATAGTTTTCGGCTTTTTTGTTATGGTTTTTGAATAGGTTAATTTTTAATAGTATTCTCGATAACTTTTTCTATATATCCCCTGTCTATTTTGATTATTTTTAAATTTTTTAGTTAATATACTATTATTAAAAAAATAAATTTAAAGATTAATTTTTAGTCTAAAATTACCATTTTTAATAATTTCAGTATCATTTTCTTCTTCCCCATCTTCAGGTAACACAGCAAAGGATGACCCAATAATAGGTAGAAAATGTTTAATTCTTTCTTCAAATTTATTTATTTCTTTTTTATTTCCAAATAAATCAATCCAATTATTTTCTTCTTCAACTTTAAATTAAAAAAAATATTTTTAAAATAAATTTTTAGAAAAAAATTAACCTTCCCCACTTAAATTATTTTCTGCTTTACGACGTGACTTTCTTTCAATAATAGGCATATCATGTAACCAAAAATCTAAACCTTTTACGTCCTTAAAAATAATTTTAATTAATTTACTTTTTTTAATTCATAATACAAGGAATTATTTTAAATAATTTTTTCATTTAATTAATGTCCTTCAAGTTTTAGGTGCCAAAAGTAAAATTAGCAAAAGGAGGTCTATACCTCTATGAGACCAATTTTCTTGCCCCAATCCCAGTCCTTGACTTAACACTTTATAAGGATACTAAAATCATTCTAAATCTTTATATCCCGGACTCGACTAAAATTCCTTCAACTCTATGCAAATAAATTGTAATTTAATTAAGTTTTTGTATTTTTAATAAAATCTATTAAAATAAATTATTTAATTTATTATATTATTAACCTGATATCCATCAACACTATGAGGGAATTCTTCAATTGTATTATTATTGCTTACATTAAAAGTAATACGAAAATAATTTCTTCCATTCCAATTTTGAGATCTCCAATCTAAAATTAATTAAAATTTAAAAAATTAATTAATTAAAATTTAGACCTTTATCAGGAGAATGTCCGCGAATAAAATTTTTGACCATTTTTGGATAGTAGTTATACATTAACTTTAAATCTGTTCTGTTAAGGGGAAATGGGTGAAGTCCAAAGAAGAAAAACCTGTAGAATAATTTAAATTATTTTTAAATAATTAAATAAGTTTATAAAACTTTAATAATTTAAAAATATTCTTTTTAAAGGCTAACTGACCAAATGGAAAAAAGAAAAACTTAAATTGCCTAAGGCAATATTTACTTCCAGATTATTTCCAATAGTTTTGCCCTTGGTTTTAATTAATTGTCTATTAAATTTACATGTCATCGGCATGATTAGAATGATCAGCAATTTCAAATTCCCCAACATAACTTATCCCACCAAATCGAGTATTCACTAAAGAGGTCAAAAAGGCTTGAGAATGCATAGATTCATATACAACACGCATATGAACTGAAAAAATAAATTTTAAAAATTATAAAAGATTGGGAAGCAGTAGGTAAGACTTTTAGTAAAAATTTTTAAAAAATTAATTTAAGCCACGCCCACTTTTAGCAATTAACTCTACATATTTTGAAGTTTATAAATTATTACTATCAATAAAATAATTTTTTTAACAATAGCAGGCCTAATTTGTTTTGTTTCTTTTAAATTAGACGGAAATTTTAAAAATAAAAATTAAAAGAGGCGTGGCCTAAATGTGGGCGGAGTTCAATAAAATATTATCAACTTTACTTGTTTTATTAAATTCTTCTTTATATCTATCAAAACAAGCATTATATGCTTCAGGAGAGTAATATCCAAAAATATGAGTTGCTTTATAACATTCCTTATCCAATTTATCGTCTTCACTCCAACGGTCAAATTCAACAGTTGTTGTCGAATAAATTAAATTACGAGGCTTAAGAAAAAATAAATTAATTTTTAACTAATTTTAAAACCTTCCAATTCCTCAAAGAATGAGCAAAATTATCAAATGGAAGAATTTCTGTATCAATTCCTGGCCCATTAAAAATTATATGAAAATCTTCAAAATGTTGTTGTTGACGTAGTAATTCAAAAGAATCAACATTACGTAAACATTCAACTTTTTGTTGGTCAGAAAATGTTTTGTTTGTTGAATTATCGCGTAGACACTTTAATTAAAAAATTATTTATTAATTAGAAGGCGCCACGACATTTGCGGCTCGACACTTGCGGCACGACACTTGCGGCCCAGACATTTGCGGCCGACTCTAATGTCAAAATTATTTTATGGAAAAAAATAAATTTTAAAAATAATAAATAAAAATTTAAATGCAAAATTTGGGGTCCACCCAATTCATCGATCAAAAATATCAACATTAAAATCTTTTAAAACGTAAAAAGGTTGTGTAGCATCATTTTTGGGAGGAGATCCGTTACGTAACTCCTTATTTTGGGGTCTACGGTATTGAGTTCTTCGTTCAACTAAACATCAATCCCTTTAAATTTTTATTTTTCAGGTTAATTTTTTCTTGAACATACAAGTACCAAGTCTTAAAAGGGATTTGAAGATCAAAGCAAATCTATGGCTATAATATATATATACAAAACCCTTAAAGGTCAAAACATTCATTGCGACAGTTTAACAACTTATCGTCCTCAAATATTGGATCACTAAATGCGGGTCCCAAGTCCCTAATTTTGGATCCAAAAATTTTTTCCCGGATAAATTGCATTGCATAAATATCTCGTCACAACTGTTTTTACGTTTTAAAAAATTTTAATGTTGATGTTTGTGACAATAAAGTGGAGTGTTGATGAATTGGGTGGACCCCAAATTTCGCATTTAAATTTTTATTATTTTTAAAATTTATTTTTTTTTTATAAAATAATTTTGACACTAGAGTCGGCCGCAAATGTCTGGGCCGCAAATGTCGGGCCGCAAGTGTCGTGCCGCAAGTGTCGAGCCGCAAGTGTCGCACCCCCAATTAGAACGGTTAAATTTAAAAAAAAATTAAAGTGAATATTCAATATAATGGACCTAAACTATTTTTTAAGTTGAAGCAAAAAAAAAAGAATTAAAACTTAAGAAACGCAGAGAAATTAAACTTACTCTACGCTCTCTGCCTTTATATAAAACTACCCTTTACCTTTGTTTTTAACATAACATTTTTTAAAATTTAGATAAAATTATGAACTAAAATTTACAAAATAGTCTGTAAAATTAGCTTTTTAATTAAACATTAGAATTTGTAAAATTTGGGAATTTAAAAGAAATTTAAAGCCAAATCCTGAATTAGGCAATCTTTAGCCATTACTTTAAGTTTTTAAAGGAAATTTTTATAAAAAATTAAAAAGTAATTTACATTAAAATGTTCGAGAAGAAGTAAACTTTGGTTTAAATTTGAATCCTTTCTGAATGAAGGAAAAGCAGAACTAATAAAAGCTCGTTGAAATAATTCATGCTTAACAGCTGGGGAGACACACAGAAAACTCAAAGCAGAAGCACCAGCACTATTTCCCATTGCTAAAAATAAATAATTTTAATTTATATACAAAATAGATTGAGGAAGTTGAATAAAATTCTGGATGGAATACTTCGTCCAATAAAGACTTCTTGTACTAAAACTGTTCAAATTAGTCAATGTAAACATTGACTTGCAAAAATACATATTTTGGATGCCTGCAATAAAGCAACTAACATAAATGCAAAGTATGTATATAATAAAATATAAATAAATGAATTAATATTAAGCAAATAATAATTGAAAATTTTTTGAATTATTATAAGTTTAAATACCTGTAATTTTTTTATTATCGCCACCGAAATTGTGAATTTCTTTTTGAACCCATTCTAACGCAAAAATAATATCTAATGAAAAATTAAATGAAATTTAAAAAATGTTTAATTTAATTAAACATTTTCTTTTACAAAGCTAAAACTTAAGTTGAGCTTACTCCCCCCTATGGTTTTTAAATATTCAAAAAATTATATTTAGACTTATGCTTATTCTAATTCGTCAAATTTGGTATCATTCGACTCTACTAGTCGAGCTCTTTCAAATTTTGCATAAATTATTAATTTTTAAATTTCATCAAAAAATACCGATTTTATGGAAATTAACAAATAAAAGTTGTTCATTAAAAATCCTTACCATGCATAGCCATATTTCTTTTAACTGTTTTATCATTTCCCAAATCCAAAAGACCAAAAATTCCTAAACGATATGCAGAAACAACAAAAACAATATCATCAGAAGAATATTTTTGTACAATTTCTGTTTCATTAAACATTGTTGCCGAATCATAAACAAAACTACCGCCATGAATGTAAAACAAAACAGGACAGTCTTTTTTATGATGCTTTGAATATTAAAAAATAATTTTATGATAAAATAAAAATTAAATTAAAAATAAATTTTAATAGGCAAATAAACAAATTTTTAGTGTGAAGCATTTAACTTTATTTCCATTCACAAAAAATTCTAAAATCTTTAGAGGAGGTAAGCTAACCCTTTTAAAGTTCGAATAAATATTTTTTCCTAATTAAGGTATTCATTAATTAATTTTACATTAAGACACCGAAACGTCCTTTTTAAAGATGAGAATTAATAAAAAATATTACCAAACATTTAATGCTTGTAAATACATTTGTATAAATACAGTCTTCAGAAATATATTCTTGTGGTGATCTAGTTCTTGTAGAATTCTGAAAAAAAATTAAGAAAAAAAAAATTATAAAATATTTTAAATGTTACACTAAGGCATGCAGCACTGTATTGTTTAGTACTCAAAATTCCCTTCCAAGGCTTTTTTGGTTTTAATGGAGAAAAACGAAGATTTCCAAGAGGAGGCTCTGCAAATGGAATACCCTTAAAATTAAAAAAAATTTTATTTTAAATTTAAAAAAAACTTCAAAGACAATAGAAGGTTTATCACCAACATTAGATAATCGTCCTTCAATTTTACCTCCAGTTAAACTTATTATTGTGCTAATATTTTTACAGTGTGGACATTTTGAAATCTTAAATAAATTGTTTAAAATTAATTAAGAAATAAAACGTGGAAGAAATCAAGACTCAAAAGAGGAAAGCTATATTCAGTTAATTTATGGTTAAATGCTCTATTTTATATTTAAATAAATTCTTTAAAAATATTAAAAATTAAATTCATCAAAATTAATATTCTAATTTAATAAAAAAATAATTTATATACTTTATTTTCTGATTCATTTGTTTTATTATGATGTCGATGACGATGAAAAATCCAATCAAAAAAACTTCTCTTACTAAATATATTTATTTATTTAATTAAAAATTAATTAAATAAACCTGATACTAGAATTATTAAATGTTTCAATAGTTAACTGCTGATTAATCAGAAGAAGCAGAAAAAACAATAAAATAAATTTCATCTTTACTCTAGAAATAAAGAAAATAAAAAATTAAAATCAGAATAAAATATATTTAAAAAATTCTGATTTTCATTTAACATTTTTATCTGATTTAATTCTGATTTTATTAAAAGGAATTCTGGTTATGTTGAATTAAATTTCTGGCTTTGTTTTAATGTTCAAATATAATTCTGATTTTTCAAAGTTTTGTAATTTTTAAAATTCTGATTTTTAATTAATTAGTGTTTAAAAAACAGAAAATAATATATTCGATGTTTGTTTATAGTTTGAATTGAAAATAAAGAAAATATTATTTACACAAATAATTATAAGTAATGCACTATTTGTATAATATTTACAATATTTTGCTTACTTATCAGTAAATGATAAAAATATAAAATTGCCCATTAAATGATTGATTTTTGTGACATATAAAATTGCATGAAAAATGATTAAAAAGAAATTTTATAAATAATAAAGAAATGCCATCAATTGTAATTAAATATAAAATAATTTCATGTTTTGACGAATAAATATTGAAAAAATATTAAGAATGGAAAAAACAAAAGAATAAGTAAAATGGAGTGGAAAAATAATTCTTAAGAATGTTTTCTGTTTGGACTAAGAATTTAAATTTATTTCATTTTTTCCAATAAAGAAATATTTCAGAAAAAATTGCTTCTTAAAAATAACTTTAAAAAATATAAAAATTCTGATTTAAATTAAACATTAATTTAATGTTAAAATTCTGATTTTATGGTTCAGAAACATTTGTTAATGCGTCCTCATGTTTGTTGTTTATTTGTGTTTTTTCTTTATTTTGTGTAGAAAATTATAAATTCAATAAATTATTTTATTCATCAAATTATTAATTAATATTTAATTATGAAGATTTATTGAAGCTAATTTTGATTTTAAAATATATAAAAAATTTCTTATAGCTTTTAATTCATTATTATTTGCTTCAATATTAGTTCTATTATTTAATGGTGCTAATTCAATTAAAGAAGAATTTGATCTTTCTAATTCAGATATTAATTGTTGTATTACTTCAAGGTCCAAAATGACCTTAATTGAATAAAAATTTAAAAATAAAAATATTAACCTGATTTATTTTATTCTGGGCATTTAGGAAGAATTCCATAATAAACAAACTTTTTTGTTAATTAAAAGAATTTATAAAAAATTTAAATTCTAAAAAAATAATTAATCCAAAAATATAATAAAGAGGATTTTTTGCATTAAAAAAAATTTTTTTATGTTGATTCATAAATTTTCAGTTATCGCATTTTTTTATATATAATACATATTAATTTTCGGTAAATAAATAATTAAATATAAAAGTGCTTTAATAAAAAAAAAACTTTATTTTTTTAATATATGACAACTCATCATTAAAGCTTGCTAAAAATTGAAATTCTATTGTAAAAAGCATATTTGATTAAGTAAAAAAGGTTTAAATAAAATACATTTAATGTATAATTGATTAAATAAAATACAGAATTGTGTGCAACTTAAAGCTTAACGGAAATAATAATCGATACAAAAGTAAATCTAAAAGCTTTTAAAGAAACTTGATAAAAGGTAGAAATCTAATGAAATTGTATTTTCCGGAATTAATTTAATTTATATTATTATTTAAAATACAGATTATAAACATTTAATTTGTTCTCTATATTTTAATTTTTTTTAAATCAATTTGTTTTACTTTTGTAATTTTATCGCTATAGTGATCAAGTACAAGCCAATTAATTTACATAAAAAAAATAATTTTATAAAGCCTAATAATAAAAATAAAATTAATTCTGATTCATTGCAATTTTTTTTTAAACGAAAAAAAAATTGAGTTTTTTCTAATTAATAATATTTACTAAAATTGATTAAAAACTATATTAATAATTTAAATCTAATTAATTTATTTATTTAAATATATTTTCATAAATGAATGAACAACCTATTCGTAAAAAAATAATTGTATTAGATTATATTCCTGAACATCATTTGAAAAAATCGAAGAAAAAATTAATTAAAAAACCTAAAACAATTAAAAAAAAGAATAAGTATGTACAAATTAATATTATTTTTTATTTAAATAATTTTTAGAAAAAAATCCGAAATAATGAAGAAATCAATTAAACAGGCAAAACAAACATATCAGATGCAGCATAAAAAAGTTTTAGCTGGTTAAAATTACATTTCAAGTTCATTTTTTAAAGCTATTGTATTTTATTATTTCAAGTTTATTTTTTAGGGCTATTGTATTTTATTTTTTAACTTTATTTCTGTTCTTAAAGTTTTTTTTTTAATGTCAGAATATACATTTATATTTTTTTCTTATTAAATTTGTATTTCAAGTTTATTTATTTCCATTTTTTTGTGTTTAAAGTTTATTTTGTTTCATTTTACTGGTCATGTTTTTCAAGTTCTTTAGATTTTATTTTTGTATTTTATATTTTTTTCCATTTCAACTTTACTTTAATATTTTTAATTTATTGTATTTTTTAATTTTTAATAAATGTTTGAAGCAATTAATCAATTTAAAAATGAAGAATAATTGAAGAGAAAAGATTGTAAAAAATCAAAAAATTAAAAAACTTTTTCGTTACATTATTTTTATATTTTTTATATAAAAGGTTGAACACATGGTAATGATTGTAAATAAAATTTTATTATTTATTTTTATTTTTTGTTACGTATTTTTAATATTTTTAAGAAAATAGTTAACTTATTATAATTAAGTTAATTAAAAAAAAAAGAACAAATTAGTCTGTGGACTTTTTCGAGTAAAAATCGAATTAATCAAAACCAAAAAATTCAAACCAGTCGATAATTATTGAAAATCTATCAACAAAATAGTGATAAAAAAATGTTTGATAACCTTATGGTTAAATAATCAAATAAATAATATACAATAAAAAATTTATTTAATTTATGTTAGAAAGTAATATTAATTAAATATGGAAAAAATAATTAACGAAGTCATAAAAGTAAAACCTTTAATAAATCAAAAAATCATAAAATAATTTAAAATATAAATAGAACAAACTTAAAAATTAATTTTATAAAAAGGATTAATTTCTAAGAAGAAAAAATGTCTAAGACAAATGAACGAAGCAGAGAAATACAACTTACTCTGCGCTCTCTTTCTTTAACTCAATCTTATATTTAAATAATTTATTGTTTTTTAAATTTATTTAAAAATTTTTAATTTTTGAAAAATAATTAATAAAATTAATTTTAATCCAAAAGATCAAAATAAATAAAATATTTTATTTACACATTTTTCCAATAAAAATCATAAATTAAATTCCATTATTTATCTGATAAATTTAATTTTTTTATAAATTAAATGACTAATCAATTTAAATTAAAAATAACTACATATTTACTAAAAAGCTTTAACATAAAAATTTTCATTTTAATTTAAAAATTTATTAAGGATAAAATTAATTTTTTAATTAATTTAATTATGTATTTTTATTTTATTATTTTTACTTTGTGTTTTGTAGAGGTAAAATACAAAATTATATAAAATTGAGAAGGGTCTATTTCCTTTAGAATTTAAAGAGAAAGAAAAGATAAACTTTTATAATAAACTTTGCAACTTGAAGATAAACTTTTTGTGTTTGTAAACTTAAAAACTTGAAAAATAATTTAGTTTTTAATTGTAATCTTAAAGTTAAAAGAAAGGAAAAAGTTTCAAGTTTATTAATTTAAATAGATGAAGGATTGGGGTTTTATTTAAAATTAAATTTGTTTTAATTTTAATTTATTAAAGATTGAGATGAAAGAAGAGAAAAAAAGTTATGTTTTGTTTAGAGAAGAGTTGAAGAAGGCTAACAAGACAGGATATATTTGTAAAAAATATGGAGATATTAATCAATGTGGATGTTTAATTGAAGGAAGAATACCTTCCACCTTTATCTTCCCTTATTCAAGCAATAAAAATGGAAAAGAAATTTTTAAAATTACAACTGTATTTATTTATAATGTTTAAAAAAAATAATTTTTAATAAAATTAAGTTGCCATCATGTGGAAATGAATTTTATGATATAATGAAAAGATGCGCGTTGGTTTGTAAATAAAATAATAATTTTTAAATAATTAATAAATTTAATGTTTGGGCTTTTATTTAGTGTTGGGGTTTACTCCTTTACTAAGATAATTATAAAAAATAATTATTTGTTTTTTCAAAAAAGTTTTTTTTCTAGGCAAGCTTTTTCAACGATAAAAAACCGAAAGAAGTGAAAACTGATAATGCTAATAAAAGTAAATTTTTGTTAAATATTAAAAAATTTAAAAAAGAAATCCTTGTGCTTCTTGATGGTTGTGCAAGTTGTAAAAGTGGAGGAATGATAACTGGTTTAAGAATTACACATTTAGAGGAGTCGGGAGGATTATTGTCAAAATGCAATGAAATCAAAGAATTCGAGGCATTCGAAAGTGATAATCTTCAAATAAGAATCCCGGAGGATTCTTCCTTTACTCTACCCTTTATTCTATATCATCGAGTATGTGAACATGTATTTTTGACATTGGTACCTAGTAATAAATATTTGGACATTAAACTACATATTTCTTATACGTAAGTATTTTTTTATTCAGTTTAAAATTCTTTTGAGAATTATAAATTTTGAACATTTTTGAAGACTATAAGCTAAAGTTATAAATTTTTAAATAATAAAAACATTAAATTTATAGTTTAAAAAGTAAATATAATTAAAATATATTTTTTTTTAGTTGTAACAATATCAAAGGAACAAAAATTGTAAATTTACCATCAATTGATGTATCTGCACATAAAGTAATATTTTTAATTAATTTATTACAAAATATATTTAAATTAATTTAAAGGAAAGAGTGGTTGAAATGCGTGGAATTAGTGTTAATTTAGATGATGGAAATGTTAAACAAATTATAAGAAAAGATGACATCTATACTGAACATAATAAATTGGGAGATTGGGTTGATGGAAATAGTGATTGTTGGATAAATGAAAAGAATTCAAAATGTACTTTAAAATGAAAGGAAAAAATTTTATAAGAAATAATAATAATTCTGACACAAAATATTTTTTTGAAATTATATAATAATTGATTTAACATTATTTTTATTTTATTTTGAATATTTTTAAACAGTAAATTTGCTTTAATTAAATTAATTAAGGTTGTATTGTTTTTACATAAATATTTTATTTAAAGTTGTTGACTGTAAAACATTATTTTAATAATAAAAATTAATTCAAGAAATTTCTACAAAGCTAGTAGTTATTTAATTATTTTTCACTCTATTCAAAGATCAATTGAAGCAAAAATTTAGAACACTAACTAGTAATAGAATATAAAATTTTTAAACATTTAATTAAGTTTATATTAATTTTTTTATTGTGTAAAAATATTTAATAAATAAAATTAATTGAATTTTTTAACTATAATAATTTAATAAATTAAGTTAAAAATTATTATTAAATTATTTTTTGTCTAAAAGAATATTTAAATTATTCAATTATATCTCTAGCGGACAAAGGGGAACTTTTTAATATTAATTACATTATATTTAAATAAATTAAAATTTAAGTCAGAATAATATTTAATTTAATTAATTTATTTATCAAAAATTAATTTAATTATTAAAAATTAAAAAAATAATTATTTTAAATATTTCGTCTTCCTGGGTTTACATTATCGGGGATATTAAACATATTAATAATGCAAAGACAGGAATAGTTTAATCTTTCGTAACAAATACATATATTTAATCTCCCGCAATAACGGCAATTTTTACAATTAAAATTAGAATGACTACATCTACCACATCTTGGTACAAAAGGTATTTCTTTATTGCAGAAACAGCTAGTTGGAGTTGGGGTTCTCATTCTAAAAGGCTGAAAGAATTATTTAAATTTTTATTTATTTTTTTAGTTTGGAATTAAAGTTTGGCACAATAACTAATTATAAAAAAGTATTTTTTTTAGCAAGGAAAGGACAAAAACAAATTAAAATGCATTGCACCCATCCCTGCTTTAAATTAATAATTTAATTCACCCGACAATTTTATAATAATTTTTTATTTTAAGTTTAATCGAACTTTTAAACAAAGCAATAAAATTAAAAAAAATTAAATATTTAATTATGAAAATTTTGATATAAAACATACTTTTGCTTCTAATAAATTATTTTTTAGTTATTAAAATTTATTTAATTATTAAATAATATTTTAGAAACAATTTAAATAAGATTGGAAAAATTAAACTATTAATTAAAAAATTAATTTAATTATTAAATTAAGCAATAATAAAAATAATATTAAACAACAAAACTTGAAAATAAAATGAATCATAAATTGGTTAATTAATTAAAAAATAAATTATAATTAAATAATGCAAATAATATTATTCATTTAATAAATTAATTTTAAATATTCATTACCCATATACAACCAATTTATGAATTTTTTTAAATTGTACAATTAGAAAAAAAATTTTATTCCCAAAAATTACTCATTACATTTACTAATAAAAATTTAAAAAAAAATCAAATATACGCCCATCAAAAAATTAATATAAATAAAGGGGAGAAAGGACATTAATCAAATTATTCAATTTTATTTTATTTAAATTAAAAATAATTTATTTAATTTAATTAAATAATTAATTTTACCTAAAGCTATCAGACTTTCTTTAAAATAAAATAATTATAAAATAAATAATATTCTATTTTATTTCATTGGAAGTTTGATAGATTTAGTGTTTAGTATATTAAATAAATATTTAATTATTAAAAAATATTTTTTTTTTTAAATTAACAATATTTAAATATTAAATTGTTGTTTGGAAAACAATTGTTTATTTTAATTTAAACAAAACTTTTGTTGTTTCTCAAACTTAAAAGAAAAGGATTATAAGGTGATATTAAAATTAAATTTTAATATTTTAATATTTAGACTAAATTTGGGGAATTAATTTAAATTAATTAAATATTTACAAAATATATTCTTTTTACCTTCTAATAAAAGTAAATATTTTTAATTTATTTAAAAAAATTTAATTTTATTTTTAAGTTGGAAGAATATGGAAAGAATATTTTTTCTTTATGTGCAACAGATTAAATTCCAAATATTATTCGACTATATATAATTATTAAATATTATATTTGGAAAAAAAATTCCAATTCAAAATAATTGTCAAAAATTAAAATTATTTGATTATTTGAGGATGGAATTTCTAATAATATATGGTTAATTATTTAATTAATTAACATAAATTTAATTATAATTTTACAGATGTTTGCATCAGATAATCCAATAAATTAATAAAGTGGATTATTTTTAGTTTAAGAATTAATATTTATTTATTTAATATTCTGAAGTGAATTAATTGTAAAAACATTCAAATATTAATTTTTATGTACTTTTTATTTATTAAACAATAGAAAGGTTTATTTTTATTAATTAATATTATTTTTAAATTATTAAATAATAATTTTTAGTGATAAATTTATTTCACATGGTAGTGGTCATTTATTTAAATGTTTGGGACTGTATTTAGATGGTATATAAACTTGTATTTTTGTATTTGTAATAAAGATGTTCGTACAGTAAAAGGTAACAACAAATTTTTGTATTTGTTGTTGTTGTTGTTTTGAATGGTAATTATTTTTTGTATAAAAACATTTAAATAAACTTAAGTTTAAGCTTCTGATTTTCAAACTAATCAGAATGTTTAAATAAATTAAAATTGTTTTGGATTGGAAATTATTTAATTAATTTTCTTCATGGTATCAGATCCAAGTATTCGACTATATCAAATATTAATATTATAAATATTGGTGTCTAAAATTTGTAAAAATTAATAATTATATTATAAAATAATATATTTAAATTAATTATAGAATTGTGAGGATTTAATTGTTCTAAAAAAAATAATTAATTTGTTTTAATTATTATTTTATAATTTTCTACAACATTCGAATAAAATGTAAATTTATTTTTTAATTTAAAATTTTATTTTATTTATACAGACAATTCAATATTTAGAAACTCATGAAATTTGCAATTGGATTGTTCTTTTGGACAATAATTTTATTTTTAAATTTGTAAAAGCTTATTAAATAATTAAAGAGGGAATCTGACAATTTTATTTAAAAGGTCAATTGCAAGAACTTTTGATTTATAACAATGTTCTACTATTTTAAAGTATTTTAAAGAAAATATATGTTGTCTAACATGTTTTACATTCAATGGATGATACTCTTTAGGAATATTAATTTAAAAAAAAAAGAATTTAAAGATTAACTTTATTTTGATAATTATAGAATATAATTTGTTTTTTTTTTTTTAATTTAAATATATCTTTTATTTAATTTATAAAATAATTTTAAAAGAAATAAAATTTTTTAAAATAAATTATTTAAATAATAATTCTAATATTAATAAATTATTGTTTTTTTATATAATTTAAATGAAATTAAATAAAACATAATTTTATTTAAATTTTTTAAAATTTAGTTTATATTTTTATTTAAAATTCAAAAAAAGTTATAATAAAATAATTAAATATAAAGGTAATTAAGTTAAGAAAAGGAAGAGAATATAGAGTATTGTATTTCTCTACCATTGCATGTACTCCTTTTAATTTATTTTCAAGTTTATTTAAAATAATTTCTTTTTAAATAATTAATTTTTTTATTTTAAAGATTATTAATCTATCGAAAATCAATTTATAAAAAAAAACTCAAGTAATTGATGGAACAAAAATTTTTTAATTAAATAGGAAAAAATTCTAGGATTTTCATTTGGTGCCTTTCAATTAGAGATAAGCTCGGTCGATTTTTTCGACTTCTAATTATTCGGTTTTTAATCAAAGAAATCGACTGTTTCAATAATTTCTACATTAAAAATCTAAAATGAAATCTTTTTAGTCAAATTAATTTATTTATTGTTAGGAATAAAAAATGAACAAAAAATATATTGAAATAAAACTGTATTTATAAAATTTTATTTACAGTCTTTACCATGTTTTCAACCTTTTATATAAAAAAATAAAAAAATAATGTGAAGAAACTGTTTTTTACTTGTTTGATTTTTTACAATCTTTTTCTTTTCGATTATTCTTCATTTTTAAATTTATTAATTGCTTCAAACATTTATCAAAAATTAAAAAAGATAAACAACTTTAAATATTAAGTAAACTTAAAATGGAAAAAATACTAAATACAAAAATAGATTATAGTATTGTAAAATAAGCATGAAATGTTAGAAAATATAAAATACAAAAAAAGAATTTAAAGAGCACAAAATAAAATAATAAAAATAAACTTGAAATAATAAAATACAATAGCCCTAAAAAATAAACTTGAAATAATAAATACAATAGCCCTAAAAAATAAACTTAAAATAATAAAATACAATAGCCATAAAAAATAAACTTGAAATAATAAAATACAATAGACCTAAAAATGAACTTGAAATATAATTAATATAAATTAACCACCTAAAACTTTTTACGCTGCATCTCATATATTCGTTTGGCTTGTTTAATTGATTTTTCCATTATTTTAGATTTTTTTCTAAAAATTATTTAAATAAAAAATAATATTAATTTGTACATACTTATTCTTTTTTTTAATTGTTTTAGGTTTTTTATTTAATTTTTTCTTTAATTTTTTCAAATGCTCTTTAGGAATATAATCCAATATAATTATTTTTTTACGAATAGGTTTTTTCTTAGATTTCATTTATATAAATATATTTAAATAAAATAATTAATTATAATTAAATTATTATTAAACAATTTTTGGATTAATTAGAAAATGAACCAAAAAATTCAATTTTGTTAGTTTAAAAAGGATTGCAATGAATCAGAATTTATTTTACTTTTATTTGACATTAAGCTTCGTAAAATCATTCTCTTCTGTGAATTATTTGAACATAATTATTATAATTATAAAATTCAAAAAGAGGAGGAACAAAGTGATTAGAAAAAATTAAAATTAAAAAAAATGATTTTGTTTGGGCAAATGACTGAATTTATTTTAGAGATGAATAATTAATGTATACAAGGTAGAAGAAAAAAATGGGAAAAACTTTTGTATAAATTAGCCATCAAAATAAAAAAAATAATTAAATTAAAAATTAATTTTTTAATCAAATAATAAATTATTAATATTCAGTAACTCTCCTGATTAAATTTTTATTTATTAACTGAATCATTTAGTGCTATAAACAGGGTAATATATATATGCATTTAAGTCCGTAAAATTTATCCAAGAGCCTTATTGATTTAAATCAACTTTAATTAATTTATAAAAATAAATATAAAGAAAATAGTATAAATTAATTAAATAAACTATAAATTAGTTTTTTAAAAATTATAAAAATAAGATTACAAATAGAATTGTAAAATTTAAAAAGAATTAAAACTTGAGTTGTAAAATGTAAAAAAATTACAAATAAGTTGTAAAATTTAAATAAAATTAAAACTTGAATTGTAAAAGAAATATTCATTAATTTTATTGGCCGTTTATTAATAAATTAATTAAATTATTTTTTAAATATGACTTAAAATAATTAGAAGTTCATATTTTTTAGTATTAAAAAGTTTAAACACTAACTTTTTAAAAAGATTATTAAGTTTATACCAATTTAAGCATTTTTATTAATAATTAACTTTTAAAATTATAATTTTATTTGAAACAAAATTTTATAAGAATTAAAATTAATATATGAATTAATCCTTCTCTTTAATAAAATATTTTTTTAACTTATTTTTACCTTCTTAATAAATAATCGTAGAAAAATAATGTTAAAATTGCATAAAAAACAATTACCTTAAATAAAAAATATTTTAAAAATAATAAAAAATATTCCATCAATTGTGAGTTAGTACATAATTAAGTATACTAAACATTCTCATTTTGAACTAATAATTATTGAAAGAATATTAAAAATAGAATAAGTAAAAGAATAAAAAATAAATTAATTTATAAACAATTCAGGAAACATTAAAATAAAAATATGTTAATAAATAAATTAGTATTAAATATTTTTAAAATTAAATATTAAAAAAGAAATTAAATAAACTGAAAATAAATTAAAAAGGAGTACATGCAATGGTAGAGAAATACAATATATATACTCTATATTCTCTCTTCCTTTTCTTAACTTAATTACCTTTATATTTAATTATTTTATAATAACTTTTTTTGAATTTTAAATAAAAATATAAACTAAATTTTAAAAAATAAATAATAAAATTATGTTTTATTTAAATATTTAATTTCATTTAAATTACATAAAAAACTAGAATTAATTAATATTAAAATTATTATTTAAATAATTCATTTAAAAAATTTTATCTTGTTTAAAATTATTTTATAAATTAAATAAAAGATATATTTAAATTAAAAAAAAAAAACAAATTATATTCTATAATGATCAAAATAAAGTTAATCTTTAAATTCTTTTTTTTTTTTAATTAATATTCTTAAAGAATAAAAGCCATTGGATTAAACATCTTATTAGACATTAAAATAGTAGAACATTGTTATAAATCAAAAGTTTTTTCAATTAACCATTCCCTTTAATTATTTAATAAATATTCAGCCTTGATAAAAAATATTGTCCAAAAGAACAATCCAATTGCAAATTTCATGAGTTTCGAAATATTGAATTGTCTGTATAAATAAAATAAAATTTTAAATTAAAAAATAAATTTACATTTTATTGGAATGTTGTAGAAAATTATAAATTAATAATTAAAATAAATTAATTATTTTATTAGAACAATTAAATCCTCAACAATTCTATAATTAATTTAAAATTAATTATTTTATATAATTATTAATTTTTACCAATTTTAGACAACAATATTTATAATATTAATATTTGATATAGTCGAATACTTGGATTTGATACCATTAAGAAAATTAATTAAATAATTTCCAATCCAAAACAATTTTAATTTATTTAAACATTCTGATTAGTTTGAAAATCAGAAGCTTAAACTTAAGTTTATTTAAATGTTTTTATACAAAAAATAATTACCATTCAAAACAACAACAACAACAACAAATGTTTGTATTTCATTGTTACCTTTTACTATACGAACATCTTTATTTACAATACAAAAATACAAGTTTATATACCATCTAAATACAGTCCCAAACATTTAAATAAATGACCACTACCAAGTGAAATAAATTAATTACTAAAAATTATTATTTAATAATTTAAAAATAATATTAATTAATAAAAATAAACCTTTCTTATTGTTTAATAACCAAAGAGTACATAAAAATTAATATTTAAATGTTTCTACAATTAATTCACTTCAGAATATTAAATAAATAAATATTAATTCTTAAACTAAAAATAATCCACTTTATTAATTTATTGGATTATCTGATGCAAACATCTTTAAAATTAAATTTAATTTATATTAATTAATTAAATAATTAACCATATATTATTAGAAATTCCATCCTCAAATAATTAATTTTTGACAATTATTTTGAATTGGAATTCTTTTTCAAAATATAATATTTATATTTAATAATTATATATAGTCGAATATTTGGAAGTTAATTCTGTTGCACATAAAGAAAAAATATTCTTTCCAAATTAATATATAATTTATGCATATTCTTCTAAATAAAAATTTAATTTGTAGACTTAAAAATAAAATTAATTTTTTTAAATAAATTAAAAATATTTACTTTTATTGAAAGGTAAGAATATATTGTAAATATTTAATTCTTCAAATAAATCCAAATTTAGTCTAAATATTAAAATATTTAATTTAATTTTTAATATTACCTTATAATCCTTTTCTTTCTTCAGGTTTGAGAAACAACAAAAGGTTTGTTTTAATTAAAATAAACAATTGTTTTCCAAACAATAATTTAATATTTAAATATTGTTAATTTTTAAAAAAATACATTTTTTAATAATTAAATATTTATTTAATATACTAAACACTAAATCTATCAAACTTCCAATGAAATAAAATAGAATATTATTTATTTTATAATTATTTTATTTTAAAGAAAGTCTGATAGCTTTAGGTAAAATTAATTATTTAATTAAATTAAATTAATTATTTTTAATTTATTAAATAAAATAAAACTGATTTATTTGGTTAGTGTCCTTTCTCCTTTATTTATATTAATTTTTTGGTGGGCGTATATTTGAATTTTTTTTAAATTTTTATTAGTAAATGTAATGACTAATTTTTGGGAATATTTTTGATAATTGTACAATTTTTAAAAAAATTATAAATTGGTTATAAATAATTAGTGAATAGTTAAAATTAATTTATTAAGTTAATAATATTATTATAGCTTTGCATTATTTAATTATAATTTATTTTTTAATTAATTAACTAATTTCTGATTTATTTTATTTTCAGTCTTTTCTTGAATATTCTGTTATGTTTACAACTTCTATGTTTAATTAATTTCAGAATATATCAGAAGTTTTATTTAAAAAATCAGAATTTAATTTGTAAAAATTTAAGTTTGTACATTATTTTAATTTTTATTTTCAGAATTCTGGTTTTTCTTTAAGTAAATGTAAATGTTACTTAATAATAATTCAAATTAATTAATCAAATTTGTTATATAATAAATTATTAAAAAATTAATTCCTTTCAACTACTATTTTATTTTTATAAAACAACAAAATGCTTTAAATAAGGTTTAAATTAATTTATAATTTAATTATTTTTCCAAATTTATCTATTTATTTAAATTTTAGTTTTTGTTTATTTTTCCAATAAATTAACTGATCTATTAATACAACAATTTATATTATAAAAAAATTATTTTATTTTTAATTAAAGAATGTTAGAATATTTATGTTGATTTAACAATTTTTAATGTTAATGACAGCTCATCTTTGGCAGAGTGGATAAAATTAACTATGAGGAAATTTTTTAACTTTATTTTTAATTACTTAAATTAAAATGTATTTTTAATTACTTAAATTAAAATGATTTTTTGCAGATTGTGAGCAAATTTGGAATTTTGTATTAAAAAAAATATAGCTGATGAAATTTTAAAAAATAAAATAAAGATCAATTTGTTAATAAAAATTAAAAGATTTTGGCTTTAATATTTCTTGAAAATTTTTAAAAATTCTAAAATGATTAAAAACATTTAAAAATAATTTTAACATCCTTCCTAATAATTTTATAATTCTTCCTTCAATTAAAATTAATTGTTAAAAATATTTAATTTATTAATCTATTGATAAATATAAATTATATAAATTAATAAAGAGAAATAAAAAAATACAAAGCTTTTTTCAATTCTTTATTTACTTTTGTTGAATATATTAAGTTATTATTAAATGGTTTAATTAATTAAATTTCAAGTTTTTAAGTTCTTATAAAGTAAAAAATTCTGATCTTAAAAAATGTGTATTATCCATATATGTACTGATCTTAAGTTTTTTAATTTAATTATTATTTTAATATTAACTCAGACATATTATTCTAAAATATACAAAAATATTTTTTTAAATTAAAATTATTTTTATTTTTGCAAAACTATTAGCTTATTTTACTATTTATTTTTATTTTCATTTTTCTATTAACTATTTTTCATTCTAAAAATAAATATTGTTAAAATCAACTGATCAGGCAAAAATAATTTTTGATTAAAATTAGAGATAATAAAATATTTTAAATTAAATGAATCATTTTTTAATAAAATTTTATAATTAATAACGCCCACAAAATATAAAAATATAAAAGCATTAAATAATTTAATTAATTTAAACAAACAAACAAATTATCAATTAAAATTAT
Organism: Meloidogyne graminicola; assembly: GCA_036172905.1. Taxonomy (NCBI): domain Eukaryota; kingdom Metazoa; phylum Nematoda; class Chromadorea; order Rhabditida; family Meloidogynidae; genus Meloidogyne; species Meloidogyne graminicola. Next base: position 2,010,572 of record JARPZY010000004.1, read on the forward strand.
CAATATAACCAACTTTTTAATTAAAAAACAATTTATTCAAATTTAATAAAACTTTTTATTATTAATTATTAATTAAATTTATTTTCGCTTTTGGAAGAAAATAAATTTATTTTTTGTATTTTTGTATGTTTATTTTCTTTTGTATTTTCAAGTTTATTTTTTTAGTTAAAAACAATTTTTATTTTTGTATTTTGTAAGTTTATTTTCAAGTTTATATTATGTTTTTTTTTTATTTAAAATTAATTAAAACTTTTTTAGTTATTTTTTATCAATTTATTTTCATTATTTATATAATCAACATTTCAATTTATTTTTTTGTAATTTTATTATTAAATTATAACCAACTTGTCTTTATGAAGGTAATGGAATTTAAAAATTTGAAGTTCTTATAGCTAAAAATTTTTTTAATTTTTTTTTTGACTCAAATTTTAAAGATTTTTTTCTAATTAGAAATTTCTATTGAATTACAAAAAATTTCTATATTTGTAAAATAATTTCTTTCATATACTAAAAATATTATTCTTTCAGAAATCTAACTCTAAAATTTTTTATCTTAAATATTAATTAAGTTAATTATTTATAATTTTTGTTATTTAAATTTTAAACAAAAATTTATTTAATAAAAGTAGAACTATATAATAATTTAATTTTAATAAAATATAAATTAAATTTTATTTAAAGAAAATGGCATCAATTATTTTCTTTATGTTTATTAATTTTTTGATGATTTTTAACACCAACAACGAGACTTTTGAGGAAAAATATGAAAAAAGTTATGCACAATTACCAAATCCAATACCCGTATATGTGGTATATTCATATATTATTTAAAAATGATTTAAATAAATATATTTTTAATAGGAATTGCTTCCATGTCCAAACTGTGAAGAATGGTGCGCCAACGATCCAAAATATACTTGCAATTATTTTTGCACCGTGGATCGTAATCCTGGAATAAATATGGGTTCTATTAATACCAATGGTAATTAAAATAATGTCTTTTATTATAAATAATTATTAAAATCATAAAATTTAGAAATAGACGAGCTTAGAGGACATGTAAAAGATTATGTGAAGAGAATGTTAGAATATAATATAACAAAAAAATGGAGGTCAGTTGTTTTCTAAATTAATTTTTGTATATACAAATATATATATAATTAAAATCAATTGTAGTGATTTTGTTATTTATGATACTCCTGCCGATGATGAAATTGAACAATACGTCAAAGAAGTCTGTCCTGCTTTAGAAAAAAAGAACTATACTTGTAAAATTAACAACCACGATTACCCAGTGTAAGTAAAATAATTTATTATAATTAAAAAGTAAATTTAAATTAATAGAAACATGCATTTTTGCTTAGAATATAATAAATAAATTATAAATATTTACATATATATCTGAAAAAAATAATTTATATTTTTAGATGTACACATGATTTTAAGCCATATGAACAAGGAATGGAAGTGTAAAATAATATTTATTAATTAAAAACTTACTTATTAAAAATATGTATATTTAACTTTATCTTGACAATATAAATTATAAAAACAAACGTGTATTTTATAATTATTTAAATTCAAATAATTAATATATATATAAAGAATATATTAACATTGAAATAAAATTATTTTTTAGATTTTGTGGTGTAGCAAAGGATTGTTATAGAGAGGGACGTCATGCTATTAGATTGTATTAATTTAATATTATTAAATTATATTTAATAATAAATATTAACATTAAGAAACTTATTGATAAAATTTAGAGAAAGATGTTTTACCAGACTTTCGATAATAGTTAGACGATTGGATATAAATTCAGGCTACATTTGGACCATAAGTCACGAAAGAAAGGATTATTATCAGAATTATGAAAATCTTGCCGAATACTTTGGAATGTAAGTTTTAAACTTTTTTATATATTTAATTAAAATATATGTATATATTTGCCCGACATTTGGGGACAAAAAGTATTGAAAAAATGGAATTAGGGAATTTAAAAACCAAACATTTTATAACTCTAGGTGGGGTTGTACATAATCAACAGATCCCGAAATTGACACCCAAATGTCGTGTTATGTATATATATATATTATTCAATAACTTATACCTTAGGCCTTTATTGTAATATTTATATTTTCTATAATTCCTATTGGAGAATATAAAAATTATTGAGTATTTAACAGAAAGTTTGATTTATTTCTTATTCCTTAAATGAAAATATTTTTACTATAAATCTAAAATCTTTTTCATATTTTTTTAATTTATATTAATTATTTATTCTTTTCATAATATTTTATTCTACTTTAAATAATTAACAAAACATTCACTTCTCTTATTAATTGTAATTTTAATATTTAAAACTTTTCAAAAATTTAAACCCAGTAAATGACTAAAAATTCAATTAAATTGAATATTTTCTAAAAAGGCAATGTAAAAATGGTAAACTTTATCGCAATTATTCAATACCTATTCCAACTTTTCCAACATCAACTAAACTTACAACTAAAACATCAACTATAAAAAATAAACTTACAACTTTTTCTCCAACATCAACTAAACTTACAACTAAAACATCAACTATAAAAAATAAACTTACAACTTTTTCTCCAACTTTTCCTAAACAAAATCAACCTATTCCTGTAATTCTTCCTTCGTCCATTCCTACTAAACTTAACCACACTGAAGCTATTTCCCAAGGCAAGAGGAAATATATTTTTCCTTTCCTTTATTTTTAACATATCCATAATTATTAAAAGATAGAAAATAATTTATTTTTAGAAAATATAATAAATAATTAAAATTATTTCTATCTTTTTATAAAATCAAAATACTTCTTAACTTTATTAATATTCCTTCAATTACCCCAATTGTTTTATTTATAATTTTAAGTAATTACCGGAGTTATTGGAATTAATTTTTTGGTCGTTGGTGGAGCAATCATTGCAGTTTTGGCAGATTTGGTTTAATTGCCTTTAAGTCAATTTACTGGGGAAAATAAAAGAAATTTAAGAAATTAAAAAACTATATAATTTAATAATCTTTTTTTTAAATTTAATTTTTTGCAAAATTTCAGTAATTAAAATTCTTAACTCTAAAAATTTAATTCAATCGATTTGACTTATTTTTTTGAATAATCTATTTAAGGATTTTTTAATAAAAATAATTTTCTAAAATTTTGCAAAAATCTTTTTATTTTTATTCAATTATTATAATAATTTAATATATAATCTATAAAATTTTAAAATAATTGTTTTATTTATCATTACTTTTTATAGTTATGATAAGTGTTGCTTACATTATTCTAGCCAAATAGTATCTGCTTAAATGTTTAATTTAGCTTCCAAAAATAGTCTAAATCCCATATTGAACATTTTATATCTTTCTCAAAAATATTAAAAGAAATAAGTAAACAAGTCATATTTTAAACTTGTTTTGATTTTTATGTTTTTAGAAATTTTAAGATTAATAAACTAGTTTTACTAATTTCAAATTGTTTAAGTCACAATATTTGAAAATGTTTATTAATATGTTTTGAAATTGTAAAACATGTTGTAGAAAATAAGAAATCAGAATAATGTTGAAATTACTTGACAAACGTAAGAACGTTTTTAGACATTTTTTATGTACATGTTTTTATCTTTTAAGTTGCATAAGATGTTTTAGTTTTTAGTTTCATTTCTTACTCTCGTTATAATCAGCCAAATATATTACAAAACCTTTAAATTAAATTGTTAAAAAAGTAAAAAATTTAATAGGTTTAAAACGATAACAATATAAATAATTAAAATATATAAATATATTAATTTAAATATTTTAATTTAGGCAATGTGTTAATGGAAGTCTTGTTGAAGATTTAGAGGCGAAAGCTAGGAGTGGACATATGATTTCAATTGCTGGACTTGCAAGAGGCACGATAAATAGCGAAACTATTGAAAAATTATTTAACTTGGTAATTAAAGCTTATATATGTATTATCCAGTTTTTTTGTTCCTAAAATATTTATTAAAATATCAAAAATAATATATTGGTTGAGTGATTTTCGATAGAAATTTTAAAATTAAAAATTGGTCCAAACCCTACCATTTTAAAATGTTTTTATTAAAAATTATTAAAAATTTAAGATTAATAAACTTGGTGAATACGAGGATTTAAAAAACAAACAACAAGACAATGAAAATTTGGCTTTAAAAACTAATTTGGGTAATGTCATAACAAAAGTAAATAAATTAGAGAAAGTTGCTGAAAAATCTAAAAAAGATGTTAAAGAAATAAAAGGAGTATTAGAAATTGTTGTACAAGATTTATCGGAAGTTGCAGAATGGAGAAAAATTATTAATTACCAAGTGTGCAAAATTCAAAAAGACTTGGAAATTCAGTCTTATTGCTCTTTTGATATTGACTTTGGTGAAGGTAAATTAATTTTAAAATAAATATATTTAACAAGATCCAAAGAAAAAATAAAAAATTTTAATAAAATTTTTTAATTTAAAAGAAAGAAAATATCAGATATAGGGGGAATTTCGAAAAATTGCATTTGCCAACTCTTTTTAAATTTACATCTAAGAATCTATTTAAAATATAATACATTGTTTAATTTTTTAATTTAGGAATTGCAATTAATTTTTAATAATTTTTTTAAACAGTTACACAGGATGTAGAAATATTTTTAAAAAAGTTTATTGGAATCACAGCGATAAAAGCGACTGTTGCTAGTATCGCGTCGATAGATATCATTGGAGGTCCAGCATCTGTTATTGTTGATTATGTTGCGACCTTAATGACAAAACTTGCAGAGAAAGCTTGTAGAAATAGTCTTAAAGGTGGATCAAAATGGAAATTTGATTTAGATATTGAAAAAATTAAAATGGTGTCAGAAGATGAAAAGAAATTAATAATTGAAATTCTTTATTCTTTAAAAGAACAAATTATTCACGAACTTAATCTAGGATTTCTTAATAGAACTTTGGTAGATGGATTTTATCTAATTATCAAGGAAATTATACAAAAATTTGTTCTTGCACATCCGTCTGATTATAATTATGTGCAATGTGACTGGATTAAAGACTGAAGAAAATTTAATTATAATTTAAAAGAATGATTTAAGAAAAAAAAGAAAAATAATAAATAAATATTTTAGAAGATTTAAAAGTTTTAAAAAATATATTTATTTGACAGTTGATTTATTTTAAATACAAAAAAATATTTTTGAATTAAGTTAAATTTTTATATTTAACTTATTTAAATACATAAATTTTCTCCAAAATTTTATAACAGAAAAACAAACTTATTAACTAAATTAATAATTATTGGAATTCTGATATTTTTTGCCAATTCCTTAATTGTATAATTTTAATTAAAACTTTAACTATTTTTTAAAAATTCTATTTTATAATAAATTTAATATTTTTGTTAATATAAATTAATTAATATAAAAATTAATGGCTATTGAAATTAATTATTTTTTTTTAAACTAAAAACATGAAACAAAAACTTTTAAATTAAAAAATAAAATTTTATGTTTTGAAAGCAAAATGAAAAATTGTAAAAACATTTTTGTTCATTTTAAGTTATTAAATTTAAAATTAATTTTTTATTAAAAACAGAATAAGTCTAACACAAGAAGCCTTTCATTAAAACTAATACAAAAAATATTTGAAAAAATATTAAAAATACATATATTTTAATTTAAATGAATACAAAAAAAAAATAAAACTTTATCCAAACTTTTGTATTTTCTAAACTTATTGACTCTTCTTTGTTTTTTCTTATAGTCTACCATTCTATTGTAAAATTACAATAGAACGCTTATTTTCGAATTTTTAACCCGGAAATGGGTTTTTTTTTTGATCGTTAAAAGTTTGTATTTTAACTGTAAAAATTTTTCTTAAAATAAATTTGTGTTAAATAAATCATAAAGCAAAGGGGCTTATTTTAAAGTAAATTAATATCCTAAGATCTTTATTCAGAAATCATACAATGAAGGTATAATTTTATTTGTATGATATAAAACTCTAAAATCTATTGAGAAATAAATTTATTGATTAGCAAAACAGATTTAATTTGGCATTAGATTAGGGACCTCTCGGCAGTTTTTTGATGTGTTTTTTTTAGTTTAAATAAAAACATATTGAGAAAATTTTTAAAACTTAAAAATAAATTTAAAATTTTTAATAAATTTTTAATTGATGCTTTGAATTTAAAATTTTTTGTTCGATAAATAAGTAGAGGCTCATACGGAATTTTTGGCACTTTATTTTCAATTAAAAAATAGTCTCAATAAATTTGTTAATCTTACTTTAATTATCTTTATAAAAATTTAGTGTTTAAAATAATAAATTAAATTAACCAATAATTGATTACAATATTTTAGGAGATGATTTAAAAATTAAAAAGAAAATAAAAAGAAAACTTTAAAAATAATTTAAATAAATATTTTCATTTTTTTAAACTAAATTTTTTAGCAAAAAAAAATAAATAAAAATAACTCAGTTATTATGAGAAAATAAAATTTAAAAAGCTTTTCTCTAATTAATTGTTAATAACTTTTATTACTTTTAAAATAAAAAAATGATCGAATTACAATTTTTCTCTTCAATTATTCTTCATTTTTAAATTGCTTCAAACATTTATTAAAAATTAAAAAAGATAAAAGTTTAGAATACTAAAGCACAAATTTGTTAAATTAAGCTAATTATTCGACTTTAAAGAATCATTAATTCCCTTATAAATTTTTTAAAATATTTCTTATTTTACTAACAAAAATATTAAAGAAAATTTCTTTTAAATAAAGTCCTCAAATAAAAATTATTATAGATTAGCTTGAAAAATAAAAATTTTAAATTATTTTTTCATAAAATATTTTAATCTTTTAAAATACAAATTTAAAACAATTAAAATTAATAAATGTCATTTTTAAAAAAATAAAAAAATTGTTAAAACAAATAAAAATGATAAAAGAAAAACATTTAAAAATAAACAAGTTTGAGATTTTTAATATAATTTTTAAAACATTTTATTAATTATATTTAATAAATTTTATTTTTAATAAATACTAACATAATGGAAAAATAATGTGAAAAAAAAATATAAAATAATTAATGAAAAATTTAAAAAAACAAAGAAAAATAATAAAAAATTTTAAATAAAATATTTGGGTAAGGGAGGGGAAGGGAGGAGTTCAGGTCTTCTTTTTCTTTATGTTCTTTTCAGTTGAATTGAACAGGCTGAATTCTAACATTTTAACTGTATCAAGGATATTCTTTGACGCCTGGATAGTTTCCAATTGTTCAGTAAAGAACAATTGAATACCAAAACTAAGTATAATTTTTTTATATTCCAGGGTTGTTAAATATGCTTTAGCAGCTACAATGTCAGTTGTCATTGTCTCCTTGTACTTGATGTAGGTGTAGTCAATCAAGTCTTTGGTGCTGATGACAAGAGAAGTCATGTTCTTTTCAGCTGTCTTTGTTGTGTTGATGGCGTTATTTACTTCAAAAACGGCCCTTATGATTGTCTGATTTGCGGAAGAGGTATTCGTTCCAGCAACAATGCTTATTGCAGCATCCATAACCTCCAATTCTAGAGGAAGGAACTGCTCACGAGCATTGATGACTTGTTCTATTGGTCCATAAAAATGATCGTTGGCATCATCTAAGTAACAACTTGTACAGCCTTTTGAAACCTCAAAAGGCTCTACTTTAGTCCAACATTCGATGACGGCACTAAAAATAAATTTAATTTTAAATAATAATAATAAAATTTAAATAATATTTTAAAAATTAATTTTTTAATTTATTTTTACCTATCACAAGTGCAGAGACCCTGTTTACAAAAATCATTTTTATCTCCCTTACAATGGATCGAATACACTAAAAAAAAGAAAAATATTTTTTTATTAAATAATTTAAGGTTTTACTTCCGGAAGTGTAGTGATCGTATTTGTCCGTTTGGATACTTATAAACTCCGTACGAAGACCTGAACAATTTCGTTGAAGTTTCACCAAACATTCATAATATTTTTCACAACACCTTTAAAAAATTAAATAATATTTTAATTAATTAATCTATATTTAATTAATTAAAAGATTTAAATAACTTACATATTTGTATTATTCAAAAAATTATTTAATTCATTTTCATTAGTTTTATTTGATTCTGGGTGCCCGCAACTGAAAATAAAATTTAAATAAAAATTAATTTAAAAATAACTTACAAGCAACCAAATATATCATAAGTTGAGGGCTTTGTGTAATGTGGACATTGCGACTTAAAATTAAAAAATATTTTTTAAATTTAATTATTAAAATTTACCTCCTCGCAATTTTCAAGGGTTTCCATCCACATATGAACATTACGCTCTTCACGGTTTTCCATTAAAGCATAATGCTCATTCCACATTCCCAAATCCAATTCCAAAACCTCAAAACCAAGCACTTCTTCAAGACGGATACCTTCCTTTCGGAAGTTTTCCCAAAAGATATCAGAATTACTGATATCTCTAATCCGATCTAAAATTAAAATTAATTAATTATTTAAAAATAAACCAATGTATTTTCCTCCAGAGCTTAAGGCATCAATAAAATACCACGGACGAACATCCGACAGGTTGAAGAATGCTCTAAAAATTAGAAAATATTAATTTAATTATTTTTATTTAATTATTTAAATTTTAAATTAATTTTTTAATTTTATAATCCAAAAGATCAACTGATTTAATTATTTAAAGATTTTAAAAATTAAATTAATAAATATTTAAAAAAACGAACTGATTTCCGGCTATATCCATAACCACCTCCACTGCCTTACTATCCATATTATAAAACACCATGAAACCATTCCACTGATGTTTTATTCCCCGGGAACTTTCCTTACATTTTCCGTCCTCAACACACTTCTGACAAATACGAGGAGCCTTTCCTTGACGAATTTTGTACAAAGTATTAACTTTGTACTTAACTCCATCAAGTGCATGGTTGGTTAACATGCTTTCATAGCATACAACCAAACTAAAATAAAAGTTTAAATTTAAATTAAATTAAATATTTAATTAATTTAATTTTTACCCAGTGCATTTTGTTGGCTTTTCGGCCATGTCGCTAACAACTTTATTACAAATGAAGTTATTGTGCGGGCATGTCTCGTATTTGTTGGGTCCAGAAGTTGTTGCAAACTGCATCAAAACAACCAAAACAACCATTCCTTAATTTAATTATATTTTTAAATTAATTAATTAATTACCGTAAAAACAATTTCCAAAACGTCCAAAACCTCCACAATTCCCAAGGATCTTCATTCCTAAACCAATACCAACAAAACACTTTTTCATAAATAAAAGAAGCAAAATTAAAGATAAATAGAAATAAAACATTTAATTAATTTAAGCAAGTTGTAATTGACTGAAATAAAAAAAAATTAAAATTAAATAATTATTTAGAATTAAAATAAGTTTATTTATTTTGTTAAATAATTAATGGACATATTATTTAAATTAATTTAATTAATTTCAAATAAAATGTAATTATATGGATGGAAATATTTTTAAATTAATTTTTAAATGATTAATAAATGAATTATATTTTTATTATTTTAATTTAAAAAAAAATTATTTTTTCGATTTAATAAAAGTTCTGCTATTTTCTAATGCAATTAATTAAAATAAATAAATATTTGCAAATATTATTTTGTAGGCGGTATATTTTTTTAATAGAGTGAATCATAAAAATAAAAAATATTTTTTACAACTCTATTTTTTGCTTAATCAGATTAACACTAAATTAAATTTTATAAATAAATAATTAATGAAAAATTAGCAAAAAATAGCTAAAATAAAATGATTGTAAAATTAGATGAATAATAATAATATTTGTAATTAAATTTTAAAAAAAAATTAAATTTTATAAAATATAGATAAGGTTAGTAAATTTAATTAAAAAATTAATATTAAATTGTAGAAAAAAATTTCTTTTATTGGATTTATTTTAAAATTGAGGAGTTTAATAATTAAAAGTTTTCTTATAAAGTGAGAGAAAAATGCTTGGGTATACGGTAGAAATGAAAGAAATTGAAATGAGAGAAGAGTAAATTGAGTAAAAGATAGGCCTTTCTTTTCTTATGTTTTTTAAGTTTGTGCTTAAACTCAAAAAATATTTTAATATTCTTTTAATAAAGAATTAATTTATTTTTTTTTCAAATTAGTACATAATTGAAAAAAAATTATTTTAATGATTAAAAATTATTAATTTAATAAATTCCACACAGTTAATATTTTGATAATGATCAGATCTAAAATTATTATAATTTTTTCCGGCTATTTTTTTAATTAAATTAAATGACTAATTAGTATTTTTAATCATTTTAATTTAAAAAAAACTTTTTTTTTTCCTGGTCAAATGATTTTAATGGAATTTACTTATGTTGGAGAGTGTTATGTATTAGAAATTATATAAAAAAAACAATTTTAAAAAAATGTAAAAAAGATCAAAACTGATAAAATAGAAAAAACAATATTTTTTAATTTAAATTGGGGGGTTTTCTTTTAATTTTATCAATTATTTTAAATTTTAGAATAATCCATAAAAAATCATGTGGAAGGTTGTAATAATGTTAAGAATAATGAACTTTAATTTAGTGTTATTTTTTTAATTTTTAGAAACATCAGATTAAAACTTAAAACATTAAATATAGCAAAAACTTTGAACTTTTTCAGCAACAAAAACAATGTTGGAGCAGAAAAAGGTTTAAGTTTATATATTTTGTTTTTTACAACTTACGAACATGCAAACAAAACATTTGTTTTTCAAACATATAGAAACATTAAATAATTTAAAACAAACATAACAATTCGTTATATAAAATTTTATTAAAGAAAAAATTAATTTTTATTTTTAAACTTTTAATTAATATCACCGTTATTTTATTTTTTTAAAAATTTATTGCTGCATTGATTTCTCAATTTCATTACGTACTTCAGGCTTTAGTCCATCCATAAAATCATGAATAAGTTTATTTTTTTCCTGTGCTGGCAATGTAGGATTTTTGGCGATTGCACTCAATTTACTAAAAAATTAATAATTATTAAAATTTTTATAACTTTAGAAAGGAAAAAAAAATTGTTAAAAATATAGAGTATATTAAATAGTAAATTTTAAGTCAATTTAATTACCAGTAAATAAAAAATTATTTTTAAAAAATTGTTTAAACTTACGCATCAGCCTCTTTTGCCGCAGCACTGAATTTGGCAACTGCTGCTTGATGTAACTTTTCTGCTTCAAGTTCAGCCTTATTTTTAGCTTCTTCAAACTTGGCATAATTTGCCTAAATTATTTTTTTTTTTAATTTTATTTAATTCTTAAAATATTTTAATTAATTAATCTCTTAATAATTCCAAAAAATCTCCAAAACCTGAATTTGTGGAGTTTGCTTAGCTATCCAATTCTTAACTAATTGTTCTATTTCTCCATCAGTTTTTCCACCACTTTTCATTAATAAATCGAGAAATTCTTTAATTACTGGCTGTGGAGCACCATTCAAAAAAGGAGGTGGTGGAGGGACATTTGAATTCTGTGCGAATATTTGTACAACAAAAATAGCCAAAAATAAAAATAGAGATTTTTGAAGAAAGGTCATTTAAGTAAAGCTAAAATATTCTAATTCCTAAAATATTTTTTTAAAAATTTATTTTAAGTGAAAAGATTGAATAATCTTAACAAATTTTAAGCATGCGCGTTGGAGACGATTCAGTGCCAGTCGCATAACTCATGAACAAATGGGTATTGAATGATTATTTTGATATCATTTGAAAGCAAATTAAATTCTCTTTCAAACAATACCAAAATTGTCCAAAAATATAAAATATTTTCTGAATTATACGACTAAGAGCACAACGTCTCTTTTCAACTAGTATTCTTTTAAAATTTTATTTTTGCTGCGTAATAAAATTAAAAAATTTTTTTAAATGAAAAACGGAGAAAGAAAGTCAATTAATGCATTTATTTATTTAAAAACATTTTTTTAAAATATATTCTTAAAGAAATGTTATAAAAGAATTGAGTAATGAAACGTCTCTTTTGTTATTTTTAATGTTTTGTTTGCACTAGGTTTATTAAAAGGTTAAGAACAAACAAATGAAAATAGAAATACTTAAGTTGTTTTTAATAAAAATATAAGTTGATTTAAATTTTTTTCCTTTTTACTAAGAGGATAAATAATGTTTTTGTTAAGAATTTTAAGTGTTTTTATTAAAAAAATTTTGGAAAAAAATTTAAAAAAAATTTATTTGATTTAGTAAAATAAATATTATTTAATTTGATAAAAATTATTTTTTTCTATATTATTTTTATTTTTTTAAGGCAATTTTTATATCGATGCTAACGAAAAAAAATAAAAGGAAGCAACTTTTCTTCCCCGTTAAAAATTAAATAAAATTCCGGAAAGTAACAGAAAGCAGTCGCTTTAAGTAAAATTAACTTTTTCCGGAAGTTTTTCCGGAACTAAATTTAATAGCAATTTCTTAAACTTAAGCTTATAAAAATTATTTTTAAAAATTCATTGTTAGCAAAAAAACTAAAAATGTTTACAAATTTTTTATTAAAGGAAATCTGTTAAATAATAAATCTTAAATAATAAAAAGTTAAACACTTAAAAATAAATTTAAAAATAAAAAAAATAACATTTTTTTTATATTTGCAATAATAATCATTTACCCCCCTATTTATATAGTTATTGTAAAAACTCCGCGCAGCCTTTTCACCACACATTCCGGCCAGAACCTGCTTAAAAACTGAAAAAAGACAAGTTATTAAACAAAAGGGAATAGACATTTTTATTCGGGCAATTCTCTTTTATTTTTTGAATTATTCAAAACAAATCACAAAAAGGTAAAGGATTACGCCATAATAAAATGAATGGGGTGATGTGTTAAATAAATTGATGAATGAACAATAAAAATTACAAACAAATTATTTTTTATTTTATTTACCTTTGGGGCAATTTGTTAAATAGAATGGAGAGTAAGATAAGTCAAAAAGATCAACAGATTCACTAAATTTTGATCAAGGACTATTAGAGTCTGAAAGTAAATACAAATCAAATTAAAACAAAAATAAAATTTTTAGAAAATATTTTAATTTTTTGGGCTAATTTTAAGCAATTTTATTACATTAATTGTTCAAATTAATTATTTTAAAAATTAAGAAAATATTGAAAATGAGTCAACTATTTTTTAAAAATGGAATAAATATTTTTTTTATTTTACTTTACTGTTTTAACAAAAATTTATTTAAAATTTTCTAAAAAATATAAATTTTATTTTTTTTATATTAATTATTTTCCTTACATAAAGTAAAATTATTTAATTTTTTTTTTTATTTTATTCTTCATCTTTTAAAAAAATTCTCTAATATTCCATTTAATGTTTAAAAAGGTGATCTTCTGGCTTAGCGATAAAATTGATGTTTGTTGTTGCTATTAACAACATTAGTCAATTAAAAACAAAAACACGATATAAAATGTTTTTGGCGAATTAAATTAAAAATACATAGGAAGAAGAAAAGATTAATAAATTTATTACTCGTTTTATTTAATTGTTTTTTAATTTTAATTAATTATTGGGCGAAAATTATTGAAATATATTATTTTAAAATTAATTTTTGATTATTAATAAAATGTTTTTTTTTTATTTTTGTTTAATTGATTGATTAAATTAAAATTATACTTTTTCCCAATAATTTAAAAGTTTGGTAATTTTTAAATATTAAAATTTAATAATTTAAGGTAAAATTATTAAATAAATTTATTTATTAAAAAAAAATTTTTTTAATGTTTATTAATTTTTAAATATAAAAAAAATTATTAGTAATTATTGGACAAAATGTAACTTTTGTTATAAAAACAAAAGAGAAATTAAATAATTAATTAATTCATTATTTTTATATTAAAAATTAAAAAAAAAATAAATTTAAATAATAAATACCGGAAATGAAAAACGGAACGGAAACACCTACATAATAAAAGAAAAAACAATAAAAACATGAAACATACAACTTATAATCAAAATACATTTTTATGTGAAAATAAAACATATTACTACATATGTATTTGTAATAAACACATATAAATACATATGTATTTATTTTTATTTTAGTTATAATTCAAAAAATACTTTTATTTTTAAATTCCCTATTGTTTCAACCGTTTAATTTTCAACATTAATTATTATTTTTAATTTAAATAAATTTAAAAAAATTAATTAATTTTCCAAGATAATATTATTATAATAATTTTATTGTTTTAAATAAGTTAACTAAAAATTAAATATGAACTAGCTATTATTTATTTTTAGAAAAAATTGAATTTTATTGAGTTAATTAATTTAATTATATTGTTTAAATTGAAGCAAAAAAAAGAGGAGAATTTTTAATTTAATTTAAAAATTAATAGTTAGTTATTCTTTATATTTTTTTTTATTGTTATTAAGTAAAATAATAATTATTTTTTTCTATTTTTTAAATTTCTAACAAAAATTAATTTAAAACTTTAATTTTGTAGTAATTTAAATTTTTTATTAAATAATATAAAAAACATAACTTTTTATTTTCCATTAAAAAATTATAAGATATTGACTCACATACCTTTTATAATTATCCATCCAAACATTAAACTACAAAAAGCAAAAAATTATCTAAATTGAGAAGAATTTAAATTCCAAAATAAAAAAGGAAATAATAGCCTTAAAATCATTATACATATTTAATATTAGCAGTTATTTTTTTGTAAATTTTTTTTTTAATTTTAGCAATGGTAATGTTAAAAAGGGAAAGAATTTAATATTAATTTAGTGTTTTTAAAAATATTTTTAAATTTTAATTTTTTTATGATTTCATTTTTAAAGAATAATTAAATAAATTTATTTTTATTTTATTAAAAATTTTTTGCTCATTCAATTTTAATTTTTAAATATTTAATTTTATTATTAATTTATTATTATAATATCCATTATTTTTTTATTTATAAATATTCTAAATATAAAAACATTATTTTATTTATTTCCGGTTTTTTATTCCGGAAAGAAATATAAACAAATCTATCAGCGTAGTTACTATCAAAACAAGGTTGTTCAGAAACATCAAAACATTTAAGAATTCCATCAGAAACTTTCCTTAAGATAAATATGTATTTTATTTGTCAACTCGATAATTTATTTTTTAAAAACAAATATATTAAATATTCACCTTTAAAAAATATTTCCAATCTTATATTTTTAAAGATATATAAATATTTTCTCTTCAATTTAGACCAAAAACAGAATTTAAATCCTTTAATGGATTGTTTATTTATCTTTAAAATTAGCCAAAATGGCTGGATAAATAACATGACCTTTTTAAGTTAACACAGTCAGGTACTAAAATAAACGAGATAAACAAAAAAATATTTTTAAAAAAATACAAAATATTAATTTTGTATTTTTTATTAAAGCTTAATGGAAAGAAAAAAATTAGTTAAAATTATATTAAATGTTTTAGTTTGTTTCCTTTCCTTTTTAAAAGCTTCCGGTAAGTTTTTATAAATAAAGTTATGTGAAAAACCAGAACTTGTTAAAAATCCATTCTTTTAAAAATCAGAATTTAATTAGAATTTAGAACAATTAATAAAATCAGAATGTTAAAAATTTAGAATAAAATATAAAAATCAGAATTTTTAAAATCAGAATAAAATAATAATTTTTACCACACCTATATTTGAGCTTAAAAAAAATTTCTTTAAATAATTAAATGTTTATCTAATAGCGTGGCACTTTTCATTTCTATAATTAGGTATTTTTAAATAAAAATAAAAACAGAAAAAATTTTTAGTCTGTAAACACATTTAAATAAATTATTATTTTGATATAATTTTTTATTTAACGTTAATGTCACACGTGTTATTCAAAAAATTATTTTTATAATTTCTAACTAAGTAAATTGTCAATTAATTTACGTAATTAAATAAATTACGTATTATTTATTTTATGTAAAATATTAATTTTATATAAATTTAATTTTATTTATAAAACATATTAATTTATATAAGAAATTAAATGTAAGAAACGAGTAGACTCAATTCTCCACTTTTCCGGATTTTGAAATTACCCCTCATTTCCGGAATTACTATTAATTTTAAAAATAAACTATATAAAGCATTTCAACATCTAATCTTATACAAGGAACTAATAGACATCTGACCTAAAAATAAAATTGAGATTAAACTTTAATGTTCAATATAAATCCATAGATGCACTAAGTTTAACGTAAAAAAGATTATTTATTTAAAAATAAATATATATTCATATTTTTACTTGTTTTGACCATAAAATGTCATTATTATTTCAGAATGTTATTATATGCCATTTAATTTATAATACTTTAAGCATTCTTGTTTTAAATAATAATCCCACCTTTTTCCTTCCTATTTAATTATAAAAATTTTGATTAATTTTTCATAAATTATTTAAAATATTCCAACTGTCCAAACTTCAAAGAATTTAATTTTTAATAAATTTATTTTTTTAAAAGGAAAGTATGAAACAAAATTTTAATTATTCTTCTAATAAACCTTCCAAAAATAATTTTCTTTATATTCACCCAACAAAACTTTTATTTTCTCCTCTACTCACATTTGTTTTTATTTTAACTTGCCTTTTATTAATTAATATAAACAACATTGAAGCAACAAAAAAACGTTTATGTGGAAAAAGATTAACCTCTGAATTGTGGAGAGTATGCACTAAACAAGGTATTTTATTATTAAATTTATTTATTGATAAAATAATTTTTTTTTTAAAAGGAGCAAAAGGACCTTGCATTCATGGTGTTGAGAAGAGAAAAGAAACAACACAAAAAAAAATTTTTTTTAAACAACAACAATCTTTAAATAAATTAAATTTATGGAATATTCGCTATAAAATAATTAAAAAAAGTAATAAAAATTAATTAATTTTTTAAATAATTAAATGTTTATCTAATAGCGTGGCACTTTTCATTTCTATAATTAGGTATTTTTAAATAAAAATAAAAACAGAAAAAATTTTTAGTCTGTAAACACATTTAAATAAATTATTATTTTGATATAATTTTTTATTTAACGTTAATGTCACACGTGTTATTCAAAAAATTATTTTTATAATTTCTAACTAAGTAAATTGTCAATTAATTTACGTAATTAAATAAATTACGTATTATTTATTTTATGTAAAATATTAATTTTATATAAATTTAATTTTATTTGTAAATCGTATTAATTTATATAAGAAATTAAATGTTGTATTTAAGAAACGAGTAGACTCAATTCTCCACTTTTCCTGATTTTGAAATTACCCCTCATTTCCGGAATTACTATTAATTTTAAAAATAAACTATATAAAGCATTTCAACATCTAATCTTATACAAGGAACTAATAGACATCTGACCTAAAAATAAAATTGAGATTAAACTTTAATGTTCAATATAAATCCATAGATGCACTAAGTTTAACGTAAAAAAGATTATTTATTTAAAAATAAATATATATTCATATTTTTACTTGTTTTGACCATAAAATGTCATTATTATTTCAGAATGTTATTATATGCCATTTAATTTATAATACTTTAAGCATTCTTGTTTTAAATAATAATCCCACCTTTTTCCTTCCTATTTAATTATAAAAATTTTGATTAATTTTTCATAAATTATTTAAAATATTCCAACTGTCCAAACTTCAAAGAATTTAATTTTTAATAAATTTATTTTTTTAAAAGGAAAGTATGAAACAAAATTTTAATTATTCTTCTAATAAACCTTCCAAAAATAATTTTCTTTATATTCACCCAACAAAACTTTTATTTTCTCCTCTACTCACATTTGTTTTTATTTTAACTTGCCTTTTATTAATTAATATAAACAACATTGAAGCAACAAAAAAACGTTTATGTGGAAAAAGATTAACCTCTGAATTGTGGAGAGTATGCACTAAACAAGGTATTTTATTATTA
Source organism: Meloidogyne graminicola (assembly GCA_036172905.1). Taxonomy (NCBI): domain Eukaryota; kingdom Metazoa; phylum Nematoda; class Chromadorea; order Rhabditida; family Meloidogynidae; genus Meloidogyne; species Meloidogyne graminicola. The sequence continues at coordinate 2,028,580 of JARPZY010000004.1, forward strand.
AATTTATTTATTGATAAAATAATTTTTTTTTTAAAAGGAGCAAAAGGACCTTGCATTCATGGTGTTGAGAAGAGAAAAGAAACAACACAAAAAAAAATTTTTTTTAAACAACAACAATCTTTAAATAAATTAAATTTATGGAATATTCGCTATAAAATAATTAAAAAAAGTAATAAAAATTAATTAATTTTTTAAATAAATTATAGGTTTATCTGATAAATTAATTATTAACGACAACAATTATCTTCTCAAAAAACGACAGGACTTGAATATTATTTTGGAACGAAATAAAAGAAAAGGAATAGTAGATCAATGCTGTAAAGGAGAAGGATGTGACGAAGCGTTTCTTGATTCATTTTGTAAGAAGAAAAAATTATTTTTTTAATTTTATTTTTCATTTCTTAAAAAATTAAAATTAATAAATAATTAAAAATTACCTTTATAACTTTAAAATTAAAAAAGTTATAATTTTTTAAAAATAATTAAATATTTTAAAAATTAAACAATAAAACGAAATAAAATTTTTTTAAATAAAACATTTATTACTAAAAACATTTCTCTATTATTAACTTTGAAACAAAGTTTTAAGTTCAAGTTATTTAAAACTTTTAAAAAAACAAAAACATTTTTTAAATAATTTTTTTTAACTTCAGGCTGCAACGAAGACGAAGAAAAGAAATTAGAAAAATTAAATAATTGAATTGTTAAATATTTTTAGCTTTAATTTTATTATTATTTTCAATATTATTTTACTATAATTTTTTTATTCATTTAATTTTATCGAAAAAATTTTTTAAAAATTATTATAAAATTTTTTCCAACTTTTTAAAAAAATAAAATATGATAGAAGCAATTTTATTAAATTTAGAGTATTGGTTAGTTGTGTAATTTAAAAAATAATAATAATGTTCACAAAATCAAAAAAAGATTAAGTGGCATTTATAAAAGGCATTTTTGTTGGCAATCTTAAAAATAATTTTAAAAATTAAATTGCTTAAGGTTTGAGTTTTTTTCTTTTTATTTCATTTAGGCACGTTGAGAAGACATTACCTTAAAAAATAAAAATATATTTAATTAAATGTACTTAAATATTAAATTAACTTTACAATTAAGTTTATATTCATTCGATAGAGAATTATTAGTAAATTCATTATAAAAATAAACTTAAATCAGAATTTTAGAATAAATAGTGAGATTAGGTCAAAACCCTTCAACTTTTACTTTAAAGTTTTTTTTAATTTTTTTTAAGAAATTAAAAATTCAGTATTTTATATTTTTTAATACCATTTTATTTATATGGAAGTTATAAAAAATATTTCAATTAATTTTAACATTACCTCGTGTTTAATAACCTTCTCATCAATATCAGAAAGTTCTGAAGCCTGGATTTGTAAAAGGCTTTCTAACCCTAAAGTTGCTTTGAGGGCACGCACCTACATTGTGAAAATTTTTTAAATAAATTAAAAAATAATTAAATTTACTGAAGAGGCGTAAAGCATTCGACGACGAACTGGTGCTTCATCCGGACAACTTTTAAAAAATTTTAAAGTTTAATTAATAATTCTTTTTAATTATAATTTATTTAAATAAAATAATTATTTTAAAAAATCCTTACTATTGAACGAATATAACTTTTGAAATTCGAGATATTCCTTCAGCACCCTGACGTTGAACTTCAACTTGGACATCAACTGCTGCGTATCTACATTGTTTTCCATCTCCAACAAGAGATTTCATTTCCTAATATTTTAATAATTTTAGAAAAAAATATTTGAAGATTTTTAAATTTCAATTTAATCCCACCCCTTCACTTCATTAAAAAAATAAACTAGAAACTAATATAATACAACAAAAGCTTAAACTTAAATTTGAAAACTAATAAAATAAAAAAAATTTCATAACACAAACATAACTTCATTTTTGGATTATTACCTTAACAAATTCACCATATGGAGCATTTTTATCTCCTTTTTTCTCAACAATAATTGTTGTATCATCATCAGAAATTCGAAAAATTAAATAAGAATGAAGATGTTTATTATGTAAATCATCATATGCTTGTTTACATGAAGCATCTACTTTAACTCCTGATGCCTAAATTTAAAAAAAATAAAATTTAATAAAATTATTTACCATTTTTATTTATTTAATTTGTAATTCAAATAAAAAATTAAATTATAAGTAATTGAAGAAAAGTGTCAAATTAACAGACACCCGTTATTCAAAATTATAAAATTAACCTTTAAATAAATGAAAAATATTTATATTGATACATTAGTAGCGCAGTATCTTATGAATTTGTTTACTATATTTTTTCTTCTATATCAAAGGGGAATAAGCAAATTCAAAAAATACTGATCTAAACTAGAAGTTTTAAAGTAAAAATTGCTAAATTTAATTTTAAAAAAATTTTGATTTACAAATGATTTTATAGTAAATTTAATTCTCTATTAATCGATACCAAAAACATTCAAGTCGGTTCATTATTTACTGAGATACAAGAAAAAGAAATGGTTAAGGTTTATTAGTATAGGAAAGAAAATCAAATCTTTCTAAAAGCTAAAAAGTGTATAAAATAAAAGAAAGAAGCAAAATATATTTTTTTTACTTAAAGCTAATGACAGCTGTTTTGAAATACTTGAGGACAAGATCAGGAATAATGCGGGGGTGGCCTACACACATTGTGACAACAATTATTGACAGAGTGTATTTAATTTAAATTTTTTGAGTCCAATAATCAAAATAAAATTATTTTTTATTTTGTTGCACTTTTTAAAAAAAATTAATTTCTTAATTTAAATTGCGTAATATAAAGGTCTGAAAAGGAATAATTAATAATAAAAATATAACTATTTATTTAAATTAATAAAATAAAACTTAATTTAAACAAATAAATATTTTATTTAATTAAAGAATAGTAGCCTGAAATTGAGTAAAGTTGTAATTTTCCTTGGTATAAAAAGATACTCTCGATTATAAGTCTCGAGACTATATTATTGAGAGATTGGAAAGGATCTCGACCTCGAGCTAAAATAATTTAATTTAATAATTAGACATGATAATTAAATATATTTTATTATTGTTGCTTATTACTACCCTAGGTAGGTATTTTTATAAAATAATTTTTTCCCTTATAAAAAAACTAAACTATTTTTTAAACTATTTTTTAGCTTCATTTTTATTCGAAAATATAAAAGGAATGGATGAATCAGAATTTATGTTGCAATTAACCCTAAAAATATTAAAATCACATAAATCAACTTTTTCAATTAATAATGAAATTAATAAGCTTTTAGAAGTTTATTTTTGTAACGGAAAAAATAAAGTTTCCGGAAAGAGTGTAAACAAGGAAAATAAAAAAGAAGCAAACAATGCAAATTGTAGTAATAAAGGTAATGCAATAAATTAATTTTTTAAAATTAATTAAATAAAAGAAAATAAATTTTTTATTAAATAATTATTAAGATTAGACATTTTTCTTAATTTCCCTAAAAAACTTTTTATTTAATTTATCTATCCATTAATATTAAAAAGTAAAAAAATTGTTGCAAACTACCCATAAGCAATAATGCTTCTAATTGTTTTTTCTTTACTGCATCACAAAAACTTTAAAGTTTCTAAACTTTAATGAAACTTAATTCTTTCTATAATTCCAACTTTGTTTTAAACTAACAGTTTAATTAAAAAAAGTTATACTAAAAAAAACAAAGTCAAGTTGAAATAAGGGTAGGGAGCTTCTTTTTAAATACCTTTAGACAAAAAAATAAAAATTTTAAATAATTAAATTATTTTTATTAAAATAAAAAATTTTAAATGTTTTATTAATAATAAAATATTTAACAATTTAAAAAAATTTTTTAGTGAGCGAAGAACAAAAAAATAAAGACGCAGACATAATTATGGAAGCATTAATTTTAATTGTTGAAAATGAAAGTTTAATAAAAAATAAAAAAGCTCATTCCATTATTTGTATAATTAGACGAAAATTAATTAATTTATTAAAAAATAATAATATTTTAATTATTGATGGAAATATTTCAGAAAAACATTATGGAAAATTATATAATAAAAAAATTGAGGATATAGTGAAATTAATTGAGGAAATTCAGAAAATTAGGCATTTAAAATGTAAATTTATTTTTAAATAAATAAAATTCAGTTAATTATTTGGATCACTTAGAACAATAAAGAAATTGAGTTTTAATAATATTTTTCAATTCCTTCTTCAAAAGCATTTTTTTTCTTTGTCCGCAAGTTTAATCCGCAATTTTTTAAAAATGCGCAACTACACAATTGCATTGTAGCAGTGTTATAGCTTAATCATTTCTTAATTATTATATTTAAAAATCCACACTTTTTCTCTTATTTTTAATTAATTAATTTCTAAATATTTATGTTCAATTATTTTAAATAAACTAAAATTTAAAAAAAAAATCATCAAATAAACCAAAAATTAAATTTCAGATTCTCAAGAGGGAGCAAACCTTTTATCAATTTTACAATTTTTTGATCAATTTTTCACATTAGCAAAACCAGAAAATGTTGAAAAAAGGGAGAATAAAGCATGGAAATTATTAAATGAAATAATTGAAAGAATTAATAATTTATTTAATTTATTAAAATCTGACAATTTAATTCAAGTTAATAATTTCCCTTTAATTAAATATAATGAGGAAATGGTTCAAAAATGTTTTAAAATGCTTAAATTAAATAATAAAAGCAAAAAACGTAAAGAATTGGATGATTAGAACATTAAAAATAATTAATTTAATATTTTATTTTATAAATTAAATTATTTTTGGAATAAGCCCTAGAATTTTTGAATTACTATAGTTTTGAAATTATTGTTTTAATTAAACATAAAAAAAAACTTAAGTTTGTAAAACATTATCTTTTATTCAGTCTTGCTTAGTTTTATTTTCCTAGAAGAAGCTAGTTTTTAAGTAGTATAAGAATTATAAATTTAAGTTTGTACACTTGATTTTTTTATTTAGATTTATATATTCTAAATAGTAATGTTAATTAAAAAAAAATTTGTTTTATTTGTTCAGGATTTTATATCCTATAATTCTAATTTTTATTAGTCCCATTTTTCTCCTAATATTTTTATTAAATCCATTAATTCATTAAATTAATTAGGAATTTATTTATTAAATAATTTAAAATGTAAAAAATTTTATTTTAGTTAACTTTTCACTTCCATTTATAAATTTAAGCAAAAATTAAATTAAAATAAATTTAGCAAAAATGTCAACTTACTATGCTTCTTCTTCTTCATCATTTTATGAACTTGAGTTTAATAATTATTTAACTGAAAAGGATTACTGTAGTTTAGAAGAATTAGAAAAACATATTAGTAAAGAAGCTCTTTTGTGTTTTTCTGATGTTTGTTTCGATGTTGATAAACAAATTGGTAAACAAAACATTTTACAATCTTTAACTTCTACAAAACCTAAAGATTGTATTGTTTGTGGTAAACAAGCAAAATGTTGTTATTTTGATGTTCCATGTTGTAAAGGTAAATAAATTGTAATTTAATTTTATTTTTTATTATTTATGTAGGTTGTCGTTCATTTTTTCGCCGTTCTGTTTTAAGCCAAAAATTGTTTACCTGCAAAAACAATGAAAATTGTCAAATTCTGAAAGGTTTTTTTTTAATTTATTTTAATTAATATATATTTAACCAAAAGGTGAACGATGTCGTGCTTGCCGTTTTGATCGATGCCTTCTTAGTGGAATGAATTTTAGAAAAATTCAAAGCTATCCAGATGGAATTGAAATTGACAAAATTAATAATATTTTAACTCAGAGAAAACGTAAATTATTTTCGAGAGAAGTTTTAACCCTTCAAAATGAAGAGATTTCAATTATTATGGTAATAAATTATTTAATTAATATTAATTAAATAATTTAAAAATTAAAATATATTACAATTAGCATTATTATTTAATAAACCTCAAACTTAAGTTTAAATAAAGATACATATATTTTTCCTAAACTCAACCCTAAGTTTTAATATATATATATATATGTAAGTTGTAAATCAGAATATATATAAGTTCTAAATCAGAAACTTAAGTTTTAAGTAGATAACTATTTACTTATTTATTCAAAGAAAGAGTCTACAATTATTTAAGATTAATCTAAATAATTTCTTTATTTCTGTCTTAGAATAAAGCATTTTTATCAGAAAGACCAGAAATAGAATTATTAAATATTCTTGAGTATGCTGATGAATGTCTTTTACACATTAGACATTCTGAAATTGATGTTTCAACAATTTATTATAACAAAAGTATTTTTCAACTTCTCAACCCTTTTGATGAAGAAAATAAATCTATTTTGTCAAAAACTAATATATTTTCAGTTAAAATTTATTATTATTAATTTATTAATTTAATTAAAAATTCAGAAAAAAAGAAGAATACCAAATAATCCTGATTATTTTATACAACCAATTCAAGAGGAAAAAAAAGTTTATCGATTACCTATTTTGCTATATATTGACTCATTTTTATTTATTGAAATGTTTAAAACATATCCAATTTTAAAACAACTTTCATTAGAAGATAAGGTTTGTTTTTTCTAAATTTATTTATTAAAATTTAGATTGAACTTTATTCTAAAAATGGATTTAAAACAATTGTTTTTAGTCAACTTTTTTATAGTAATATAATTCATGGAAATGAAATTCTTACTTTTCCAAATGGATATAGCCCTATATATAACAACAAAGACAACAAAATTATTTACAATTTATGTTACAAACATACAATTAAAATAAAGGAAGCTAATTTAAGTAAAGAAGAATTTTTGCTTCTCAGAGCAGCAATATTTTTTCATACAGGTTTTAAAAAATTAAAATTATTTATATTTTATTTACTTAAGCTTCAACTGAATTATCAAGTGAAGGATGTAAAATATTACATTTTGAATATGAAAAACTCTCTCAAGCATTAATGTTTTATGAACGAAATAAATGGGGAGATATGGGAGGAGCAGAAAGATATGCTCAACTGGTAAAACTTAAGTTTTTATTTTCATAAAACTTTTCTTTTGTTCAAACTTTATTAAAGAATAAGTTTAAGTTTGAAACATTTTATTTTGTATTTTCTTTAAAACTTGAAAATTTTTTAAGTTTGTAAACTTTATTTAAAATTAGATGTTTTTAATATCTATGATTTTACAAATTGGCAATGCTCATCAAACATTTCTCAAAGGACTTTTTATAGAAAAATACAGAGTACATAAACAAAGTAAACATAAGATATTTTTACCTAAATTTATAGAAAATATATTATTTGGTGAAGAAGTTTTTGATTAATAATTAATTTAATTTATAAATGATAAAAAAAAATTAAATAATTTTAAAAATTTAATTTCTATTTATTTATTCTAATTCTAATTAAAAGTCATAAAATATAAATACATTGAGCAATATAATTAAATTATTATTAATTTTTTTAATCTGTCAAAGAAGAACCATAAAATGTATAAGGCAAATAAGCAGTAAAAATTAAAGAGGCAATCATTGTAAATGCCATAATTGTAAACATTAAATGAAATCCTATTAAATTGAGTAAAAATTGGGAACAAAGAGCTGTTATTATGCCGGAAATGAACTTTAAATTAAAAAAATTATTATTTGGAAATTTGGAATCTTTTAAATTTAAATTAAGTAATTACCAGTGAAAGTTGAACACATCCATAAGCTATTCCAAAATTTTGGCAACCAAAGCATTTATGTGTTGCATAAGGAATTAAAGAATAAGTAGCTCCAACACAAGAAAACATTGCACAAACCTTTAAAAATTGGAATAAAAATTTAAAAAAAAATTAAATAAACCCAAATAAAGAAAAGAATTTGAGAATTAATTAATTCAATTATTCCTAATGTCCACATAAGTGAAGCACCAATAGAACAAGCAATATACATTGTTAATTTATATGAAGCCTTAAAAATTAATAATAATAATTAAAAAATTTTTTTTAAAATTAATTTTTACACGATCAGCAAATGCTCCCCAAAATATTCGACTAAAACAATTTGTTGCTGCAGCAAAGGAATTAACTGTTGCAAGGAAAAAATCATTGTGAATAAATGTTTGTCCATAAGCCTAAGTATATAAAAGGAAATTAAGAAAGAAAAAACTTTAAATATTATTCTGAAAAGTTTAAATAAAAATTTCAGAATAAATAAGTTTCAAGTTTGAAGAAGTTAAATTGATATTTAAGTAAGTTTAGACATCAAACATAAATATCAAGTTTATTTTCTGGTTTCAAGAAGACAACTATTTAGAATATAAGTTTCAACTTAAGTTTATATAAAAAAAAAGTTGCAAGTTTACAAAATGTTATATAAAAGCGCAATTCTATTAACACCTTAAAGTGTACTTCCCATTATGCTGACAATGTCCGCAACTTTTTGTCCGCAAGGCTTTTGAGAAAATAAATATTGTAATCTTGCGGATAAAAAGTTGCGGACAAAGTACCTTAAAAAGTCCACTAGTAATCTGACACCATATTCCATTAAGCAATAAAGTCAAAAATAAACAAATAAAGGTATCAGAAGTTAAAATCATTTTAGTAGAAACTGTAGGTTTATTTAATAAATCTGTAGATGTATTAATTATTCCTCCATAAGAAGTATGTGAATGAAAAGAAGTAATTGAACTTCTAGGTAATAATAAAAGTGGTCTTCTTAAATAAATATTATCTTGATAATTTTGTTCTTCTTCTATTTCTTCATTTTCGTCATAAAATACTGATTCATTTTTATTTTCATTTTGTTCAGAAATTGTCTTTAAATGAAAGGAAATTAATTTTTTTTAATAAAAAATTATTTAAAATAAAATTTAAACTAACAGGATCAGCAAGAAAGAAAAGCCCAATAAATTGAATTATTCCAAAAATAATAGCTAATAAAATAAATAATTGTGGAACACGTTCAAGCAGTTCTACTTGTGTGAAAAAACTTTAAAAAAATTTTTTTAAAAAGAATTTTAAAATTTTTTAAATTAATTACCCTTCTTCATTAACATTTAAATTTTCTGGATTAATAAATTTTGTTTGAACTGGGGAAATTATAAAAGCACCACTTCCAAATCCTGCAGTAACCAATCCACTTACTAGACCAACTCTGTGTGGAAGCCACTTAAATTAATTAAAATAAAATAATTATTAAGTTAAGGGATTTTAGAAAAAGTTTAAAAATAAAAGAAAATTAAGCCATTAATTTAATAAAAAAAATTTAAAAAAATAATTAATTAATTTTTTACCTTTTGGCATTGAATAAGTACACAATTATAAGCAACACCAATTCCAAAACTTGAAAATAGCCCCATTGTTACAATCAACAAAAAATAAGATTTTTGAATACTAAAATAGGATAATGCAAGGGATGATGTATACAATAAAAAGCCAAATGCTGCACCCCATCTTGCACCTATTAAACGTTGTAAATAACCTCCAGTTAGCATTGAGAAGGGAAAACCAGCTTAATAAATAAAAATAGGGGAAAATAAACTTAAGTGAGGGTCAACCCAGAAGATCGATTACGTTAGAAATTGTTTTGTTTGAAGCTTTTTTGTTTTTAAACAAGTTTAAATTTTTTTTTGAATAATCTAAACGGCTGTTGATCTTTTGGGATTGACAATGATTTATTTTATAATTAATTAAAAAATTTATTACTTACTCATTAGGCTTTGCAACCAAATTAATGAGCCTTGTGTTTGTTGAGGGTCTACTTTCCATCGAAGATATGAAGTTAGATAAGGTAAAATATTTCCTAAAATTATTAAAATGTTCTAAAAATTAATTCTTTTAAGCTTTAAATTATATTAATTTTTTGGAATTTTTTTATAAAAAATTAAAGTTCTAACCAAAGGTGTAAACCAATCCAAGTGTAAATTGAAGAAATACACCAGATATAATAACTATTGTTGCACGCCATTTTGCTGGGAATAATTTTAATATGTTATCTTCAGTCTCCATTAAAAAAGTTAGTACTAAAAATTTAATTTAATTTAATTAATTTGTTAATAATTTATTAATTCATAAAAAAAATTAACAAAAATTCCCCTGAGAATTTTAAAATTTTTAAAAAATGTCTATTAGAGTCTGGATAAAATATTAAATTTTTTAAAATAAAAATATATAAATATTATTTTAAATTTTTTTTTTATCATAAAAAAAGAAAAATATTTACAGAAAATTATATTAAATTGATTAATAAACATTTTTATAAAAAACAAAAGAGCAAAAATAAAATGAAAAAAGAAAAATAAACGGAAGAGTAAATGTACTACTACTTGGACTTTTTTTTTGGTTAAAAAAGATAATTAAAAACAAAAATAGAATGGAATATTGAAAATAAATTTAAAAGAATGTTGAAATTTTGTTTAAAAAGTTTAACGAGTTAATCAAGGCTTTTATTTTTTTTAAATTCACGTTCAATAATTTATTTTCTTTAGTATGAGTTGACCATTAGCGTTAGTTGGTCTTTTGTGTGTCGGTCAAAAGGGAGCTGATCCAAAAAAATTAAAGTTTACAAATCAGAATTTTAACTTAAGTTTGAGCTAAAGTTTTAAGTTTTTTAAGTCCTAAACAAAGGTTTAATTTTTTAAACAAAGTTTTATGTTTAAATACTTTGGTCAGAGTAAAGGGAAATTTACATATTTTTTAATCTTTTTAATTTTTATTCATAAATATTCTTTTTCGTTTAATTTCTTCGTTTAAATAACATTCTAATATAATTTGGAAAAATTGATTTTTATTTTACCAATATAATCGATCATTTTCCCGTTTTGTCCATAAATATAATTCATTGAAAATTATAATCAAAATTAACCTGAAATTATTTTTATTAATAATTTGCGCATTTTTTTTTAATTTTTTTAAAATTAATTTTTATAAAATCATTAAAATTAAATTATAATTATTTAATTTATTTAAAACATTAATTTAAAATTTAATAAAAAGTGTGTATAGCTTAAAAATTATAATTTTTAATTAATTCCTTTTTTACCATTTAAATTTAATTTAATCGATTACAATATAAATAAATTTATTTTCAGCTGTTTTCTTTAACAAAAAAATTTTTTTTCTCTATTTTAAATTATTTTAGTCATTTTCAAATGAAAATAAAATAAAAAATATTTAAATGAAAAAAGGAAATAAAATTGCCGACAACGAACAAAAATTTGAGGAAATTTCTTTAAATTCTACAAAGAAAATAAAAGAACCTTCTACTACAATAAATAAAGAAAAAAAAGAATTTAATAAATTAAGGTAAATTTTAAATTTTATTAATTTTAATTATATTTGTGGGGGAAAATATGTATTAGGTCTGTGAATCATTTTTTTTTAATTACACAAATTATTTTTATTTTTCCAGAAATGATTGGTGCAATTTAACCATTTTTATTTAATTAATTAATTTTGTCCAATTAATTTATTTTTTTCTGTTTAATTTTTCTTATCTTTCCCGTTATTTTATTTAAAGAGTGATAAACTAATTAATAATACTAAATTTTAAAAGTATTGATATCTAAAATAAATAGAATACACTTATTATAGGATAAACAACCATCAATTAGTATAACGTTAATTTACATTTTTTGCGCACAGATTAGGATTTAAAAAATAAATAAGACGTTTTGTAGCGACTATTTTTCTTATTTCTTTTACTCAGTTTTTTTATTCAATTTTTTTTTTATTTTTCAATTATTTTTTTAAGTGGAAGTATATTTCAATTATTCAATATGGAGAGCCAAAAACTTTTTGCTCTTTTAATTCTTTTTGCTATTAATTTGCTCAATTATATGGACAGATTTACAATTGCAGGTTAAATTGGGAAATTTTAATAAAATTTAATTTTATTAAATTAATTTAGGTATTCTTGGTGATGTAAAAAAATTCTATGATCTTGATGATAAAATGGCTGGATTCCTTCAGACAGTTTTCATCATATTTTTTATGATTTTTGCACCTGTTTTTGGTTTTTTGGGAGACAGGTTAAATTTAAGTAAATAATTCATATAATTTCTAAAGTCTTTATTTATTTTTGGACAATCTTAATGGGTATTTTACTTGGGAAAATTATCTTCTTTTTAGGATATTGCTCATTTTGAATAATTTTTTTAAATTTCAGATTTAATCGGAAATTAATAATTTTGTTTGGTCTTTTGGTTTGGGTTCTAGCAGTTTTTGCTTCTTCTTTTGTACCTAATGAGGTTTTATTTTAAATATTTTAATTAATTCTTTAGCATTATATTCTATTTTTCCTTTTACGTGGAGTTGTTGGTATTGGAGAAGCTTCTTATGCTGTTGTTGCACCAACATTTTTGGCTGATATGTTTGTTGGAAAGACACGTAGTCGTGTTTTAATGTTTTTCTACTTTGCTATACCTGTTGGAAGGTTTTTATTTTAATAATAATTTTAATATAAAAAAGTCCTCAAAAATGACCTCTTTGAACTTCTTTAATTAAAAAATATTTTTATTAATTTTCTTCAACAGTTAAAATTTTCTTTTATAATATTTTAATTAATTTTCCCCAATTTCTAGTGGTCTAGGTTATGTTATTGGATCTTTTGTAACTTCAATTGCTAAAGGGGGCAGAACAGATTGTTCAGACTGTTGGCAATGGGGAATTCGTTCAACTCCGATTTTTGGTATTTTAACAATTATTGGATTGTTACTTGGAGTTGAAGAACCTGTAATTAATTTTTTCAATTAAACAATTGACTTTTTTAAGGTTCGTGGACAAGTAGATCGTGAAGAAACTGACGGTCAAGTTGAAAGGTTTTTTTCCTATTTTTTCTTTTAAATTTAATTTTTTTATTTTATAGAGATAATTTACATAATCAAATTAATCCTTCAAATAATCCAAATATTACTACAGTAACTACATTTAACGATAAATTACTTCATTTCTGTCAAGATTTGGGTTATCTTGCTAAAAAGTTTTTTTTTCTGTTTTTCAATTTAAAAATTAATTTTTTCTAAAGTCAAACATTTATCTGGTCAACAGTTGCTTATACTGCTGTTGTTTTTGTGACTGGAACTTTAGCCTGGTAAATTAATTGTAAACTTGAGTACTTTGTTATTTTTTGTGACACATGTCCGCAACTTTTATCCGCAAATTTTTTTTTGGGATATATTCCCAGTAAAAGTATTTTACATTTTTTGAAATTATACGGTCTCATTAGCGAGTAGTTTTTACCTTTAATTTCCCTTTTTATTTTGTATTTTATTTAAATTTTTACTTGCGGATAAAATTTGCGGACTAATTACTAAACACAAAAAATAATTGTTAATAAAACGATTTAAAAAAAAAATTTTTTTTATTTAGGTGGGCACCAACTTGTATAGAAGAAGCAATTGTTTGGCATAAAAATATTACAAATGCAACAGACGTTACTGATACACAAAATGTTTCACTTAATTTTGGTTTATTTTTTTTAATTATTTAATTTAATAACAAATATTTTAGGTATCATAACTTGTGCTGCTGGAATTTTGGGAGTTTCTTTAGGAACTGTTGTTTCTTTGGTTTAATTTTTTTTTAAAATTAATTAATTTAATTATTTAGGCTTGGAAACGTGGAATGTGGATTTTTGCTAATTGTGCAAATATTAGGTCGGATGCTCTTGTCTCTGCTATTGGCTCTTTTCTTGCCACTCCGTTATTATTTTTGGCAATTAAATTAATTGATCTTAATTATATTAATATTGCATGGGTAAATTTAATTTAGAGTTTTATAGTTTTTTTAAAATTTAAATTTAAGTTCATCTTATTCCTCACAATTTTATTTCTTTGTTTGAATTGGGCAGTTAATGTAGATATGTTAATGTTTGTTTTTTAATTATTTTCTAATAAATTTATTTTTTTAAGGGCTATAATAATCCCACATCGTCGAGGAATTGCAAGTGCAGTTCAAATTCTTATATCTCATGCATTTGGTGATGCAAGTGGTCCTTGGATTGTTGGGGCAATTTCTGATTTTGTTAAATAAATAAATTTTTTTAAAAATTTTTTATTTAATTTTCAGGTCAGCGGAGGTGATAAAACACCTAAAACTCATTTTCATAGTTTATTGGTTGCTTTCTATTTACCCAATATTTTGTTGTTTTTGAGTGGTATTGCTTTCCTTTTAGCTGCTTATAAATTACCTAGTGACCTTAAAAAAGCTGAAGAATGGAAAAAAATACCGAGGACAGGTTAGAAATTTTAATTAAATTATTTTTGAAAGAAATATTGAGTAATTAAATAATTTAAAAGAGTTAAAAAAATTCAAATAAAAAATTTTAAATTAATTTGTAAACTAAATTTTATAGGTAAATGAATATATCGGGTAAAGAACAAGAGTACAAAAATTATTTTAATTAAAAAATATATATATTAAGCCGATACCGGTCATATTCCTGAATCATCGTCAACTCCCTCAAATATGTTATATCAATCTCATGAGAATGATGCCTTTGAGCCTTAAATATTTATTTAATTTTTTTTTTAAATTTCACGCATATTATTGTAATTATTTTTTTTTCGATTTAATTTTGGACATTATATATCTATAAATTTATTTTAATTTCATCAGCCTTGCCTCTTAAAAAAAGTTTATTAAAATTTGAAACTGGATGTTTTTTTATTATTTAATTTTTTATAGAAGGGCGAGTATGAGTAATAAGGCCAAAAATTTAAATATTCTCCAGCAGTCATTTTTATTTAATTTTTTAATAAAAAAAGCATGTATTTAAATGATTATTTAAAATAATTTATGTTTAGTTTAATAAATTTTAAAAAAATCTTAACATATGGAAAACAAAAAAGTGTTTTTAATAGACAGCTGTTTGGAGATTCAAAAAATAATAATTAGGCAAACAAAAACAAAAATAGGAGAAAAGAGAATTAATAAGGCATTGATTTAACTTTTATTAGTAAATAATTAGTAAATAAGGATTTAAATAAATAAATATTAAATATTAAGCTTTTGTTATGAAACGACCTTTTTATTTTTTTCGCACTCAGACGACTTTAAAACTAAATTCTTGTCTCACCATTATTTTGTGTTTCTCTTTTTGTGACATAAAAAAAAATCAATATAATAACATAATTATATAAAAATTTTTGTTGAATTTATTTTAATTAGTTCTAGTTGACCCATCATCAATTATCAAATATTAAAAATGACAGGACCCTCAAAGGTTATTTTTTAATTTTTTATTCCTATAACGCAATTTAGCCATTTGTATGTGTCAAAGATAGTGATTCGGATAAGAAATTCAATATTCCTGTGGATAACAACGAGAATATTTTGATTGAACATCTTTCTGAGGTGTTCCCTAACATTGCAAGCTTGTACTCTCGCGAAAAGGGAACAGAATGTCCTACTTTAATAAAGTATATTCTTTTATTTTTAATTAGGTTTAATTTTTGAGTTCGAAGATTATTGAATTAGCCATTGTTTTATAAACACACTACTTACCTTATTTTTACAATGAAAAACATGTTTTTCACTTTTGTTTTCGATTCCGCTTTTATTAAACTTATGTTTTTCTAGTCATGATGGTGTATCGTGCTTCAAGCCGTCTTCTGGCTGGCCTGATACCGGTTTTTTTATAATTTTTGGTTCAAAGATTAAATTATTTTTTAGTTTATGTACTCAACAAAGTAGATTCGACATCACCTCAGATTGTTCAACTTTGTCAAGGTTTTTTTAAAGTTTGAGGATGTGTCAATTTAGCGTTATTTTTTTATATTTCCCGCATTGGGTTTCATTCGTTTTTATTTTGAGAATTTGGCTGTTACCAAAATCAGCTCGATTGAATGATTTTGGACTAGGTTATGAAATGCTAAAGTTATGCGATTAGCGTGATAGCAAGTAAACCAATTCATTGTTTACAATATTGTAGCCATTGATTACTTTATTTCCCAAATCAATAATAAAGGATAATTAAATTCAAAATTAATTAATAAGAATTTATCGCTATAGAACAAGATTCTGAGGGCAAAACCCAAACCCATAGACGTCATGGAAGACGTAATGTAACAGACATCCATAGATTATAACAACATATAACTATGTTCAAACTCGTCAAATCGAACTGATTTTGGTATCATTAAACTCAGCTTGAAGAGCTCTTTCGAATGAGGTATCATATGTATTTTCGAATTTTTTACCCCAGAAATGAGCTTACTCCCCCCTATGGTTTTTCGATTTTCAGGGACCTTTTTTTTTGATAACTAAAGCAATTTGGATTTTTAAGACCCAGAAATTTGCTTTTAAAATAATCAGCAGTTAGTTTTTGCACATCTTATGTATTACTCAATTTTTGAGAAAAAATAAGGAACAAAAAGTTAATTAACTATTAATTTCTTTTCTAGAAATAAAACAATTATCAACTAAAATCGATGCTACAACAAAAGAACTCAAAAAAGACTTAGCCGACACTAACAATAAAATAACCGACACTAAAGAACAGTTGTTGGATAAAATAACCGACACTAAAGAACAATTGCTTGATAAAATAACCAATGTACATGAGCAGTTTACAGACAAACTAGATACTACAAAAGGAACTTTGATCGACAAAATTGATTCGAAAACTAAAGGTGTTCAAACTGCTTTAGAAAATAAAATAGACAACGTCAAAGAAACTTTAGAAAAAAAATTCGATGACAAAATAATATTATACATAGCAGTGAGTTATTTATTTTTTAAAATAATTAAATTTCTTTTTATCTAACCTTCCTTTTTTCTGAAAATATTTTTTAACTCAACACTTATTTTTAGACATTCTTAATTCATTAAATATATCTCTAAAAGACAATTTATATTATTTATTACCTTTATTGAATTATTTTTAAAACAATTTTAATTTAAAATAATTTTTTGTTTGTTAGGGAATTTATCAGATGATTAACATAATTTGTTTCTTTATTTTGTTAAAAGTTTTGTCTTTTGTTTGTACTATTTTTATAGTTTTTTTTATCATCTTTTATTTTCTAAAATACTTATATTTTTTAATTTATAGGAAATAAGTTTTATTATTTTCACTTACACGCAACGAGTCCGCAAATGTTGTCCGCAAAAATATTATTTGAACAGGGATGTTTTACACAATGATTGAGATCTGTTTCCACAATTAAATAGTTTCATCTCTTTAATTCTATTTTAGAAAAAAGTGTTGACCTTGTACAATTTTTATTATATTTTCGAATAAGTTTCAAGTGAAAATTTATTTGTGGACAACACATGCAGACTTTTATGTATATAACTTAATTATTTTAAATTTGGATACAATTATTATTTTATCTGCCAGCAATCTTCTAAAACTTATTTCTATAATTTATCTAGACAGGATTTGATTTATTTTCAAAATATCATTTTTTTATTTAACTTCCATTCATTAATATCCTATATGGTCCTGATTAATTTTCTCTTTTTGATTTTTCTTTAATTCATATATTTTTTTCTTCGATTTTTTTTTATCAAATCTATATATTTATTATTTATTTAAAACAAATTTTTAGATAGCTACTCTTTTGCTTACACTTTTCTTTGGAATTTCTGGTTTTGTTTTTGGTCTTGTTGCTTTTGTCAAAACATATTCTGTGCCTCCTCCAAATTTGCCACCTCCACCTTCTCAAAATTTGCTACAATAACTTGGTCTTGTTCTCTTCAAAAATTAATTTTTTATTATTTTAGAATGTGGGGTACATTAAATAATTTTCTAAAACATTTTCTCTAATTTATTTATGCTTTTAATCTCTATATATTGTTTTCTATACAATTAAATTAATACTATTTAAAATAATACGTGTATTCCTATATGGACATTTTTTTATATGAGTTTGTTACAAAAATTTTTTAAAATAAACCAACTATATAATTATATAACAAGAAAAATCTTAAAAATTTTTCTTGCTCATTAACTTAAAAAAATAACAAATTTCTTGTTATTCTTCTTTTTTATTTAAATTTTTATTACAATAATTTTTTATATTATGGGTATCAATGAATTAAAATAATTTTTAATTAATTTCTTCTTCAATTTTTGTATTCAATTATATATATATTTATTTTTCTTTTTCTTTATACAACATTAAGTTATTTTTTAAAATTTATGTTATTTAAACTAGAGTAAAGTATCTCATATTTAAAATTAAAAGTTTTTTTTTTTTGTTAAAAAATTTTACGAGAGATTTTTATTTTAATAACAAGAAAATTACTATATTCTAGTTTAAATTTATTTTTTAATTTATTTTATGTGTGCTTTAAATTATTATTTTTTAAATATATGCTCAAAATTGTTTATTTTATACTTATATTTTTTAAAAATTTATATAACATAAAGAGAGTTTGATTTTTATTTAATGCTTGTTGTTGTTGTTGTTGTTTTTAATTGTCAAAAAATTTAGAAATAAACTAAAAAATTTAAAGTTTATATAAAACTTTTTGTTACTTATAATAGATTAAATAAATATCTAAATAATAAATAAATGTGTTTGATTAAAATATTATTTTTTGTTATTTATTTTATTAAGAATATATCTTTTAATTAATAACGTTATTTTTGTATCTTTTTTAATATACTAAAAAATAAAAATAATTAAATTTTTTTAAATTTTAGTGTCCACCTTTTGGACTGAAAAAACCCGTAGATTTGCCAGACACAAATTTTAAAAAAATTGCAAAAGATTTAATAAAAAATTTAAAAGAAAAAAAGAAATAAATATGAGAAGATAGAAAATAATGTTTAAAATTGAAAAAAGAGGAAAATGAATGGAAATTAAAATTTTGTTAATTAATAACAATTTTATAATAAAAAAAAAACTTTATTATTTAACATTATTCATAAATTTTTTTAAATTTTTATTTTTATTACAAGCTTGTGTATAGAAATTGTAAATAAATTTTTAAAATTTAATTAATTTTTTAATTTAAAGTTTTTTTGGGACATTTTATAAAAATAAAATTTAAAAAAGAATATTTAATTTTTAAATTAAATAATTAGAAAGAGAAAAATAAAATTTATTTTGATACCGAATTATCCGAAAAAATAAAATTTAGGACAGTAAATTATTTTTTATTACATTTATTTTTTTTTAAAATAAAATAAATGATTAATTAATTGTATTATTTAAAATATTCTAAAAAATAAAAACTAGTTTATTATTTTAATAAAATTATTTGTTTTATTTCACTGCAGTTTTAAATAATTTTAATTATTTTCATTAAATATTATTTTTATTTTTAAAAAGTATAAAATAATAAATTTTTTTTTGTTCAAAAATTTGTTAAATTTATTCTAGAGGAAAAATATGGAGTAATTAAATGATAATTGCATTAAGTTTGTATTAAAAACATTATAAATAAAGTTTACAAACTTAAGTTTACAATTATAAAAAGTTTTCTTAAATGTTTATTTAAAATTTTTGTATAAAAGTGAATATAAAACTTAAAAGGGTGAGACTAAAAAAGTGATGTTTTAAGTTTAAATTCCTTCTTGTTCATTTATATCAACGGTATTATCAATTGTAGTAGTTTCTTCTCTGTTGTACAAAATTGTGCCAAAGATTATAATAATAAATGCAATTAAATAAAGAATATAAAACTAAAAAATTTAATAATAAAAAAAAGCTTATGTTTTACATTTTTTATATTGCTAACTCTAAAGCCCCCAATTCCCGCGGCTACAAAAATTCTTAGTTAAGATTAAAAACTGAATATGTATTTTTACATTGTTTTTGCAACATAAAAATAAACTTGATGACTTTGCAAGAATTAAAAACAAAAATAAACTTTCAAGTTTTTAAACTTACAACTTGGTTAAAACTAAACCTAAAACTTTAATTTAAACTTAAAACTTTAATTTAAACTTAACACTTAAACTTAACTCTCAAGTTTAATTAATTAAAAAATAAACTTTATTAACCTGTTGCCCAAAAAGAAAAATACCAGCTAACATTGAATAAAAATCAGATGTTAAAACATAAATATTAAATAATAAAGCTGAAGATCTTTGCATTACACAACTAACCAAGGAATAAAATAAAACCATTGAAAATGTAAAAACTGTTAATATAAAAATAGAAAAAATGTTCCAATTAAATTTAATTAATTTTGTATAGTCCATAAAATAAGATTGAATTAAAGAAATTAAAAGACCAAAAATTCCAATAAAAGTGAGAAATTCAGAACTAAAAAATAATTAAAATTAAATATTTTTAATTAATTTTTATTTTAAAATTATTTTTTTTAAAGTAATTTAAACAAAATTTATTTTACTTAATATATATTATTTCAATTATTTTTATTAAAATAACCGAGAGTATTGTTTAACAAAACATTCTTCAGAAACATTGGAAACAGCATATAAAAACGTTCCTAAAAGGCAGAGGAAATCCCCAATAAACTTATTTGTTCCAATAGTAGTCCCTTTATTAGTATGTAAAGCATCTGTATAAATTGTTAATCCTAGACCACAAAGACAAATTGCTTCAAGTTTTACAAGTTTAAAACTTTAATAAAAATAAACTTTACCAACAGCAATAAATTGACCTCTTTTATACCTCGTTGAAAGGAAAATTGTTGAGAGTAGCATAACTGCTGGTATAGTAAATGAATTTAATAATTGAATAGCTGTTATATTAGTAAATTGATATGCGTAAACCATAGCCTTTAAATTTAAATTTAAAAAGTTTATTTTTTTAAAAATAATTATTTAATTAATTAATTTTTAAATTTACCTACAAAATTAGCCTCAACATCTATTAATGCAAGTAAAAAATATTTCCATCCTCTATTTATTAATATTTTATAAATTCCTTCCTTTTCATTATTAAATTGTATTAAATTAGTATTTTTAGATTTTTTCTCTTTATAAAAATAAATATATCCATATATTATTGAAATAAATAAATATGTTGGTAAATTTTGGGCTGAAAAATTAAAAAAAAAAATTTAATTAAAAATTAAAATTTTATACCTGTTGGTGCATTATAATTTTTATCTGATAAAAATTGTGAAGCAACAGCAGTACCACTTAGGCAAAGGGACATTAACTGACCTATTATTAAAGACATTGAACGCCTTTAAAATTGAAAATTAATTTTTTAAAATTAATTTTTAATTTACTTTTTAAATGTTTGTCTTCCCTTATTTAAATTAATAGAATTAATATTAGTTGACTCCTTAAAATTTTTATTTATTAAAATAAATTAATTATACCTCCATTAAAATTAATAATTTAATTTTAAATAACTTTAAATCAAATAATAAAATATTTTTTTAGTAAAATAATTATTTTAATTAAATTTTTAATAATAAATAAAATAAAATAAATAAATTATATTTAATAATTATATGTATTAGCAAACAAAAATCGATGAAATAATTGCAGTGAGTAAAGCAATAAAATGTTTTAGTTGAGGGTTTTTTTTTCAATTTAATTTATTATCATTTTTGTTAAGATAATAGAATTGATTTTATTTTTTGGGACAAAAAATAAAACAAAAGTTAATAAAAGAAAAGGAATTTTGAAGCAAAAAAGAAATAAAACTTTTTTACTTAAAAATAAAGTATTATTTTTATTAAAATCAAAGTAAAGAAGTTGGTTATAAAATTAATTAATTTATTTTAAAAGAAGAAAATGTAGCAAAGTGTTCTGAAACTTTTTTCAAGTTTTAAGTTCAACATTTTACTAATATTAAGTTTCTCAAGTTTTATGATTTAAATTTTTATACTTAAGTTTCTGATTTTATTAAAGAAGTTTTTAAGTTGATTTTCTATTTAATTTTAAGTTTATATTTTGTCTGTTAATTTAAATAAATTATTTATTCTATTCTTGCTTTGCTTCTATATATATAAATATTTTATTAAAATTATTAAGGAGTAAATAAAAATTTATTTTTATAATTTTATTTAAAAAAAATTGAATGAAAAACCTAAAAATAAATTTAAAATTTATTGACTCATTTTTATTATTTATTAATAAAATTAATTTAATTAATTCACCTCCCCATAATTTTGAGTACGTAAAAATACAAAGCGTTCTAACCGGACATTTTTTTTAATGATTTTGCAGGTTGATGCAACCGTTAAGTATAGTAAATATGGTGGGTATGTTGAAGTGTCAAATGTATGATAGTGGAAAGTGGACTTCAATTAGTTCATTAACAAAAGTGGCTTACGGTTGTTAGTAAGTTTTTTTTTAACTTCAGTCTCGGCGACGTCTCGATCTCTTAAATTACGCCAAAATGAATAAAAGTTTAATTAAAAATTTAAAAGTTGTGGACTTGGAAGCTGTGGAAATGGAGCACCTAAAGATGTTTATGACAAGTTAGTATTATTTTAAGTTTGTAGAATAATTTAAAATACAATAAATATTGCTGCAAAATCAGAATGTTGTAAAAAAATAGAAAAAAGTTTTTGTCAAAAATCAGAATTTTAGAATAAAACTTTTTCAGAATTTTATAAATAATATTCTGATTTATATAAAAAGTACTTATATATTTAAACTTAAGTTTATTTATTGTTTTATTTAAATAATTAAATTACATAAAAGTTGCTGCAAACTTCATGACGAATGTTATCAAAAATACAATGAAAAATGGGCTTCACAATGTGGATGGACATTTATAGATAGATCTCCCTATACAGAAAATTATTCGTATAGATGTAATTTTTTTACAAATTTTGAGAGTACTTGTTTATCTGAGTATAATGAACCTTGTGAACAATTTCTTTGTGAATGTGATAAGTTAGTCTTTTATTTTTAAAAATAATTAGCTTTATTTAAATTAATTTTAAGAGCATTAGGCGATTGTTGGTCTGCTCAGGTGGCAAAGAAAGAGGAAGAGGAATTTAAAAAATTAGAATTACCCTTTAGAAGGAAGTTTAGACGTAAGTGAATTAATTTAATCAATTATTTATTTAAATAAGGTAATAATTTCAAAATTAAAACTATCAAACAACCACAAACTCATTCCAATGGAAATTTAGATGACAACATATTGATGGATCACTTTTTTGATAAGAATTTTTAAATAAATTAATGTGCAAATTATTAAAAAATTAAATTTAATTTTTTGGAATTATTTTTGATTTATTTCAATAAATATTAAAGCGAAAATAATAATTTTATTTTTTAATTACATCATGTCAAAGGAATTAATATTTTAAAATTTATTCTTTGAGAAAATAAATTAAAAGTACAAGTTAAATAAACAAACATAAAGGGCAATTACTTAAGTTTATTAAATTTCACTTAAGTTTATTTAATTATTTTTATTCAAGTTTATTTATTAGAGATGATGTTTTTGTCTTTAAGAAGTTTAAAATAAATAAAAAAAAAAGTTAAGATTTTATTCTGATTTGCAATCTTAAAAATTGGTTACCTTAACTTTCTTAATATTCCCTTTCTCCCAATAGAAATAAATTACAGCAGCTTTATTTCTTTGTCCAAAATTCTGAAACTATTTAAAAAAGAAATTTTCAAAATTAAATAAAATTTTTTTTAGTATTTTTTAAAAAATGTTTGCATTCCCTAATTTAATAATTTTCCTTTTTTATTTCCTTCATAATTTTAAAATAACAAAAACAGAAATTCTGGTAAAAATAAATTGGAGAGAATATTCTGAATATAAAAATAAACTTGAAAATAAACTTGACGAACGTTTTCAAGTTGAATTTGGAAGACAAAATGGTATAAAAACAATTATAAGGAAAACAGGGCATTATGATGTTGTTAGTTTTGGACAAAATAAAGAATTAATTATTAGAAGAGTAACTAGTAGTAATTCTTTAGAAATAAAAGGAGAAAATTTAGAAGAACTTTTATGGTTGAAAATTAAAATTAATGGAGAGGTAAAGATTTTTTAAAAATTGTTTTATGTATAAATAAATTGTATTTTGCAAATAAATTCACTTAAAATTGGACGAATTTTGTGAAACTTAATTTTAATATAAAGCCAATTTTAACCTTTATTTTTTAAAGTTTAGTTTATATTTTTATATAAATTCAAAAAAAAGTTATGTTTAAAAAACTAATGTCAGGGTTAGTTGTATTAAGACTAGTGTAGAGAGTGCAGAGTAAGTTTAATTTCTCTGCATTCTGTACTTTCTTTAGTTACTCTTTAATCTTCTCTTCTTCTTTATTTTTAGAAATAATTAAACTTTTAATGTTACAAAAATTAATTTTTATTTTTCTTATAAAAATTAACAAATTTCCACTAATTAAAAAATAATAAATTTTTTACAATTATTAGCATTCTTTGCTAACATTTTTAATCAAAATTAATTTTCAGTCTGAACAATTAGAATTAATTCCCTTTTACGGAACTGAAAAAATAATAATTGTTGAAGCAACTAAACCTTTCTCTTATGAAATAAAAAATTATACAAATGAAGAAGCTATTAAATTAGAATTACCTGAAAGATTATTACATTTTGTTTTAAAAATAAAAATGCCAGAAATAAACTTTGTTAACATTAATGTTGAAATACAGTGCAAAGTTGGAGATGGAGTAATTTATTTAAACAAAATTAAAAAATCAGAAATTAATTCTGTTTTTTATGAAAGTTTATTTTATAATATTTCTGTTTGTTTAAATGATCAATATTTGCTTATTGCTGATTTTGATGGGAAAAAACAGGTAAAAAAATTATTTTATTTTTTTTTTTATTTTTAGTATTTTGAATTAAATTGTGATGAAGCAATTAATGAAGGAAACATTCCAAATATTTATTTAATTAATGTAATTTATGGTTCAATTAATTCAGAATGTTTTCTAGCTAATTGGAAACCAGAAAAAGTTTCTTCTGATAAACTTGAACAACATCAATTAAAACATTCAGAAATTCATTCAAACAAAACACACAACAAAAATAAACTTGAATTAAAACAAAAAAAAGTTGTAACTTATAATAATTCTGAAAAACATTCTCATGTTTTTATTCCAACTCAACAAGGAGAAATGCAGCAAAACAAATTTACAAATCCATCGCTCTATGAGAATAGTTATTTAAATAATTTAATAATAAATTTAAAAATTTTAGGAAGTAATTTGTTTAATTTGTCAGAACAAATGAATACTTCGGCAACACAATATTTTGGCAGTGGTAAAAATTAATTGTTTAGGGGTAAATTTATAGAGGGGTTTAAGTGAATTACAGCAATAATAAAAAATTAACAAATGTATAATTTTAGATTTTTTAGTAATATTTTATTAAATATTTTGTTAGATCAAAAAAAGTTAGGGTCAAAAAGCGTTTGAGAAAATTCATGTTTTCCTATATATTTGGTATTTTGTAAATAAATTAATTTTTTTTTGTTTATATAAATTTATGAAATTAATATTTGTTCAATTTTAAAGTTATTTAAAATTTATTTTAATAACTTTAGATGTTTATCAAAACAATTTTCCTATTCAAAATAGCAACAATACTACAATGTCTGATTATTATAATAATTCATCCGCAAACTTTTTTGATAAATATACAAATCAGAATAATCAAAATAAAAATTAATAGAAAATTAAACATAAATACAAAAATATATTTAAATTATTAATAAACACATAATTACAAACATATGTATATAATTTTAATTCATTTTATTTATGTATTAACATTTTGTAAACTTAAGTTTGCTATATTCAAGAAAATTTCAAATCAGAATTTTAGAAAAATCAGAAATAAAGCTTGAATTAAATAAAGTAAAAATCAGAATAATATCAAACTTTCTTTCAATTAACTTTCAGAATTTATTGCAGACTTAAAAATTCTGATTTTAAAATTAATTTTTTTAAAAACAAATTTTTTTTAGGTTATTTATAAATTTTGATTAAAATATATTTATATTTTATTTTTTAATTTGTCTAAACTTGTTCATTATATTTTTTTATTTCGTTTTTTAATTAATTTTGGATCAACTCTCGGTCATTTTAAATGATTGATGGATTAAAAATATACCGAAAAATGGTCAAAGCAAAAGTAAAAATTTATTAGTACACATATTTCTTGTTCATAGTCTAGAAAAAATTAATTTATACGTTCAAAAATTAATTTATGTTCATTAAATATTAATTTCTTTTATTATGTTTAAATGTTGCTAATATATGGATTAGCATTAAGTAAAAACAATAAGTTGCAAGGGTTTTCCACTTTCCCAAGAAACCTGAGACGAATTCTTGTCAAGCAAAATATGTGATAGATAATATTATGTATTTAATATGTATTTTTCCTAATAAAAGAACCTCTCTTAAATAAACTCAAATTAACAAACTTGACAATTAGGTCAAGTTTTAAATTCCTGCTAAGTTTAGGTTTATTTTCAAGTTGCAACTTTAATCGTTTTTTTTTTCTTCCGCATTTATACTAAAGGACAATAAACAAACAAAAAACTTTTTCTAAATAAACTTATAAATAATATTCTTTTTTTTCTAAAGCATTATTAAATATTTAAATATAATATAGAATTATATAAATTTATTAATAAATTTAATTTTTTATAAAAAACAAAATTCGCTAGATTAGCAGAGATAAATTAAAAAATATTTTTAATTTATTATGATAACAAATGTATGTTGCACTTTTGCTTATTTTCTTCACTTTAATATTTCTTCGCTTTTTTATTATTTAATTGAAAATTTTTAAATGTTTTCTATTTACAAAATAATTAAATTTTTTCATAAAAATTGCATTATTTATTTGATATTTTTTTTATTTAATTTTGTATTGTGTTGTTATTCTCAAGACAAAACGGGAAAATTACCTAAAGTTACTATATGGAAAATGAGTACAGAAGAAGGATTTAAGGTATTATTTTTTAAATAAACTTAAACCTTAAAATCTAACTTGAAATTAAAACTTGACTTCTTTAAATAAATTAAACCTTAAATCTAACTTGAATTGAAATTAAAGCTTGACTAAAACTTAAGTTGAAAAATGAATAAAAACTCTGACATAATTTTTAAGTTTGTTAATTATGTTTAGACAAACATTAAACATTGTTTTTATAACAATAATTCAATTAAACTTTAGATATATGAACAATGGATAAATAAAGCATTTGCTTCACTATTGTCTGCATTTTTACAAGCAAAGTATATTTTAAATTAAATTATAATTTAAAATAATTTTTAGAATAAATTCGAACGAATTACCTCAACAATTACCTGATAATTTTTCAAAATGTTTTTTAAAAACTGAATCTATCCCCTCTATGACTAAATGTGTTTCGCAGTTATTAGAAGGAAAATTTAATGAAGATAAAATTTATACTAAACGTTTTCAACGTTATATAAATAACAAAGAAAATAAACTTAAAAGTAGTAAAAATGTTTATTCTGATAAAGATTTAAATTATGGTAAGGGGTTTTATATAAATATTTAAATCAGAACAAAAAATTAATAAAAAAATAATTTTTATTATTAGACAGTTTTCCAAATATTAAAATAAAAAACTGTAAAGATTACATTCTCAGTGAATCAAAAAGAACTCAAGGTTTAAGTCCAGTTGGAGGACTTGCACGTATTTTAATGGCTAATTTTATTAAGAGAAAGAATAAAAGAGAAATTAAATTGTAAGTTTAAAAAAAGTTGAAGCAGGCGGATTATTTTATAAACAGGCGGGTTTTAAAGTAAAAAAAAGTTTTATTTTTTTTTGCATTCTGCTTAATAAAAATGCTTTAAAATAAATGAAGCAGGCGCAAATTATTTTATGCTTAATTATAAATGTTTCTTTTCATATTAATAATTAAATAAAATTAGGTGGCAAAAGACTGCTGAAGAGATTAAAGAACTTCAATTAATAAAAGAAAAAATGAACAAAAAATTAAAGTCTCAAAATATTTATGAAAGAGTTGAAGCAAAACAGCCGTTGGAAAAGAAGATTCTTAAATTAGTTAATGATGGAATTAGGTTAAGTGCTAATTTGGTTGATAATAAAAAGGAAAAAGTTCAAAAAGAAGCTAAAACAAATAAAGTAGATTTACTCTCCCCAAGGTTTTTAAGTGTAACAGAGAGTAAAACCAATGATAAGGTAAAAAATTTATTAGAAAATAATTTAAATAATTAAGATATCAAATTTATTATCTCCTTCATTATTTAGTCTTCATGATAAAGGAAATGGTTTGGAAAAAGAATTAAGTTTACCTAAAATAATGAATGCAACTAAATTAACTGGACGTGACCAACAAGAATGGCTAAACTTAATTATGGAATCTTCTGGTGTAAATGAACAAGTTGAAAACTTAAAAGTTTGGAATTTATTAAAAAATATCAAGCATCAAGTAATTAAAAATAAAGCAGGCGGAATTTTATTGAAATATTATTAAACGTTTCTTAAATAAACTTGAAGCAGGCGGATTTTTAAATAAAAAAATGCTGAATTAAAAATTTAATTTATTTTATTAATTTACAGTCTTCTCTTTCTATAAACCGTAACCCAACTAAATCTTTTAATCAAAAAGAAATTGAACAACGCTATGAAAATGAATTTAGTGGACTTTATTTAACTAGAAAAAATGTAAAAATATTTATTTTTAATTTTTAAAAAAATTAATTTAAAGGTTAAAGAAATGTATGGAGATTATGAAGATAGAAAAATTGCTACTTGGGAAGAGTTGGACAAAAAATTTAATGAGAGACAAGTTAATTAAATTAAAAAAATATCAAATAAAAAAACTGAAATTAATTTTTAGAGAGACGAATTAGACAAAATAGGATATTCTCTCCTTAATGAAGACCAATTAAAATTTTTATACGGCCCTAATTCTCCATTTAATGACTCTGTTACACTTACCAGATTATTAAAATTAATTAATTCAAAAAATAAAAATAATAAATCTTCAAGAATAAATCAAGTAAAAATTAAAAAATATATTTAATTAATTTTTTAAATTTTTAGTTCATTGAAGAAGATATTAAAAAAATTGCTGAAATGCGTTCCTTTGATATTAGACAACATGATGTTGTGGTAATTAAATAAATAAACTTTTATTTATTTTTTTTTACAATTAAGTTTGTATAGGTTAAATAATAAATTACAAAGTTTTTAAGTTTCTGATTCTAAACTTGTGTGTTTTGGAAGTTTTGTATTCTTAAATTTTGTTTTACAAAGATTCTGATCTTAAAAAGTTTTAAATTTAATAAAACAGTTCTTTTTAAAAACTCAGAACATTCTAAATTTTCACTACTTTTAAGAACAAACTTAAAAATATATAAAATAAACAAAACTTTAATTAAAATAAAATTAATTTACAGTTATCTCCCGCCTACTTTAAACCTGCAATATTAAATCCCACGTAAAAAATATTTAAAATTTTTTAATAATAAATATTTAAGGCGCACAAGTCAACCATTTATTCTTTCACCTTTTCTCTTTTCTCCAACAATTTTATCTCCTACAATAATGGGACCTGCAATTTTATCCCCTAGAGTATTCTCTCCTACAGTTTATTTAATTTAAATTTAAATTTAATTTAATTTTAAAGATTTTAACTCCAAGAATTATGACACCATTAATTTTATCTCCTTTCATATTTTCTACAATACTTTTATCCCCAATTATAATGCAACCTTTTATTCTTTCTCCTGGATTAATTAATAGTGTGGTAATATATAATTTTTAAAAAAAATTAATTAAAAATGTTTTTAATTTTATAAAATAAATTTTAATTAAATTAAAACTTTTATTTTTTCAGATTTTAAGCCCTTTTATAATGAATCCAATGATTATGAGCTCTCAAATAATGCATCCATTTATTCTTTCACCTTTAGTAATGACACCAGGCATTTTAAATCCTTCAGCACTTTCACCTCTTGTTTTAAGCCCTTTTGTTTTAAACCCTCAAGTTTGGTCACCAAAATTTTTTTCTGGACTTGTATTATCCCCTTATGCTCTAAGCCCTGTTATAATGAGTCCAACTTATGCTTATATAGTAATTCTTTCTCCAAGTTTTTTAAGTTGATTTTTATTCAAGTTTTGTTTAAAATAAACTTAAGTTTGTGAATAAATATTTTTGTATTTATTTGTGTTTCTTCTTTATTATTTAAACTTTTTTAAAACTTTATGTTTTACAACTTTTATGCTTCAGTTGTTAAATTTCAAGTTTGTTTATTGCTCTTTAATATATTTACTAGAAACAAAATCATTTTAATAAATAAAAAAGTTAACAAAGAATAAATTTTTAATTATATAGAAAAAAAAAGAAATAAATTTAAATAATTTAAAATTAGTTCTCTGAACAGTATATTTTTAATTTAACTTCAAAATATTTTTAACTTGTCAATTAATTAAATAACAAAAAAAAGACCCCAAAAAAAAAATTTTTTTTTTCTCATTAAAATCTTTAAATAAATTCCTCATTTTCTATAACTCTAATACTTCCTTCTTCATCCATAAAAAATTCATAAAATCCATCACCAATTAAAGGATATATTTTAGCTATATTAAAACTTGCTTCAATTGTAAATTTTAAATCTTTATTAAAAATAATTTTTTTATTATTTTTATTATTTTTATTTTCTTTATATTTTATATTTTTTGTAATTTTAATTAATCCATTTTTAGTAACTTCTTCTTTAACTTTAATTAATTCTATATTTATTTCACGTCTTAAACCAAAAATTACTTCTTCAGAATTTTTATCTAATTTTGCACGAATACATATAGGTTCATTTAATTCATTAATTTTTTCAAAAAATACTAGATATTTTGATTTTTTTCCATTAATTAAAATTAAATAGTTTCCTTTATGTTCAAACTTTATACAAAATCGAAGGTAAGCAAAATGAGAATTTTGTTGACTTGAAGAGCCTTTAAATTGGGTAAATATTTAATAGCCAAAATAGAAAAAAAGAAATTTAGGTATTGAATTTATTTGATATTTAAATTTGGTAATTAATTAGTTGATCTTTTGGGAAAACGAATTTCTATGTGGCTTTATCGTTAAGGTACAAGTATATCCCCGTTATCTTTACCAATCAAATTATCAATAAATTATCAAAATAAATTGGATAAAAAACAAATAAATAAAAAGGAAATTGTTACCTTCATCATATGCTAAAAGTTTCTCTTCGTTTATTTGGAATTCTTCGGTATTTAAATAGCAAGATATTTTAATTAATTCATTAATATTTGAAGCAATTTCTTTACTAATAATTGAATATATTTTATTTAAGTTTACATATCTATGAACGTATTTATTTGCTGTATTCGTTAAATTGTAAAGATTTGTTGGAGAATTATACCAATCAATGCTGGCAGGAAATATAGGACGTATAGTTAACAACAACTGTAAAATGTAATATTAATATATTATGCTATCATTAAATACTTTTAAAAATCAGAATTGTAACAAACTTGAATTTATTAAAATAAACTTGAAAATACTAAACTATTTTAACCAACTTTATTGAAACAAAGTTGAACAACTTTATTAAAATAAACTTAAACACAACTTTGTTAAAATAAACTTGAAGCAACCTAAATTAAATAAACTTAGCCAACTTACTTTTCCTTTATTTGAACCTAAATATAAACAAATATTTATCCCATATCTATATCCTTCATCAAAAGCCTCTTCAAATAATATTTGTTTTATATTACTACTATTATCAATAAAATTTACATTCGCTACAGAATGTAAAGTAGATGTCAATAGTGAACAATTTCCGTCCTTTGCTTGTATAAAAAAGAAACTTTTATCTTCTCTTTTTGCATTAATTTCAATTAAAACTTCCACATTATTATGATTTTCGTACTGTTTGTTAAATTCTATATTCACTAAATTTATATAATTTTGTCCATTTCCTAGTTTATTGTATGGTTTAGATTTAACCACAATATTCTGGTTATTTTTAATTGTCGAACAAGTAAAAAAGAAAAATAAAGGGAATAAATAAATTAAAAATATAATTTTAAAATGCATTAATAAATAATAAAGTTTGATTTTAAAATAAACTTTAATAAATAAATTATAAGAGAATTGCTTCAAGTTGGGAATAAAAGCAACTTTTCTTAAGCTGATTTTTTGCTTTGATTTTGTTAAGGTGAAAAATCATTCTTTCTCTCCCTCTTTCTCTCCTTTTAAAATATTTTATCCACTAAAAGCCCTCATGGATTTATTTTTCATTTTAAAGTTATCTTCGAAAGAGGGGGATTTTTAGACCAAATAAAAATTAACACTCATATCCACGAGAACGTATTACAACCAAGTATTAATTAAATTAATCATTAGGCAGAATATATCCTTTTAAAAATGCTAACGGAAATTGAGGAAAGGTAAACAATAATAGAAAGTATAGAGAGAACACGCCCAAGAGGGAAGAGGTATTTTTGGAAAAATCCTATTTTTCGACTACCCCCTACTGAATTATCTGAAACTATTTTTGAAACACGAATTCGATAAACATAAATTTAATAAAAGAAAATTACTTATAACATAGTATAACCAAAACTAATTAATTAAATTCAATTGTACACAATGACTTTTAATTTATTTTTAAAATCAAATTTAATTAATTATATATATTTTTTAAATAATATTAACGTTTAAACTTAGTAAATAACAAAGTTTTCAAAAATAAAATTTATTCATTAAATAAAATTTAAAGAAATTTCAAAATTGATCAGATAACAACTCTGATTTCAAATAATTTTTTTCTCTCTCTCTCTCTCTCTCTCTAAATTAGGAAAGTAAATAATAATTTATTTATAGAAAAGTTTAAATGCTAATCTTTCAGAAGGTTAAATTTACCCGAAATAATGCTAATATTAACAAAGTTTCTTTTAATTAAAACTTTCCTTTCCAATAAAAATTTAACTGTCATTCTCAACACGTATTTCTCGAGTAATTCCTTCCCTATCAATGTAGAATTCATAAAATCCATCTTCAATTAAAGGGAATACTGTAGCCACATTTACCGTTTCTTCAAGTTTATACAAAATATGGTCAATAAAAATAAACTTTTCATTATTTTCATTATCTTGCTCAAAAATCAGTTCCGTAATAGAAAATAGTCCAGAGTTAATACCTTCCTCATAAGTTTTTATTGCATTAATTTCAATTTTTCCTCTCAGACTTTTAATTAATTCTTCATCATTTTTATCTAAATCTTTTTGCAAACATTTTGTCTCATTTTTATTCTCTACTTTTTGATAAAATATAAGTGTTTTTGAATATAAACCTTTAATTAGAATAAAATAATTCCCAACACTGTTGAACGTTATACAAAATCTAAGGTAAGAAAGATTTCTAGTTTGCGAACTTGAAGAACCTTTAATAATAATAAAAAAGTTTAATTTATACAAAATCTAAGGTAAGAAAGATTTCTAGTTTGCGAACTTAAAGAACCTTTAATAATAATAAAAAAGTTTAATTTATTAAATAAACAGTAAGCTTTCTAAATAGGTTTTATTTCTACAAAGTTTTGCTTCATAGAATAGTTAAGTTGAAAATAAAAGAAGAATTATATCAAATAACACATTTAATATTACCTTGATCTGACATTAAAAAATGTCCTCGTCTTACTTTTCTTTTTTTAAGATTTTCCAAATTTAAATAACAAATAATTTTTGATAATTCACACTGATTATGTGAAGTAATATTTTTTTTAGTTATAAGTGCTTTTATTCCAGGAAGATTCAAATGTTTATGAAAATGGCGATCGGACGGATCTGATAATTCAAAGGGAATTGATGGATTACCATCCCAATCAATATCTTTATAAAATAGAGGACGAATAGTTAAAAGAAGCTGTAAAAAAGAGATTATATTTTATTTTATTATATATTTGATTATTTACGGTTTTTAATAATGAAATTATTTCAATTTAAAATTTAGATAAACTTGAAGCAACTTAAATAAAATAAACTTAAATAAATAAACCTAAAACTTAACTAACAATAAATAACTTAAAATCGAAATAAATAAACTTGAAGCAACTTAAATAAAATAAACATAAAAAAAACACTTACACTTCCTTCTGTGAAATGTTCAGATAAACAAATGTTTATTCCTCTCCTATACTCTTCTCTAAAACTTTCTTCAAACAATATTTTCTTTACATTAGGTTTATTTTCATCAAAATCTACATTAGCTACATTATATGCAGTAGAACGTAATAACGAACATCCTTTATTAATTGATTGTATAAAAAATAAATTTGAATCATTTTCTTTAACATTAATTTCAATTAAAACATATAAATAATTATAATTCCCATGATAATTTTTAACTTCTATATTCACTAAATTTATATAATTTTGCCCATCTTCTAATTTATTCTCATCGGTAGAGTCTATTAAAAATCGTTGATTATCTAAAATTTTCGAACAGGAAAAAGGGAAAAATAAGAGAAGTAAATTAATTAAAAATGAAATTTTTAAAAACATTAATTAAATTAAAAATATTTTTTTTTAATTTATTTAATTTTTTTAAATAAATTCCCTACTTTAAATACTTGGCCCTTTTGTTTGTGTTTTGATTTATTAAATTAATTAAAGGCTTTATTAATCTTATGCCATATCCTGTCATCCCCCTTTTTCATCTCACTAAAAAAGTTAACCAAATAAATTTATTAAGCCATTAATAATTTAAAATCTCTTTTTACTTTAAAGGCTTATTAATTAATTAAAGTTCAGCGCCAGCTTAAAAAAAAATCTAAAATCTAAGGCGGCGATTGGAAAAAAGAAGGTTATTTACATTTAATCTTTTTTTAATTAAAAGAAAAATAATTAAACTACAAAATTAAAAATAGCCTAAAATTTAGTCTACTCTCGGATTATTCTAAAATTAAAAAATAATTAATAAATAAATAATTATTGTACTCTTAAAAATTAATTAAAACATTTGGTAACACAACTTTACAAAAATGAGGTTTTCCCAAAGGATAATACTGGATTGACTAAATAATTTAACTATTTTATTAACAAAAAATTAAATAAAATAAAATAATTAATTTAAAAAAAAATAAATTTAAAATTTATCAAATAATTGAAATAATACAGTATTTAATACTTTTATTTTAAAATTAATTCATTTTTATTATTAAACATTAAGGAACATTGTAGCAAGGATTGCACCAAAATCCAGATAAGAATTGTGCTTCAATTTGTTCTCCAAAAAATGTTGTTAATATAAATAAAAACAATAAAACAAAGAAAACATTTAAAGTTTGAAATGTTTGTTGCATGTTTTTTTTAAAAATGTTTTTATTCAACTTGTTTTAACTAAAAAATTATTTAAAATATAAAAATAATAAAATAAATTAAAGACCAAAGAAAAATTAAAAAATTATTTTCAATTAATTAATTATTTTATGAAGAAAAATTTTGTTCGGTAACAACTTTTAATGAACAAAATTTATTCAAAAATAAATCAAACTGTTTAATACAAAAAAATTTAACATTTTTGTGGGAGAGTCGTTTGACTTTTAAAGGAAAGTCTACCATAAAAAAGGAAATAAAAAATGTTTGTTCATTTTTATATAAAACTTTTTTTAAACGAACTTATTAATATTAAGTAGCAGAGAAACAAGTTTTTAAGAAAAAGTTAAAAAAAAAAAGTTGTAAAAAGGTTTATTATTTTGACTTGGTAATAAAAATTTAATAATGAAATACAAACATCTTTTTTCCCTGACATTTGACGTAATGACCTTTTGAACTTTTTTTAATTTTAAAATTAATTTAAAAAATTATAAATAATTGCAAGAGTGATAGAATTAATTTAAAAAAAAATTAGAATTAAAACATTTAAACAAAAAAGAAAAATAATACTTTGATTTGTTTGTCCAAAATGTCCGCATTTTTTAATCCTTAAGTTTTTTTCCGCAATTTTTATCCGCAATTAATATTATTTATTATAACACATATATAAAAAAGTTAACATTCAGCTTCAAAAACTCAAAGCTCCCGGCCGAAGGCCGGGAGCGACGGGAAAGTGCGACATTAGTGTAACAACTTTTTGAGGGGCATTCAGGAAAATTATAGACTTTTTGGTGCGGGGGTCGGATGGCACCGAAACGGCTATAGGTCCCGGGCTATCTCAAAAACGGCCCAGGAAAGGGGGTTTGGGCCTGCTGGTAGGATATTGTCCCACGATTAGAAGATTATAAATAAAAAAAAAATTTTGAAAAAAAATCAATTCTAAGGTACGATAACCCCGTGAGACTGAAACTTTTTGCCCAGACTCTAATAGTTTTTTGAGTGTAATGAAAGAACGGAGGGGTTTTATAGGGGAAGTTCAAGGGGGTCATATGTAATCGCATATGGGGAATTCTCTGAGGACGGTCATTTTGGTGCGAAGTTTGAGTGTCGCACTGAAATGGCCTTTTGAGTGCTTGAATTTAAATTTTAAGTATAAAAATGAAGTTGGAGATATTATATGTAATGGAAGTATTAGTAGCCACAAGCGTTAGCTACAAAAAGTTTATGGGTCACGAGAGTCCATAGCTACAGTATAGTGAATTAAAGGTTACAGAATGAGGGTGAGTCGGGGTCATGGAGTGCAAAACGGGGGTATGATAGTGGAGATGAAAGAGCATCCATTCACGGTCAGAAAAGTCCATTACATGATGGGGGTACAGTTGAGTCTCTAAGAGCGGGGAGCCGTTGAAGTTATTGGTCACTACGGGGATTCACGGGGTGGGGTGCATTGTCAATGCAAGTTAATTGGATCTAAATAGCCTATGATATACAGCGTGATTTGTGAGGTTGAAAAATATATAACATGTTGGGGTCCACTCGAGTCTTGTGCAGTTATAGGTCGGAGAACGTTTATGGCATAAAAGGTTTTTTGAGTCCAACATAAGATTCTGATAATTAAAGTGAGGGTTTAATAGCCAAAGTTGTAGAGCGTTATCTGGGAGGTTGAAATATATATATCATGATGAGGGTCCAGTTGAGTCTCAGAGAGTTAGAGTCCGAAAACTGTCTGGGACTCTAACGGTTTTTGGACTGTAACTTTGCGTAAAATTTTTAAAAAATTTTTCTGACTTCGGATTCATGTTTAGCGTATAATATTACCAAATAAAACATGTTTTTTCCATTAGAAAATTTTTAAAAAATTTTCCAAAGGGGTACCCCTATATGAAATATTTACTAAAATTTAAAATGACTATAACTTTGTGAGTACTGTATGAATTTTAATAAAATAAGGGTTATAAAATAAAGTAAAAAATTAGTGATTTTTTGAATGGAGAAAATGCTGAAAAATTTAAGGATTACTGTATTTACGGTCGAATTTCTGAAAATTCGGATTTTTTCGGTTTTTCGACAAAATATCAAGGTTTCCGAATATGGATCGGATTAAAAATATTTTTATAAAATTGGGCCTGATTTATAAAGCCTAATTACATTTTAAAATTACAAAAAAGGTTCATTTTTAAAAAAGTTATGATTTTTTTAAATTTTAAGTATTTTTTTAAAGTAAAATTTTGAGTGCCAAAATGACCCACCACAAAACTAAAGTAAATAGGGCAAACAATATATCAAAATAAAGCCAATAATGTGTTAAGCTTAAAAATATTTTTAGAAAATTTTTGGAACCAATTGGTACCAAGTTAAGAGGGATTGAATTTTCAGTATTTGGGTTAGTGTGAAAGGAACAATAAAGTTGTGTGAAGGGAACATGAATAAAATGTTTAATTTTAGAGGTATAAGAGCATCCATCTGTAAGGAAGGGGACGAAAGCCCGAGGACAGGCATCCATTTGAAAGCATGGCGACGCGGGCCGAAGGCCCGAGTTGATACATCCATCAGAAAGCCAGGAGACGGGGGCCGAAGGCCCGAGTTGAAACATCCATCTGAAAGGCAGGAGACGAGGGCCGAAGGCCCGAGTTAGGCATCTATCTGAAAGTACGGAGGACGAGGGGCGAAGCCTGATTTGAAACAGCCATTTGGAAGCAAATAGACGAGGGCCAAAGGCCCGAGGAAAGGCATCCATTTGAAAGGAAGGAGATGAGGCCGAAGGCCCATGTTGTAACATCCATTTGAAAGGAAGGAGGACGAGGGCCGTAGAAGCAATACATTAGTAAAAAAAGGAGACGAGTAGGTGATTTGCTCAAGTAAGGGATTGAGAAAAGAAAATAATTTACTTATTGTAATTTGTTGGCATAGATTAAGTCGTAGAAAGCAGACTAACCCCCATGGACGCCCTAATATAGAACTTAGTAGCTGCTCTTATAGTATCCATTTTAAAGGAAGGAGATGAGGGCAAAAATCCCTGATTTGTACATCCACCTAAGAAGAAGTCGAGGGCCGAAGGCCCGAGTTGAAACATCCATCTGAAAGGAAGGAGATGTTCTGAGGTATGGCAGCCATAGGAAAGAAGGAAAGCGAAGGCCGAGACCCGAGCTGTAGCGACCATCTGAACGGAAGGACAGAGGCCCGAGGTGTTGCATCCAACTGAAAGGAAGAAAGCGAGGGGCGAAGGCTTGAGGAATGGCATCTATTTGAAAGGAAGTGGACGAGGGCCGAAGGCCCGAGGAGTGACATCCATCTGAAAGTAAGGAGGCGAGGGCCGAAGGCCCGAGTTGAAACAGCCACTTGGAAGCAAGTAGACGTGGAGAAAGGCCCGAGTTGAAACATCCATCTGAACGGAAAGAGACGAGGGCCGAAAGCCCAAGTCGAAGTGTCCATCTGAAAGGCAAGTGACGAGGCTGACGGCCCGAGATGAAACATCTATCTGAAAAGGAGAAGGCGAGGGCCAAAGGCCCGAGATGAAAGGCATCCATTTGAAAGGAAGGAGATGAGGGCCGAAGACCCGAGTTGAAACATCCATTTGGAAGGGAGGGAGACGAGTACCGAAGGCCCGAGTTGATAAATCCATCTGAAAGCCAGGAGACGAGGGCCGAAGGCCCGAGTTGCAGCATCCATCTGAAAGTAAGGATGCGAGGGCCGAAGGCCCGAGGAGTGACATCCATCTGAAAGTAAGGATGCGAGGGCCGAAGGCCCGAGGAGTGACATCCATCTGAAAGTAAGGAGGCGAGGGCCGAAGGCCCGAGTAGTGACATCCATCTGAAAAGAAGGAAACGAGGCCGAAGGCCCGAGTAATGGCATCCATTCGAAAGGACGGGGACGAGGGCGAAGGCCCGAGTTGAAACATCCATCTGAAAGGAAGGGGATGAGGGCCGAAGGCCCGAGTTGTAAGGCATCCATTTGAATCTGAAAGGAAGGGTACGAGGGCCGGAGGCCCGAGTTGAAACATCCATTTGAAAGCATGGAGACGAGGGCCGAAGGCCCGAGTCGATACATCCATCTGAAAGCCAGGAGACGAGGGCCGAAGACCAGAGGAAAGGCATAATCTGAAAGGAAGAAGCCGAGGGCCGAAGGCCCGAGTTGAAACATCCATTTGAAAGCATGGAGACGAGGGCCGAAGGCCCGAGTCGATACATCCATCTGAAAGCCAGGAGACGAGGGCCGAAGACCAGAGGAAAGGCATAATCTGAAAGGAAGAAGCCGAGGGCCGAAGGCCCGAGCTGAAAGGCATCCATTTGAAAAGAAGGAGCGAAAGCAGGAGGTGAAGCATTGAAGGATCTGAAAGCCTGAATTGTTGCATACATATGAAATAGAGGTACCCACATTTTTAAAATGATCATAATCTGAAATGTGATAATGTCTCCAGGTTAAGGATCGAGCGTTTTGAAATAACAGTAATCTGAAAGGTTACTGTATCAAAGCAAAATAAGATTCTAGCAGCGCGCGAAGCGCGCCCCAAAGCCCGTTAGGGCTTTTTAGAAGCGAAAACATAAAATTTCACAAAAATACAAATTTTAACCCTCAAGTCCTATTTAATATACACAGTACTGTTTATCTATTTACCGTAACCTAACACACATAATGTAACACACACACATTACTAGTTTTATAAATTATAAAGAAAAACAAAAAATATTATATATTTAATTTTGAAGTATTAAAAATAAATGAACAATATTTGTTTATTATTTTTAAAATCAAAATACATTTGTATTTCTAGTGTTTTCGTTTAATTTTTTTTATTTATAAACACTTGAGAATATTCAAGTTTTTTTTAATAAACTTGTCGCTTTAATTGTAAACATTTTTGTTATTATTTGTATACACTTAAGTTTTAGTTTTATAAATTTTAAAAGGAATTGCTTCCAAAATTTTTTGTTAACATTAAATTCTACTAGTTTACAAATTTAATTCACTACATTTTAATTTTATCTTTATTTTCTAAAATAGCCTCAGGGGATTTATTTTAAAAGTTTGGAAGAGTTGTTACTCTAATTTAAGTGTTTGTTTAAAGAACTATGTAAATTATTTAATATTAATTAAAAATATCTAAAAAAATTCTTTTATTAAAGTTCCTTCTTTGTAAATTCATCAAACGAATATTTTCCTGGCCCATAAACAAAAACAAGCAAAAGTCCACCAATAACCGAAAAAGTTTGGAAAAAATCAAATTTAGAGAATTCTATATAAGGACTATTTTTTGGTAAGGTCCACCATGCATTTAAAGTAAAATTAATAAATAAAAGCCATAATGTAAGCAAAAATGCTGCATAACGTGTTTTGTAGCCAGTGATGACTAAAAACATTAAAATTGAGCCTATAAATAATTCAACCTAATTTAAAAAAAAAGTTTATTCTTTAAAGTTTTAAAAAACCATTCTTAAAGGTTCATTAGTATCCCAACGAAGAAGTGAAATAAACATTAAGGGTAATAGTATTCGTCCAGTCAACATTAAATAAATTTTAGTTTTGCTGTCTTTTGACTCATGTAATTGGGGAATACCAGCAGTTATTGTAGGCTTTTTTTCTTTGGTATTAGTAAGAGATTCTGATATTAACATTAAAAGTCCTCCAATAATAGCAACATTTCTAACAAAATTATTTAATTTTACAAAATTTTAAAGTGAGGTCGTTTCAGTGCCGAAAGTAACCTCTAGATAACTTACCGTATCTTCTTTCCCCTTTTGTCTAAATTTTTGATTTTTAATTATTTTATAGCAAATTTAATTCTCTATCTTTTGATACCAAAATCGTTCAAAAACATTCATTCCTTGCTGAGATACACTTCTTGCACTGAACCGACCTTATTAAAATATATTAAAATTACACTGCCAAAAAATGCAAATCAAAATGTACTCCATACAGAATCGTATGATAAATAACCATAAAAACCAAAAAAATACAACTTGGGAGAACAAGTTTTCTAATAAATAAAATTAAAATACAGGGAATAATCTGTCCAATAATGCCAAAAGTTATTAAAAAATTAGCCGGTTTCCAAGTGGGTAATTCAGCCCAATAAACAGAAATATAACGATGTTGATCCTTTAATTAATTTAATTTAAATAAATAAAAATTGTGTAAACCTTCCATTGTAGACCAACACGTATTCCATCGTCAATAAACATACTAAGTAAACATATTCTTGCAATAATTACCAAAATAAATTGGTAATTGGCTATTGACTTTAATATTTAAAAAAATGTTTAAATTAATTTTCCAAGGTATTTTTAAGTGTTGAAACTCTTTTAAAATTTTTTTAGTCCCTTTACTTTAACGCCCACTTCAGTGCCAAAAATTGAGTGTAAAGGAATAAAGAACAATTCATAACGAAAATTGCATTCTTGGCACTGAAGTGGGCAAATAAAATTATACTTTATAAAAAAGAATTTCCTTTGCCAACAAAATAAAATTTTATCTAATAATAATATTTTAAAATTAAATTTACCATTCGCTTAATATTATCAATTAAAGACATTTTATCCATTTTTTAAATATTTTATCCTCTAAAATAAATTTTAAAAAATTTTCAATTATTATTTTATACTTGTTAAAATTAAAAATAATATTTAATAAAAATTATTAAAATTATTTAGACAAATAGTAAAATAAACTGTGCAGTTTACTAAAAGGAAATAAAAAAAAACAAATAATTTTATTAAAATAATAAACTAGTTTTTATTTTTAAAATATTTTAAATAATACAATTAATTAATCATTTATTTTATTTAAAAAAAAAATAAATGTAATAAAAAATAATTTACTGTCCTAAATTTTATTTTTTCGGATAATTCGGTATTAAAATAAATTTTATGTTTCTCTTTCTAATTATTTAATTTAAATATTCTTTTTTAAATTTTATTTTTATAAAATGCCCCAAAAACTTTAAATTAAAAAATTAATTAAATTTTAAAAATTTATTTACAATTTGTATACACAAGCTTGTAATAAAAATAAAAATTTAAAAAAATTTATAAATATAAATAAATGTTAAATAATAAAGTTTTTTTTTATTATAAAATTGTTATTAATTAACAAAATTTTAATTTCTATTCATTTTCCTCTTTTTTCAATTTTAAACATTATTTTCTATCTTCTCATATTTATTTTTGTTATTCTTTTTTTCTTTTAAATTTTTTATTAAATCTTTTGCAATTTTTTTAAAATTTGTGTCTGGCAAATCTACGGGGTTTTTCAGTCCAAAAGGTGGACACTAAAATTTAAAAAAATTTAATTATTTTTATTTTTTAGTATATTAAAAAAGATAACGTTATTAATTAAAAGATTTAAATATATTCTTAATAAAATAAATAACAAAAAATAATATTTTAATCAAACACATTTATTTATTATTTAGATATTTATTTAATCTATTATAAGTAACAAAAAGTTTTATATAAACTTTAAATTTTTTTTTAGTTTATTTCTAAATTTTTTGACAATTAAAAACAACAACAACAACAAGCATTAAATAAAAATCAAACTCTTTTTATGCTATATAAATTTTTAAAAAATATAAGTATAAAATAAACAATTTTGAGCATATATTTAAAAAATAATAATTTAAAGCACACATAAAATTAAGGAAAAAATAAATTAAAAAATAAATTTAAACTAGAATATAGTAATTTTCTTGTTATTAAAATAAAAATCTCTCGTAAAAATTTTTAATAAAAAAAAAACTTTTAATTTTAAAGATGAGATACTTTACTCTAGTTTAAATAACATAAATTTTAAAAAATAACTTAATGTTGTATAAAAAAAAAGAAAAATAAATATATATATAATTGAGTACAAAAATTGAAGAAGAAATTAATTAAAAATTATTTTAATTCATTGATAACCATAATATAAAAAAATTATTGTAATAAAAATTTAAATAAAAAAGAAAAATAACAAGAAATTTGTTATTTTTTTAAGTTAATGAACAAGAAAAATTTTTAAGATTTTTCTTGTTATATAATTATATAAAGTTGGTTTATTTTAAAAAATTTTTGTTACAAACTCATATAAAAAATGTCCATATAGGAATACACGTATTATTTTAAATAGTATTAATTTAATTGTATAGAAAACAATATAGAGATTAAAAGCATAAATAAATTAGAGAAAATGTTTTAGAAAATTTTTTTAAAAATTATTTAATATATCCCACATTCTAAAATAATAAAAAATTAATTTTTGAAGAGAACAGGACCAAGTTATTAATTGTGTAGCAAATTTTGAGAAGGTGGAGGTGGCAAATTTGGAGGAGGCACAGAATATGTTTTGACAAAAGCAACAAGACCAAAAACAAAACCAGAAATTCCAAAGAAAAGTGTAAGCAAAAGAGTAGCTATCTAAAAATTTGTTTTAAATAAATAATAAATATATGGATTTGATAAAAAAAAAATCGAAGAAAAATATATATGAATTAAAGAAAAATCAAAAAGAGAAAATTAATCAAGACCATATAGGATATTAATGAATGGAAGTTAAATAAAAAAATTAATATTTTGAAAATAAATCAAATCCTGTCTAGATAAATTATAGAAATAAGTTTTAGAAGATTTCTGGCAGATAAAATAATAATTGTATCCAAATTTAAAATACTTAAGTTATATATATAAAAGTCTGCATGTGTTGTCCGCAAATAAATTTTCACTTGAAACTTATTCGAAAATATAATAAAAATTGTACAAGGTCAACACTCTTTTCTAAAATAAAATTAAAGAGATGAAACTATTTAATTGTGGAAACAGATCTCAATCATTGTGTCAAAACATCCCTGTTCAAATAATATTTTTGCGGACAACATTTGCGGACTCGTTGCGTGTAAGTGAAAATAAAAAACTTATTTCCTATAAATTAAAAAATATAAGTATTTTAGAAAATAAAAGAAAAAAAAAAAAAGAGTACAAACAAAAGCCTAACAAAACTTTTAACAAAAGAAAAAACAAATTATGTTAATCATCTGGTAAATTCCCTAACAAACAAAAAATTATTTTAAATTAAAATTGTTTTAAAAATAATTCAATAAAGATAATAAATAATAGAAATTGGCTTTTAGAAATATATTTAATGAATTAAGAATGTCTAAAAATAAGTGTTGAGTTAAAAAATATTTTCAGAAAAAAGGAAGATTAGATAAAAAGAAATTTAATTATTTTGAAAAATAAATAACTCACTGCTATGTAAAGTATTTTTTTGTTCTCGAATTTATTTTCTAGATCGGTTTTAGTTTCATTTATCTTCTTCTCTAAAGCGTCCTTAACGTTGTCAACTTTAGTATCTATTTTTGCAAAAATTTTTTCTTTTGTATCATCTAATTTGTCACGGAACTCTTCCTTCACATTAGCTATCTGATTATTTAATTGAA
Organism: Meloidogyne graminicola; assembly: GCA_036172905.1. Classification (NCBI taxonomy): domain Eukaryota; kingdom Metazoa; phylum Nematoda; class Chromadorea; order Rhabditida; family Meloidogynidae; genus Meloidogyne; species Meloidogyne graminicola. The sequence continues at coordinate 2,073,210 of JARPZY010000004.1, forward strand.
GAGTAAGTTCGAGTTTAGTGTCCATCAAGTCTTTTTTGAGTTCGAGTTTAGTGTCCAATAGTTTATTGTTGAGTTCTTTGATTTCTAGAAAGAAAAAAATTATAGTTCATAACTTTTTAATTTTTTGACAAAAAAATGAGTAATATTTAAATTATTGTTGGTTATTCTAAAACCCAAATTTCTTGGCTTAAAAATTCAAAATTGCTTAATTATCAAAAAACAAAAAATCACACTAAATTGACCCATTTCTAAACAAAAAAAACCTTTAATGATTTCCGTAAATTGAGTTGTTGTAGTATTTGATAAATGACTGATTTCTAGAAAAAAATTAAAAGTTAAATAACCTTTTATTCCTTAATTTTTTTCTCAAAAATTGTGTAATACATAAAATTTTCAAAAATTAACTACTGATTATTTTAAAAAGCAAATTTCTGGGTCTTAAAAATCCAAATTGCTTAATTATAAAAAAAGAAAAAATTTCTGCTTAGATTGGTTAATATTCTCAAAATAGAAACGAACAAAACCCAATGCGGGAAATATCAAAAAATAACGCTAAATTGACCCATCCTCAAACTTTAAAAAAACCTTGACAAAGTTGAACAAGCTGCGGAGAAGAATCTACTTTGTTGAGTACATAAACTAAAAAATAATTTAATCTTTGAACCAAAAATTATAAAAAAACCGGTATCAGGCCAGCCAGAAGACGGCTTGAAGAACGATACACCATCATGACTAGAAAAACATAAGTTTAATAAAAGCGGAATCGAAAACAAAAGTGAAAAACATGTTTTTCATTGTAAAAATAAGGTAAGTAGTGTGTTTATAAAACAATGGCTAATTCAATAATCTTCGAACTCAAAAACCAAACCTAATTAAAAATAAAAGAATATACTTTATTAAAGTAGGACATTCTGTTCCCTTTTCATGAGAGTACAAACTGACAATGTTAGGAAACACCTCAGAAAGATGTTCAATCGAAATATTCTCGTTGTCATCCACAGGAATATTGAATTTCTTATCCGAATCACTATCTTTGACACATACAAATGGCTAAATTGCGTTATAGGAATAAAAAATTAAAAAATAACCTTTGAGGCTCCTGTCATTTTTAAATTTGATAAATGATGATGGGTCAACTATGAACTAATTAAGGAAAATAAATTCAACAAAAATTTTTATATAATTATGTTATTATATTGATTTTTTATTTTATGTCACAAAAAGAGAAACACAAAATAATGGTGAGACAAGAATTTAGTTTTAAAGTCGTCTGAGTGCGAAAAAAATAAAAAGGTCGTTTCATAACAAAAGCTTAATATTTAATATTTATTTATTTAAATCCTTATTTACTAATTATTTTTAATAAAATTTAAATCAATGCAGTTTGCTTATTAATTCTCTTTTCTCCTATTTTTGTTTGCCTAATTATTATTTTTTGAATCTCCAAACAGCTGTTTATTAAAAACACTTTTTTGTTTTCGATATGTTAAGATTTTTTATAAATTTATTAAACTAAACATTGATTATTTTAAATAATCATTTAAATATATGCTTTTATTTAATTAAAAAATTAAATAAAAATGACTGCTGGAGAATATTTAAATTTTTGGCCTTATTACTCATACTCGCCCTTCTATAAATATAGCGAGACATTTGACTACTATAAATTCGGTCCTATGTATGATTGTTATTATCGTATACCTTACAGACTCCCTCCATCACAAAGTTATTTTTCTTGGCGTTATGAAAACAGTTATTACCCGTACTAGTCAAAAATGTATGGTTTTTTAATTCAATTCTTAAAAATAATTGGTAAAATTCTTTAAATTATTTACCATTTTATAGCCCTGATTTTTCTTTATTTTTAACATTAAATTTAAATTAAATTTCTTTTTGAATGAAAAAGTTATGAATTTTTAAGTTAATTAAGTTTTAATCTTAAAGTAAACTTTTCAACTGTTTTTGCTTAATATTAAAGTTTTTATTTTTAAAATTAGTTAAATGTGGATTATTTTAAAACTTAGATTCCGCTTAATTAAATAATATTAAAATAAAATTTAAAATAAAAAAAAAAATTTAAATTTTATTTTAGATGTAAAAAGAAATGTTAAAAATCAAATCAATGAAATAACAAAAAGAAGAGAAAAATTTAATAAATTTAATTGAAATATATTCAAAAATTATTTTTAAAAATTCAATTAGTGAAGAATATTAAATTTTAAATAAAAAATAAATTTGCTTTATTTAATGACCACCTAACCATCCATCGCATTGATAATCTACATGGATAAAAACGCGTTCAACAAATTCTAACGATTTGATCTAAAAATTATTTAGAATTTTAAAATTAATTTTTTAATATTTTTGACAGAAGATTCTTTTATTTTTATGCATTTTTCGTAGCAAAAATTACTGTTAAAGTTTTAAAGGAGTTTTAACCAAAAGGTAGTGTGTAAGGAACGGTTTTTTCCAGCCTACAAAGTAGTGTAAAAGAAAAAACCCCGAACCCAAAAATTATTCTAATTTAAAATTAAACTATAAATACTTAAAACACCTTAAATAACTTAACCCTGACATTTGAGTCTGAATAATTTATTCAAATAAATTATTATTAACCTTCCTTTCTAAAGCCTCCGTTAAATCATGAGTCAACTTCAAAGGCAAATGTTCATCCAAAACTACATGTAATTCAACTAATGCACGTTCACCTAAATGATAAACCATCATATGCTCAATACATTTAATTCTCTCATCGTGTTGAATAGCTATACGTAAAATACGGGAAATTGCTTCTTGTTCGGCACGTCTTCCAATCATTAATGGAATTGTTGAAAAAACATTAGCCATCCATGAAATTGCAATAAAGGAACTGAAAAATTAAATAACATTAAAAGAGACAATTGGTCAAAATCTTTTAAGGTCAAATAACTCTGAAAACTTTTGATATTGACTGCTAATTTAATTAAAAATATTTTTTAATGTAAACAAAAATCTTCATCTTTTGGTATATATAAAAACGACCCCTACTTTTTATTTTCCAAGAAACTTTTAATTTAATAATCCATCTACTAGCTTTTCTAACGCAACAAAATTTATTATTTATTTAGAAAAGCTTCAAGTTGGAAAATAAATAAACTTTGTTCTAAGTTTATAAAAAATTAAACAAAGCATTTCTAAGCATTTCTAAACAACTAATCAATTTACCAAACAATTATAGCACCAATAGGGTCAGCTAATGGCCAATACCAATCACCAATTAAAGCACATGAAAAAGCTACAACTGAAGTCAAAATATCATTTCTTAAATCTAATGCCATTAGTCTACAGCCTTGTGAATTTTTAGTGTAACAAATTGTTAATAAAATAATTCTTATTATTATTCCGCCTACTAGAATAGATATTGTTGGTATATTAGCCTCTGGATGTACCTTAAAATGTTTTTAAAAAATTATTTAAAATAATTATTTTACTTCCTAAATGTTCTCTTTAGGTTTATTAATGTATAAGAAATAGTACAGAGAAATGAGAGAATTTCTCTGCCTACTTTCTGTCTCTCTTCTTTTCCCCTACTCTTTTCTCATCTCTAACACTAATTAATTTTAAATTAACATTACTTCCTTTCCCAATATTATTAAATAAATTTTCTAATAAATTTACCTCATTTTCAATAATAGCCTGTACTGATTGTACAATCATCATTATATTAGCAACCCCCATTATAGTAGAACAAACAATAACTGAAACAATTTCTAACCTTTCTCTACCTCTTGGATAATTTAACATATTTGTATTATTAATTGCCCATAAACTTGTCTAATTAATTTTTAATTTAAATTTTTAAAAATATTAGAAAAATAATACTTGAACTATTATTGAGGTTGTTAAGTCCATTGCGTTGTCAATAAAGGCACTAAAATTTAATTAATTTATTTTAAATTAAAAATATGATTTTTTTTGGACGTTAGAAAAGTTGAATAATTTATTTATAAAACAATTTATTTTCTTTTAACATTAATTAAGTTCCCCTCTTCTACACCTCCTAACTTGTCAATTTTTTGCAAACAAAATTATTTTTTAATTAATATTCAATTCAATTAATTTTAAAAAATTAAAAAATAAACCTAACAACAGAATAAGAATGTGACAATATTGCAGCAATTAAATTAGCCCCTAACAATATAATATTTAATACAAAAATAATTCTAGCCATAAGTCTATCCATTCTTTGCCCTTTTTTATTCATTTCATTTCTAGCTCTTTCAATAGCTAAATGATCAAAATCAGATTTATTAAAACATTGTTCATCTATATGGTAATTTTCGATTAGTCTGTCCTGATTTTCATAAAACTAAAAATTTAATTTATTTTTTAATAGAAAAAAAGAATTTTATTTAATCCATCTAGTAGCTTTTTTGAATAAACATATTCAAGCATTGCATTTAAAAAGCTACGTGTTGGAAAGAAATAAACTTTTTTTTGCAGAAATGCTGCAATAAACTTGAATTTTATTTAAAAAGTTTCAAGTTCAAAATAAATAAACTTTTTTCCTTAATAAATTACAAGTTAAAAAAAAAAGTTTAAAAACTTGAAAAAATTAATAAAACCTTACCTCTCTCAACTTTTTCAACTTTTTTCTCTTTGTAAAGAATCCAGGTTTTGAATTTAAACAAATACGAGGATCACTAATGCGCTTTCGTTCAAATCTTTGATTTTCTAGTAAAGGCTCTTTTTCTTCCATTTTAATTTAATTAAAAATAATATTTAGAAATTGTTTATTTATTGATTTAAATTATTTTTGTTTAAATAAATAATTTGATAAGAATTATAAGAACACTTATTTATATTAACAAAATTATTTAATATTACACAATATTTATTATTTCATTATTTTATGTTGATAAAAAGGAAAAGCGGAATAATTAAAAAGAAAATAAAATTCTAAAAAATCGTTTTTTATCAAACTATTTATGACAACTGATTGTTCATTTCGACACCATTGAATGTTATTGTTGACAACTACTGTTCAACTAATCTCAAAAGCATTTATTTTCCCTAGTTGAAGCAAAACTTTATGTCAATGTTAATTTTATGATTGTCCATGTAGATGATATTCTAATAGTATTCAACTTTAATAAACCTTTACAATTAATTTGAAAAATACTATAAAAATAAGCATAAAAATAAACTTTTTTTCAAACATATATACATATACCTATTATTATTTATAAACAAAGTTTTTAACTGAATTGTCAAGTGAATTGCTAACAAAGCTGCACAAGTTTAATTATTTATTTACTGTTTATTATAGGAATAATTAAACTTGGGCAAGTTTATATAAATTCTCTTGACAATTATTTACCTATTCCAAGTTTTATTTCAACTTTAGAGAATTTTTTTATATTAAATAAATGTTCCCTACTAATTTAAAATTTATAAAAACATAATTAAAAAAAAAACATATATTTATTTAAAGCCAGGTGAAAAAAGTTTTAAAGAACATTTATTAAATTATATAAAATTTAATTAGACTTTTACTTTTTTTTTTAAATAAATAAACAGACAATTTAAACAGTCTATATTTATTTTTATTTAATTAATTTTCTTCAAAATAAATAAAAAAATTAATTAAAAAAAAAAAGTCTGTAAAAATGAATGTTTATTTCTTTTATCCAAATGAATATGAACATCTATATAATTGTAGTATTTATAATATTAACCAAATACCAATAGCAAAACGTCAACACAAACTTTTAGGAATTTTCTTTATAATTTTGTCAACAATTTATGAGGTGAAGGAAGGAAATTAATTAAAGTTTTATTTTAAAGAAAAAAAAAATATAATTAAATATTTTATTAAACACAAACAAGTTTTATAAAGTTAAAACTTAAGACTCCGTCTTGCAACTTTTATCCACATTCGAGTGTATTAGTTAAGTTGGAGAAGCTACTAGATGGAGTAAAGTCTTCCAGAAACGTTGCTAACAAAAAAAATTTTTTTTTTAATTTTCCCTATTATAAATAATCTTAAGAATATGAAAGAAAAATTATTTTTAATTTCCAAGCTTTAACTTAATTAAAATATTTCTTTCAAAGGTACTCTACATCCCTTGCTTATTTTCAATTTTTAAACGTATGAAAGATAGTCATTGCTATAAAATTATGTTTTTTATTGGAATTATTGATATGGCAACAATTCTATGTCCAGGATTTTTGACTGGTTATTTAGGATATTTTGGTTATGTTTTTTGTTCTTCTCCAAAATTAATTTATTTTTCTGGGGCATATGGATTTTGTTTGTTTAAATTATTTAAATAATTATATTTATTTTTCAGTTTGTTGGTCAACTGAATCAACAATGGAATTATTTTTAGCTTTAAATAGGTGTATTGAACTTTGCTCTTCTTCATTAACTAAAAAATTTTTTGATGGTAATAATTAAAAGAATATCAAATTTAAAAACTAAATGTTTCAAATAATTTCCAAAATTTTCTTTTTCAATGCCTCAGGCTAGACAAAATTAAATAATAAAATTTTTAGGCAAAAAATTGTTTATTTGGTTTTCAATTTCTTTTTTATATGGTTTGGGAGTATTTATTTGGTCAAAACCAATTACCTTTAGTAGTATTTATTTTAGTTGGTTTTTTAGTCCTCACATTGGATATATTAATAATAATCAAGTAATTAATTAAAATAAATTAAAATTAAAATTAATTAAAGGAATATGAAAATATATTTCATTCAATACATAATTTAAGTATTGTTTTCTTTTTATTAATTACTTATTTTACTTTTTATATTATTTTTAAAATAAAAACTAAACAAGGAGGAGTTGAATATAATCAACAAACATTTTCAGAAAAAAAAGTTGCTTAAAAAACATTATAAAATTAATTTTCAGAATTTTAGATTTTCCTTCAAGTTTTTTTAATTAGTTTATTTAATGCTGTTGCTGCTTCAATTTATGTTTTTATGCAGTATATACATATTAATGAAATTATTATTATTGTTGGACAAATATGTTGGTTAAATGCTCATGGTAAGTAAACTTTCCGGATAATTCTTTCCGGATAGTTATTTCCCAAATTGTTTCATTTTTTCTGATTCTGTTCTGATTTTTTCCCGGAATTAACATTTCCAAATTTTATTATTAACATTTCCGGATTTTATTATTCGATTATAGCTAATATAATTATTTCAGGAATTCCACCTATTATTTATTTAACAATGAATAAATCAATCCAACGTGACTGCATTAAAATGTTGAAAACATTAATTAAAAAAATATTATTTAAACAAACTAATTCTATTCATCCTTCCAATATTCGACCATTAAAGAAGGAGATGGTTAATCTTTCAATCCCAAATCAACTCGAGATAAATCGAAATTAATAAAAAAAAAATAAAAAATATTACCTCAGAATTTGTTTTTTTTCAAATTTTTTACTTAATATATAAATTTACATTTATTTTTTAATTTTTATTTTATAAGGCGATACGTCTAAAAATTAAAAAAATAAAAATAATATTTTAAAAATAAGTCTCATTTAATTGTTTTTCATTTTTCTCTTTTGTTGTATTCTTTATTGAAACAGAATGACTTCTTTGCTGCCTTTCAGTTTCATTGAAGTTTGATTTTTGTAAATGTTCGCAAAAAATTCTGAAAATGTTTGTTTTATATGTTGTTTAAAAACTTACTTTTTTGTAACAAACTTAACATTAAATCCAGCAAGTAATTCATTTAATGTTTCTTTTAAGCTTATATGGTGTAACCTATTTCTATTTAAAAAAAAATTTAATTTAAAAAATCTCTTACTCATTCTTATGTTCATCTATTGACATTTTATTATTTTTTTCAAAAGAAATTTTTTTTTCATTTTCTGGTGGAACACTTTCAATATAAAGAAATAAATGTTCAAGTTTATTTGATTTTAAATTTCGAATTAGTAAATAGACAGCAATTATTATTGGAATTATATGAATTGTAATTATTACTGTTAACTGAATAGAAAATTAGAAATTAATTGAAAAATAAATTTAAAAATTTTAGCTGAAATATTGTTAAATAAACAAGGTTTTTAATTATATAATTTAAAGGGTAGGCTGGAAGGAACATAAGGGTAGGCTGGAAGGAACATAAGGGTAGGCTGGAAGGAACATAAGGGTAGGCTGGAAGGAACATAAGGGTAGGCTGGAAGGAACATAAGGGTAGGCTGGAAGGAACATAGGGGTATATAAAAATTGATTTAATTTAAAAATAGTACTGATGATTTGCTAAGTACTGTATCATGAATTTGTCCAGCACATGGAGGCTTCTTTAACAAATAATTAAATTTAATTAAAATTAATTTATATACCACAATATCATCATCATTAAAAAATTCACATTCAAAATAATCTTCAATAGGTAAACGACCTTTACGATTAATTTCTAATAAAATATTTAATAATTTTGCTAATAGAAAACGAATAGTGTAAATTGATTGGGTAATACTTGTCTTAACAAAATAATAATTTAAAAAAAAATTAATTAATTACTTGTATAGTAAGTGCTTGAGTAATTGATAAAATTAATGCTAAGGCAGGACAGAGCTTGAAATTTAAAAAAATCTTTTCTTAATTAAATATATACCAAATAAATATATTGTATTCTTATTGGAAACCTTCTCCTTTTATCCTTAATTATCCAAGCAAACATACACAAATTAATTGTAGGAAATACAAGTTCTATAACTTCTGCTACAAATAAATTCCAAAGTTGATCATGATACTTTAAAAAAAATAATTTAATTTAAATTTAATTTAATTAATTATACATTATCAATTTCATTAAGTCTTTCAGTATTAATTCCTTCCAATTTAAATTTTAATGTTGAATTAGGTAGTGTAATATTCATTGAATCTGTTTCAACTATATAATCATACAATAAATTATATAATTTCCCAAAATTATAAGCAAATGAAGCAAAAATTATTGTATTAGCAATTTGACAAATAAATATTGCTGAAGATACTAAAGCTGGTAAATAATATGACCATTGAACTATCTAAATATATTTTAAGATTAAACTTTTACTTTTGTATTATTTTACTTTTTCGTTAACTCTTTGATCTGCAATTTCTCTAAATGATTTTAAATGATTTTCAAGTTGCTCGCGTCTCTGAGCAGATGTAGCCATTTAAATAAATTAATTAATTTTCAAGTTTAAGCTTAAAAAAAAAATTATTTAATTTAAAATAGGCGCAAATATAAAATAAATTAAACTTTAAGTTTAAACTTAAAGTTTAATATTTTTAAGTTCAAACTTAAAAAATAAATCTAAACTAGGCTGTAATATTAATAGATGTTTTTCAAGTTCAAAGTTTAATTTTTAAAACTTGTTTCATTTCAAGTTATAAAAAATAAATAAATTTAGACTTTTAAGTTTATTCTTAAAAAAGTTGATTAACTTAAGCATTAATAAAAAAAATTAAATAAAAATTAAACTTTAAAAAAATATACTCTATAGGGAATAGTATTTTATTTTATTAATTAAAAATACATTTAATTTTATAAATTAACTGTTTCTAACAATTAAAATATTTTTTATTACTCAATTATATATAACGGGCGAATATTTATTTAAAAAAGAGAAAAAGATAATCTTCTAATCTACCTACCTAATCTAAAAAAATGACAACAAAATAAACAATTTTTTTCAGCAAACAAAGAGCTACATAAAAAAAATAATGGAGAGATATGCGCATTGTTATTGTATGAGAGCATGGAGACCTTTCGGCGCAGGTTTTTATGGAAGCGTTTTTATATTAAGAGAAGATTAAAGTTTTTAATAAATTATTTTTTGATAAATTTTTAGTAAAATTTTATTTAAAAAAATTAAAATCCCTTATTATCTATTTATAAATTAATTTAAAGAATTTTTTTTCAATAATAAATAAATATTAAAAAAAATCACAAAAATAACCGCACTAAATGTCCTTTTAATTAGCATAAAATCAAATTTATATAATCTAAAAATCTGAAATTTTAAACATTTTTAGAAGACACTTTAAAGATTATTTTTACAAAATTTTATTATTTTAGCTTCCCTTCTTAAAACAGTTCTGTATGTGCGCGCCGAATCAGACCTGCGTCGTAAGGGTTCTTTCAAGTAGTAAATGATCGAATTGAATTATAAAAGAAAATAATTTATAGTGCGCAATTTTTAGGAAATATTTTTTTAATTCAATTGTTTATTTTAAAAAATAAAATAAATTTAAAAAAAAATTAAAATATTAAAAATTATTAAAAAAATTAATTTTAAGTCCAATAATTATCCTAAGAAAATTTAAAGAAAAAAATTAATTAATTAAAAACTGAACTAAATTTTAATTAAAAAATAATTTAAAAAATATAAAATAAAATTAGAAATAAATTTTTAATTTTATTCAAAAATCAATGAAAATTATTCCTTCCACCTTTATTAATAAATTAACGTTAAATAAATAAATTCTTTTATTTATTAATTTTTATCAATTTTTAATGATTAATAAATTAATAAGAAATTATTTTTTCTTATTTTTGAAAAAAAAAATTATTTTATAAAATTTCCATAAAATAGTTAAAAATAAATAAAATAAATGTTTTGACGTCATTTGCTTCCTTGTTCCTCTATTAAGCACCAAAAAGGAAGTCCCTCCATAATAATAAGCATTAACTCTTTTATTTTCCCTAGTGTTTAAATTATTTAATAATATTATTAAATTGATTTTAAATAATAAATAAATTAAATATTAAAAATATAATTTAATTAAATTTTTTTTTTAAAGTTGAATTGAAAATTAAAACTTTAAGTCTATTTTTAAACATTAGTTTAATCTTTATTTTTCTTCTAAACATTTTAAAAAATAAAAAGAATTAATCTTAAAAAATAAATTAAACTTAACTGTCAAGTTTTAATTAAACTTCCGCATCAAAACGTCCAACTTCTTTTTACAAACAAAACACAAGAGGCTTCTCCAAATACGAAAATAATGCATAATATAAAGAGAACCAAAAGGAGTGAATTAAAAAAGAAAAAATTTAAAAGAAAATACTTGAGGAATATTCTCTTTTTACTTTTATATAAGCAAACATCCGTGAAAGGCACTTTTCTTGGCTTTACTGGGAAAAAAATTTTTTTTTTTGTGCCACAACAAGCTTCTTTTTTTCTTTTTTTTTTATTTCTCTGTCATTAAATAGTAAAGTTTTTCTTTATTTATTTTTCGTTAAGGCTTCTCCCCAAGTTTTTTTTTATTTAAATATGCAAAAGTAATAAAATAAAAGTTAAATAAATTTATTGGAAAATGTTTTATGTTTGTTGTTGTTCTGATTGTTGAAACATTTGTTCTGAAAAATTTAAACTTGAAAATGTAAGTTTATTTAATTAAGTTAATGTTTAAATAAATGTTCAAGAGAAATAAAAATGTTTAGCACGTTAGGTCATTTCAGTGCCTAAGTCTTTTTTTTTATTTGATTTATATTTCATTCCTTAGAGAATTGATTATAAAATAAAAATTTATTAAAATTTTAATATTTATTCTATAAAATAAATTAAAAACTATCAAAAATATTCTTTTATTTTTTATTTATTAAATTTAATTTCCTATTATTTAAAAAATATAAAAAATTATTTAATTATTTTTTCCCTTTAAAAATTATTTTATTTAAAGTAGATTGTCCCTATATTATAGTGAAATATTTAGTCACATTTTTTTTTCCTTTTCTCTTTCAATTTTTATTCCAAGATCACTATCTAATTCTTTTATTTTTTTGGAATATTTTCAAAACAAAACAATTAATCAAACAAACTTTTTTCTTGGGACGTATGACGCTTAACATATGAGTTTATTGAGGGAAAAATTTTTTTTAATTTAAAAAAAAAAATATTTTTTTTATATGATTGATTGTTTATTTATCTACTTTAAAAAATAATTAAAAAAATATATTTACGGGTTTTAGACCAAAAATTTTATTATTTAAACTCTTGAAACAATGCACTTTTCTTAAAGAAAAAATTTTAATTTATTTTTATCAAAATAAATTAAAATTTTTCAATTTTTTTTATTGAAAATTATTCCCTCAAATAAGGAAAATTACTTTTTTTTAAATTCAATTTTAACTAAATAATTTATTAAATAAGTCATACTTCTTGGCACTGAACTGGCCTTAAATATTGTTAAAAATTATTTAATAAAAAAAAAATTATTTCTAAATTTAGAATTAATTTTCCTTTCCTAAAATCAATTAAAAAATAACAAATGTGTTTTTTGGCTTTTTTATTTTCTATTTTTACTGAAATTTAATTATACATACAGGAAATACAAATTTATTGCATTTTTTATTTTTTAATTTAATTGCGTGTAATATTGCAAAAATTCAATAAATTCTAAAAAAAATTTATAAAATTTAATAAATTTAAGTATAATGTTATTTTTTTAACAAAAAATCATATGATTAAAAGAGGGAAAAATTTTAAATATTTTTTAAACAAAATAAACCCTTTTTTATAGAATTAACAAAAATTTTTTTATTTTTTTTAATATTCTTTTGTTTACCTAAATATATTTGTTTATTTAAATATTTATGTTTAAATATCATTCTGATAATCCTATTTAAACATTAACATCAGAATAAAACTTTTTTATTAAATTAAAATAAACTTGGTATATTTTACTTAATACGATTTGGCAGTAACAAACTTTTTTATATAAATTATTCTGATAATATTTATGTACTTTAAAATATTTATTCTGTTTTTTTAAGTTTCTGATTTTATTTCTTAGATTTTGTTTTAATGTTTTCCGGTGAATATTTATTCTGATTTTTATTCTGATCTTAATTCTTCTTTTTCTGAAGTACAGTTCTTATATTCTGTTTTTATTCTGATTTAATTAAGTAACTACTTGTTATTGAATAAATAACTCTATATTGTATAAGTAAACTTAAGTAATTATATTTTTCCTTTCGAATAGATTAACTAAAAATAATTGTTTATAAACATCATTTTAATAAATATAATATAAAGCTAAATTAATATATTTTTGTTTTATTTTTTTCCATCAAAAAAAAAATATTAAATAACATTTGTTTTATATAAAATTATTAACCTATTCTTTCTTCTTTTAAATTTTAGGAAAAAATTTTTTTTAAATTTTTATTTTAATTTTTTTTCATATTTTATTTTTAAAAAATATTTTATATTAATTTTTAGAATTATTTATTTTATTAAATAAATTAATAGTTTAGTAGAAAATTTAAAGAAAAAAATAAAGTCCAAAAATAAATAAAATAGGACATCTGTTTTAAAGTAATAAGGCCATTTATTTATTAGCAACCCTCTACTTAATAAAAAAAAATTTTTTTTTGTTCTCAATTTCATCGATTAAAAATAACCAATGTTCCCATAAATAATTAATTTAATATTTTTATGGTCTCATAATTTTATTATTTTCTCTTTATTATTTTAATTAATTAAACAGGCTATTAAAAAGGCATAAATTTAATTAATAATATTTTTATTTAATTAATTTTTAAATTTCTAAAATGTGAATTATTTTAAAAATATTTTTTTTTTAATAAGATTTTTAAATACAAAAATATTGTAAAAATTAAATAAAAACATTAATTATTTTTTTTACATCTGTTCACTTCAAAGAACATTTTTTGGTTCATTTTTTCTATTAATTTATATTTTATTTTTAATCCTTCTCTATCCCTATAATTTTTACCTAATTTTATTTTTATTTGTTTGTTAAGCTCACTTACCATTTCTTTAATTTTTTTTTAATACTTCAATTATTTCAATTAATTAAAAAATTTTTTTTTAAATAAATTTTAAAATTTTAATAAAATTAATTAAAAATATACACAAGGAGAGATTAACAAAAATTAAAAATTAAATTTAAAAAAAATATTAAATAAATTAGAAAATATTTTTAAATATTAAAATAAATAATTTATTTATTAATTTTAGAATTTCTTTTCAAAATAATGTCTACAAGTATCATTGAACATCAAGAAGAATTGCTAATTAAAGAGAAAACTGAGGAAGCTATTTCCTGTTTTAATACATCTTTAAAAAATACAAAAAATGAGGAAATTAATGGTAGCATTTTGTAAAAGCTTTAAATATAAGAAACTTTCCGGATAAGGGTTTACCCTAAAAACTTGAGGAAAAAATCAGAAAATCTCGGAAAAATCCGGAAAAATATTCAAAAAACACTCCGGAAAAATAAGAAAAAAAATCCGGAAAATATTCAATTAATTGTTTCTGTTTCAAATAAAATAAATTAAAATAAATATATTTTAGCTTTGAATAACTATCAAATTTCCTTAGCTGATTCAACTACTGATACAACTAAAAATTCAAATAATGTAAATAAAAATGCTTTAACAGTAAATGATTGGGATTATAATGAATTTGGTATATTTTGATTATTTTTATTTAAATAAAATAATTTTAATTTATTAGAAACTTTTTGTTAATTTAATTAATTTTAGGCCCGTGTGGTCCAAATCAATGGCTAAAAATTGTAGGAGATAAACATCTGGGTATTTCTTATTAAATTTAAAAAAATATATACAAATAATTTTTAGGTAAATTACAATCTCCTATAAATCTTCAACTCTCTCAAATGCAAATTTTACCTTTAACTGATTTTTTATGTTTAGTTAATTATAATAAAGGATTACCTGGTCAATTAGTTAATAATGGATCTTCAAGTAATTTTTAGAAAAAAAAAATTTTTTTAACTTTATTATTAGTCCAATTTCTGCCTGATCCACAAATTGAGCCTCCCGAAATTTATGGTGGAAATTTGGATCAAAATTATCGTTTTATTCAATACCATTTTCACTGGGCACAAAATGATAATGAAGGTAAATAAATTAATTTTTTATAATTAAATATAGTTGTTGAATAATTCCGGAAAATGTTTTTCATAAACTTTTTCCTGAATTTATTTTTGTAACCTTTCCGGTATTCTGGTAAGAATATTCCTCCTCTTATTTTCTGATTAAGTTTTTTCTGATTGGTTTTCCGGAATTTATTTAAT
Source organism: Meloidogyne graminicola (assembly GCA_036172905.1). Taxonomy (NCBI): domain Eukaryota; kingdom Metazoa; phylum Nematoda; class Chromadorea; order Rhabditida; family Meloidogynidae; genus Meloidogyne; species Meloidogyne graminicola. The sequence goes on from JARPZY010000004.1 coordinate 2,088,282, forward strand.
TTTTCCGGAATTCGTTTTTCTGGATTTTTTATTTAAAAAATAAAGTTCATTTATTTTTAGGTTCTGAACATTGTATAGGAGGTCTTCGTTACCCAGCAGAATTACATTTGGTCCATAAAGGAGTACAAGATGAAAATAAATTGGCAGTAATTGGCATTTTTATAAAAATTGAAGATTCTAAAAATGATTCCGGAAAGGACACTGACCGATATATTTTTAATAAACAGGAAATGAATGCTTTAAAAGAGGTAAGGTTTATTAAGGGAATAAAATTAACTGTGTTTTTGAAGCATAACTTTTGATTGAATAAATCTTTTTAGATGACTTTAGTGTCATTCGATAGAGAATCAAATTATCTATAAAACTTATTAAAATCAAATTTTGTTTCATAAACAAAAAAAAGTTGTCATCCAAAAACTTCCTTTGTCACTTTCAATTTTTGCTGCAATTTAAGAATAAATATTTATAAATTTTTTTTAAAATTTAGTTGACAGAATTTGAAAACAAAATAGCCTTAGATTCAACACATAATTTAGCTTCCAAGTTGCCTCCTAATTGCTGTACCGAGCGAGAAAGCTCTAAAGGTGCAGAAAACTTCACTTCCTCCTTTGTTCGTTATCAAGGGTAAAAAAAATTTTACAACTTCTAATTAATTTTTTTCTGTGAATTTTTTAGTTCTTTAACAACTCCCCCATGTACAGAAAATGTTACCTGGACAGTTTTTACTGACCCAGTGTCTATCACAAAAGAACAGGTATTTTTAAATTTAAATTTATTTTTAAAAAATTAATGTGTAAATAAAGCTAATTTTATTTGTTATTTTTTAAGTTTTATTTCACATTTTTATTTTAATCTTAAAAAAAGTTATGATAAAAAAACTAAACGCAGGGTATTTGTTTAGACAAAGACAGAGAGCGCAGAGTAAGTTTTATTTCTCTGCATTGCATTGCTTCATTTATTAAACTTTTTTCTTCTATACTTTTGATTATTTTTTTAATAATTTATTTTATAAAATAAATTATTTACAAAATTAATATTTAATAATTAATTTTTAAATTATTTAAATTAAAAAATTTCAACTTTTTTTCAGCTTTCCTACCTTCGCAATATTAAAGATTGTAAAGGAAAACTTATAACAAAGAATTATAGACCAGGTAAAAATTTTAAAAAATAATTAAAATAATATTTTTTAAGTACAAAAAATTGTCGACCATAAAATTTGTTTACATCTTGCTTCATAATCTTAACATTTAATTATGCTAACAAATGCAAATGTATTTATATATTAAATAGATATACTAATATTTAGTTTTAAATAATTTAATTAAGAATTTCAAATGTCAATTACATGTAAATAATAGTTGCTCATTTAGTTTAATTTTTTTAAATTTTAATAAATAATTAATTTTTCTGCTTAATTTCATTAAATAAATTAATTAAAATTTGAATTTTTCCCTTTATCCTTTAAATATTCCATTAAAAAGTATTTCATTCCCTTTGTTAACAAGCATAAAAGCAAAAGGATGATCAGCATTAAATCTTGGTCTAGGCGGTGGTAAACTTTTGCGAGTAATTTCAATAGCTGTAGCTGCTGCTGCTTCTGTTCCTTCTTCATTCAACTATTAATAAAAATTGCTAATAAAAAATTATTCTGGAAAAATTTAAAAACATTTCCGGAACTGAATATTTCCGGAAAAAAACAATTAACGAATAACATTAGCATTTCTTAAACAAAATAATTTAAACATGTACAAATGAATAAACATTCCGGAAATAATTATTTTACAAGAAAACATTAAACATTTTCATTTAAAAACATATTTACTACCGAAAACAGGAAATATAATTTAATAATTTAATTAATTAATCTCTCCATGAAATATTCCATTAAAAAGTATTTCATTCCCTTTGTTGACAAGCATAAAAGCAAAAGGTTGATCAGCAATAAATGCAATAAATTTTGGTTGGATCATAAGGTCAACTGCAAAAACAATGCCTGTAGCTGCAGCTGCTTCTGTTCCTTCTTCATTCAGCTATTAAAACAATTGTTTCAATATAATGCAAAATAGATTTTAGAAGCATTTCCGGAAAGAAAGTGAAAATGAATTACATTCCGGAAAAAATTTTGCTTAAAAAGATGCAAATTTTCCTGAAGCAAACATCTATACGGAAAAATACTTAGCAAGTAAACAAATAAGCAAAACATTCGGAAACATAAGTTTATCAAACAAAATTTTTGTACAAGGTGAACGTATTTAATAATACAATGGAGAGTACAATTTATTTAGTTTTAAATTAAGTATTTATCCTTGAAATATTCCATTAAAAAGTATTTCATTTTCATTATTAATAAGCATAAAAGCAAAAGGATGATCAGCAATAAATTTTGGATTAGTAACTGGAATAAAGCTTGTAAATTCAAAAACAATGCCTGTAGCTGCAGCTGCTTCTGTTCCTTCTTCATTTAGCTTCAGTAAAAATTAAATTAACTAATTAAACTTGGGTTCAGAAATAATTCAGGAAATAAATTAAAACATAATTACATTCCGGAAAAACATTAAGATTTTATAAAAACAAAACGAAGCATCTAATCGCGAAAAATAATTAGCACTAAATAAACATCAAAACATTTCGGAAACAAATTTTAAGTCAAAGTATTCACTAATGCAACAGAAAATAGTTTCTTAATCAAAGCTTACTTTATCCTTGAAATATTCCATTAAAAAGAATTTCATTTCTAATATTAATAAGCAAAAAAGCAAAAGGATGTTCAGCAATAAATTTTAGATTATTACGTGGAATAAAGCTTCTATATACAATAAGCAAGGCTGTAGATGCAGCTGCTTCTGTTCCTTCCTCATTCAGCTTCAAAAAAATTAAGTTAGTTGATTAAGCTAGAACTTAAAAACAGTTCTGGAAATAAATCTTAACTTAATTGTATTCCGGAAAAACATCAATATTTAATGAAAAAAGACAAAATAAATATTTTCCTGGATGAAGGCTAATCCGGAAAAGTATTAAACAAAACATTCGGAACATTATGGAAACATTTATTTATTTTCATAGGTTAATTTAAATTTTTCTCAGCAATTCAATAGAATGGAAAATACAATTTTTAATTAAATTTTACTTAATCTATCATTGAAATATTCCATTAAAAAGTATTTCATTTCCTTTATTAACAAGAATAAAAGCAAAAGGATGATCAGCAATAAATTTCGGTTTAGGCGGTAGGTTCAGAGGTAAACTAAGGGGAACTATAGCAATAGCTGTAGCTGCAGATGCTTCTGTTCCTTCTTCATTCAACTACACAATGAATGAAACATTAGTAATTTAAATTAAATCAGTTAATGCTAGCAGGTTAGTTATTAAAGAATTGCGTTTACAGAAACATTTAAGGAAAGTAAAATATCAAACAAACAAACAAAATAACTTCCTGACAAACAAACAAATATTTTTCGAAACAAATTCCGGAAAAAAGTATCTCAACAAATATTCAGGAAACTTTACAGTTTTTCCTATTTAATCATTTTTTAAGGAAACTTTTTAACTTGTTTATTTTATTTTTTGAAACATTTTTCCTTTATTTTTTAAGATTAAATTTTTGTTTAAAAAATGTTTTTAAAAAGTAATTTAAAGAATTCAAAAGAGTTTAAATGTTCGTTTTTATCGAAAAATGTTTATTTTTCTAAAATTCTTTTCCTATATATTCTATGAACAATACTTTATTTAAAAAACCGAACAATTTTTTTTTTAACCGATCAAACCCAGGATATTGAATTTTAAAGTATTTAAGGATTAATTAAATTCCGGATCCTTAAATGTTTTCCGGAAAATCGATAAATAAATATCGAAACAAACATTTAAGAAAAATAAAAGCATTGTTTCACAACAATATATTTGATTACTTAAATAAATATTTATAAATTAATTAAAACATTTTTTAACAATTTTTTAAAATAAAATCCATTAAATTTTTTAGCCATAAAATATCCCAGTAAATAAAATTTCTTTGTCATTTTTTTCATTAATTATTGCATAAAAAAATGGATGATCCGCATTAAATTTAAAAATCCTTTTATATATGATAGCAGAAACTCTAATCACAATTATTCCTGTCGCTGCAGCTGCTTCTGTTCCCTTTTCATTAACCTATAAAGAGTAAACCGGAAAGTTCAAGTTGTGAAACAAATGCTTTTATTTTTCTTGCAATAAACAAATGTTTGTATGTTTTTACCTTTTTTATGTTTTTATAAAAATTATTCCTTACCTCAATAAATGCTTTTTGCAAAACTTTTGAAATTTTCAAAGGCTCTTCTTTTGTTATTTTTGAAAAATTTGCTTCATTTCCAAAGGCTTTAGTAAGGCCCATATTTTGTAAAATTTCATTTAAATTATGAGTTGATTCAAGTTTATATTTTGGAATTAAAACCTAAATTAATTATTAATTTTTAAAAAATAATTTTTATTAAATAATACCTCTACTTTCTCTTTCCTTCCACTATTAAATAATTCCAAAAGACTTTCACCATTTAAATTTTCAATCATTTTTTGTAAACCAAAACGTTCTTTAGGTAACAAAAAGTACATACTAATTTCTTCTTCACCTTCGGAATCTCCTGCATAAGGCATTTTTAACATTTGAAGCTTAATTAAAATGAAGCAAAATTTTAAAAAAAATTAAAATATTATTTAGTTACCTCATTATTTTCAAAATAATGAAAATTATCTGTTTTGCTCATCATTTCAACCTTTTTTAAAAATTAGAAATTAAACAATAATTATTAAACAAACCTCTTTAGTCTGGTCTTCATTAACATAAAAAACTTTTTTATGGGTATAATTAGAATTAAAAGTTGAAGCCCATTTTCCTTTAAAATAAACAGCATTAACAAGTACAAGACTAAAAATAAATAATTTTTTAAATTTTATTTTGATTTCTTGCCGTGTGTCAGCACTTAGCGAGTCTGAACTGATCAAATCTTTTATTTTGTTTTTTGTAGCTTTTTCCACAAAGTCATTTATAATCTTAAATGTTTCTTTTTTATTTTAGAAAATTAATTTAATGAAAAATAAAATTTAGTAAAAACATCCTCCGGAAGATTAAACAAAAACTTATTCCGGAAAATTAAATAAAAACATCCTCCGGAAGATTAAACAAAAACTTGTTCCGGAAAATTAAATAAAAACTTGCTCCGGAAAATTAAATAAAAACATGTTCCGGAAAATTATACCTTTGCTGCTTCTACATTCTTAGCAAAATTTAATTGCTGAAATTGACCTCCATAATATATTTTAATTAAATTTATAAAATCTTCCAAAATCTTAAATCCTTCTTGAGTAAAAATTTTATTAGCTACATCCAGAGTATAATTTTTTGCCTTATTATTATTATAAGAATCAAACAATTTTCCAAAATAAGCATGTGTTTCTTTTTCTGGTAAACCTATTGAATAAATAAAAATTAATTTTTATTTTTTAAAAACTTACAAAATTCTGAACTTTTATATTTTTAATTTTAAAAAATTCAAAAATTTTAATTTAATTAAATTTTACCCCCAGATAACAATTTTCCAAATTCTTCATTAGTCTCTCCATCTGCCCCAACATAAACCATTGCTAAAGCCATAGATAAAGAAAGGGGAGAAATAATTGTTGATTCAACAGGTTTATTTTTAAAAACAACATTAGATAGCAAATTAATTGCAAAATCAGCTTGTGCTTTAATTAATAATAAATTATTTGCTGACATTTTTTAAAATTATTTAATTTAAATTTTCTGAAAATTTTTAATTAAAAAAAATAATTTTTAAATTAAACTTTCAATTAAATAAAAGGTGAATTTTGAAGAATATTTATATGGATAGAAAGAGGGCAAAAATAACTAAAAGGTTAAGGTTGGGAAAAAGTAATGTTATTTAATGTTTGAATAAAACAAAGGAAAAACATTTGAAAGATTAAGAAATGTTTTAAATAATAAAATAAAGAGGGGAAAAACTTAATGAAACAAAGTTTTTAATGAAAAATATTTTAAATAAATAAAGAAAGGCAAAAATAGATAAAAATAAAAAAACATCAATTGTAGGTCATAAAAAAGAGAAAAAATTATTAAAAAAATAAATTGTTATTTTCGTAGAATAAAATGAGAAATAAATGTATGTATGTAGCAATAATAATAATAACCGGCCTTTTATGTATGGATGACTCAGGTGTATTTATTTGTCGGCGTTTATATTTATTTTATTTATTATAAATACAAAGTATTTTTTTAGAATAAAAACAAATCAGAATTTATAATTTATTTGAAAAGAAAAATCAGAATTATTTAAAAATTAAACCACAATCAGAAAAGTTTTAATAAAATCAAACTTTTTCAGAATATTAAAACACAATCAGAAAAGTTTTAATAAAATCAAACTTTTTCAGAATTAAAATATCAGAATATTATTCAAACAAAATCAGAATTTTTCAAAATAAAATATTCATTTATAAAAGAATTAAAAAAATTATATTCAAAACAAAATTTTTATGTTATTTTTGAGCAGATTTTACTTATATTTAATTCAATCCATAGATATTATCGTAAAATTTTTTATAGGAAATTTAAAATTATTTCTTTTGTTTGTTTAAAATGTAATAAAAATAACAGATGTTTTCGTTTAAATTTTATTATTTAAATTCTTATATTATTTTTATGATGTGATTATATAATGGAAAATAAATTTTAAAAAAAAAATCAAAAAGGTAACGAATATTTTTGAACAAAAAAACAAAAAGTTGCGGACTCGAAATGCGGACATGTTCGCTTTAAAAATATTTTTTTTCTTTAGTAAAATAAATTCTGATTTTTAATAAAACAAGTTCTGATAATTTCTAAACATAAAGTTCCGCAATGTTGCCAAACATCTTTAATAAATATGTTTTGCATTTAAGTTTGTGTTTAGCTTCTAACTTGAGTAAATTAACAAAACTTAAGGCAGCTGAATAATTATTAAAAGGAATATTAATTTGCTTTATAGCAAATTTTATTTTCATAAAAAAAAATATTTTTTATTAATTAAATTTCAAACAAATTTATTTCTTTTTAAAAAAATGTTTATTAGTTATTTTTCATCAGTTCCACTTATTTGCATTATTATTCAATTTATTATTTTATTTAATTTGATAAAGGCAAAAAATTTATTGAAGGAAGAGAAAAATTATTTTTTAGAAAAAAATCATTTAAAAATTTTGAATGATAAAGTGAGAATTGTAGAGCAAAGATTGCCTTCTGTAAGACTATTTTTTAAAGTTTTTTTTAAATAAATAAAAACAATAATTTCATTAAAATTAGAAATAAAAAAATTTTTTGGCCGTTTTGGTGCCAACAATTAAAATCATAAAATTATTTAAAATTTTAATTTAAGGTCAGGCGAAGCCCTTATGATGAAGTTTTTGTTTATTCAAATATTTTTCGAATGGCTGCAGCAGCTTATGGAACAGTTAGTAATTTTGCTAGTTGTCTACAAACAATAACTGGAAGTTATTCAGTAATTATTTAAATAATATTTTAATTTTATTTAAATAAAAATTTATAAAGATTTTTCTATTTTTGAGGTATATTTTGATATCCAAGTACCTTGCTTTACAAACGAAAATTGTACTGGATTTTTAGCTTATTCATTAGCAACAAAATCAATTATCCTTTCTTTTGGGTAAAAATTATTTTTTTTTTTTAATTAAATTTTTAGAACCTCAAAAAATGCTTATAAACAATTATTAAATAATACGGTTGAATCAATTTTTTATAAACGAAGAAAATCTCCATTAGGTTATGGCAGTGGATTGGTGAATAATTAAATTAATTTTTTATTTAACTTTTATTTAATAAAAAAAAACTTTATTAATGTTTCTGACCGGATCCTGAAAGATTTTCCTGAGTTGAAGTTTTTATAATTTCCGGATTAATTCTGAAAAATCCGTACTCCAGTTTTACAAAGAATTATAAATCCAGTCCGGAATCCGGAAAACTCAATTTTACAAAACATTACTCTTTATTTATTATTTAATTTTACAAAAAAGTTGACAGGTTTCTGATGCTCTCTTTTCTATTTACTATCAAATGCAACTGAATGGAATAATAGAAAAAACACATGATTTGCTTAAATTTTTTGATGGATATGAACTTTGGGTATATTTTAGATTTTTTATTTTTTAATTTTAAAATTTAAAGATAACTGGACATTCAATTGGTGGAGCTATTGCATCTTTTGCAGCAGCTAAAATAGCTAGTGATAATGTAATAGAAGCAAATTTAGTTAAATTTGTTACTTTTGGGCAGCCAAGAGTAGGAAATAAGGCTTGGGCTGCAGCAATTGAAAATTCGGTTTTATAAAAATAATTTAAAAAATATAATTAATTCTTTTTATTTGCCTTACTACACTTATCGAGTAGTTAATGAACGAGATATTATTGCTAATTTGCCTAATCATTCATTTTTATATTATACACATTTTCGAATGGAGGTATAATAATTAATTTAATTTTATATTCTTCTTTTTTATTAATTCCAAAAAAAATATATTTTTTAACAGATATTATATTTTGCTAGCAATTCCTCTATTGCAAATTCCTCTTCACTTGAAAATTATAAAGTTTGCACTTCAGGAGAGGATAAACATTGCAGAAATTCTGATAAGTATAAAGTGTACATTTAATTAAATAAACACTTTAAGTATTTTTAATATTAATGACCATACTAATTATTATGGAATTAATGTTGCCGAATTTGGATTGAATGGATGTAGTGAATAATAATTGACTTTATATTTAATTTAAAAATCTCAGAAAAAATAAAAAAAAATAATTTTTAAAAATTTTAATGTAAAATTAATGAAGATTTAAATAATTGTTTTGTTAATAAATAAAAAAATTTTTTTTTTAAATATTGTTATTCAATAACCTTTTAAAATAATCGACTATTAATCATTTTTTGAGTTAATGAATTTTAAAAATGTCAATCCTTAATATATTGACTCATATTTAAACAATCATTGAAAAGACAAAGAATTTGCTTATTCCCCTCAACATTTTCCTTTATAAACATCTTTACTGTTTTTTAATTCTGACATAAAAGATTTTCTTTAAGATTGTAAAAATCAGAATTATTTTTTAACATATTACAATAAAATCTTCCGGAACAATCTAAGTTAATATTCCGTAAACTATAGAATTACTGTTTCCGGAACATTTACAATATTTTATTAATTAATATTCTGAAAACTTATCTTCCGGAAAATTCAGAATTAATATTTTATTAATTAATATTCTGAAAACAATTCTTCCGGAAAATTCAGAATTAACATTGCATTTGTATATTTAATAAAATAAATTCGCAAACTAGGAAATTTATTTTTACAATTACAGTGTTTATTGTTTCAAATACAATGGAAATAAATAATTTATTAATTCTAATTTCATTCAGTATTTTTGTTATGTTTCTTATAGATCAGGTAATATAAATATTATTTAAAAAATTCAATTTAGTCAAACGAATATTGTTGTTTTGTTTCACCTCCAGACTGCAATATTTTTGGGTGTAATTGTGATTGTCATGCATGTAATGAATGTAATTTTTTTTTAATTTTAGAAATAATAAAAATATTTAAAGTGATCGATAGAGTATGTTGTATGGCAGAAAAGACAGGAATGGGAGACTGTTCTGATAGAAAGAAACGTAGCGCTCTACAAAAGAACGTAAATTTTATTTCTGGCAATTTTAAACAATTTTATGAAGAAAATATTTTTAATTTATTTTAGTTTCAACAAGTATATGGTAGTAAAGCTGATAATATTGAATGGAATGAAAAAAATGAGGATGAAATTTTGAAAATACTTGGAGAGACATAATTCTAATTTTTTGTTTTTTGCTCAAGAATAAAAAAGAAATAGAAGATTAATTAAAAAAGAAAAAGTCATAAATGTTTTTATTAGATAAATGTAAATGGATCATCTCAGTAAATAAAATTACTTTTTATTTAATCGAAAAGAATTACAATCACAATAAAAAATATTAAAAATTTACAATCCAAAAATAAACTTGAATTACAATTAGAGAAATTGTATTTACAATAACTTTTAAACTTGTTTACTTAAAACATAAATTACAAAAATAAACTTGAATTACAATTAGAGAAATTGTATTTACAATACCTTTAAGACTTAAAACTTAAATTTACAATCCAAAAATAAACTTGAATCACAATTAGAGAAATTGTACTTACAATATCTATTAACCCTGTTTATTACAGAAATAAACTTGAATTACAATTATAGAAATTGTATTTACAATATCTATTAAACTTGTTCTAAAAACTTAAATCTACAATTACAAAAATAAACTTTAACTAAAAATCAATACTATTTAAATAACATATGACTCTTCTCACACTTTAAAGGTTGAACAATTGTTCTTTTTATTTTTATTTTCACACAAAATGTAATGTTATCAAGAAAAATAAACAAAATTTGTTTTTGCTAACTTAAGCTTAGTATTTATTTATTTTTTTATGTTTAAACTTTTGTTTTTTAATTAGTTGAAATATTAATATTTTATTTTGAATATCCTCTATAAAAGTACAAACCATTTAAGGGAATAATTTAATTTTAGTGTTAAATTTCTTATTAAAATTTTAAAAAATTCTTTTTTATTTAATAAAATGAAAATTCAATTTTTATTTATTTTAATATTATTCACAATTATTGTCTTATTCAAAGTTGACGAGGTTAACCTTAAATATAAATTTTTTTTTAAAATTAATTTATAGGCAAATGGATATTGCTGTAAAGTTGATAGTTTTATTAGAGGTCATCCTCCAGACTGCAATATTTTTGGATGTAATTGTGATTGTGATAAATGTGAAAGCGGTAAATTAAAATAAATATTTTAAATAAAAATGTATAAACTTTTTAAGTTGTGGATAAAGGATGTTGTTTGGCAGAAAAGACAGGGATAGGATTGTGTAATAACAAGCGAAAGAGAAGCTTAATGGAACAAGATGTAAAATTTTTAAAAAAATAAATATTAATTTAAAAAAAAAATTTTTTTAATTTTTCAGTTAAAATCGTTTTTTGGTGAAGAATATGAGAAATTAATGAAGAAAAATGATTAAATAAAAAATACCTTATTTAAGAGGTTAATACAAAATATTTTTTAAAATATTTTCCTGAATAAAAAGTTTTAATAAAGAAACATGTGTTTATTATAAATAATTTTATATTTTTACAAATTATTTCTAAACAATTCTTACACGAAATAGAACATAATTAACACTAGTTAACATTTTAAAAAATTCTTAAAAATTAAAATTAATAAATTAAATAATTGCTCACTTGATTAAGTTTGGCGTTTCGTTAATTGATTTTTTTCTTTAATATTATTTTGTCTCTCTCTTTTTCACACGTTCTTTTTATTTATTTTTTAAATTTATCTTGAAGAAAATTTATTTTATTTTCTTTTTAATTTTTACTTCCAAAATTATTTTTACATCTTTTTTTTTTTAAATTAATACTTTAGAATATATTTAATTTTGTCTCTTAAATTTATTTTATTCAAAAATCTCCATGTCTGCGGAATCTAAAATTGTTTACAAGGTTTATTTTTACTAATAATTCCTATAATTTCCTAATTTAAAGTATACTCCTCGCCTTTATCGACTTCTTGACCATGCTGTTGCCTTTAGGCAAACGAAATATGCTACTCCAATTTTATATGGTTCTGCAGGTATTTTGTCAGCGTTTACTGCTGTGATTTGTTTCAAGGTTTTTTTGAAATAAATATTCCCTTTTCATTTCAAAATCCTTTTACTATTTCCTTATACATTTATCAGGCCTTTAATTTTCTAAAAAATTAAATTCAAGTTTCTTTCTCTTTAACCCATCGTTTTTTAAATTTCTCATTTTTTCTGATTCTGGGTTTGATTTTTTAAACGAATTTTTCCATTTTTTATCATAAAATTTTCGTTTTATTTTTAGCTTTTAACATATTTTATTAATTTATAGGACTGGATGAATGCAGAGAAACATTAGCAACAACTTTATTTTATAGGATTAATTGATATATTTTATTTTGTTATTAAAAAATAAACATTTAATTTGTTTAAAATTTTAATTGTTTGAACAATTTTATATACCTATTTTTAATATTTAATCAATTATTTGTTTGCTTTACTAATCTTTTTTTAAAAAAATTTAGATCTATTTTTTTCTATAATTTTACGAGGATTATGGTATCGGAAAATCAAACGGTTTCATTTTAATAAAAATTAATTTTTATTTTGAAGTCTCCTCTAAACAATGACCAATCTCCTACTTTGGATATTTCTAAGGTTTATTTTTATTTTAAGGAAATATAGGGAAAGGCTGTCCATTAAATACTCTGTTTACTAACTTGGGCAACAACCTTTATCCAATTAATTTATTAAAAATTCCTTTTAAATCACCAAAATATTTTTTATCCAAATAAATATTTTTAATTTTTAGCCTGATAGAACCCAACTTTATACACCTTCTTTATCGCGTAAACATTTTTATGATGGTGCTCTTAGTTTTCATACTATTTGTTTAACTACAACTGCTGTTTATCAAGTTGCTAAGGTTTAAAATTTTTAATGTTTTTTTAAACGAGAAAAAATATGTTTGTATTTAACTAATATTTTTTTTTATAAATTTTATTTTTTATTGGAATTAATTTTAAAATATTATAAATACTCGATTGATTTTTTTATTTTTAGGATTGGCTTAATGAATACTTTGGACGTAAGAAATGAAAAATTGTTTCAAGTAAAATTATTTTTTTAAAGAAAAATAGGAATTATGTATTATGTTAAATAATAAAAATTTACTTTCCATTTCTATTATTCAAAAATTATTTAATTTTAATAACTTTAAAAAATTGCGGACAAATTTTGCGGACAAATTTTTTTTTTACAAAAACTTCTAATAATAGGAAAACAGACAAACTTATTTATCAATTATTAATCTATTAAAAAATGATGCTAAAAACACATTTTTCCATTCTTAAGCGTTTGATACAAGTATAAGTGGTTGTTGATTTCCGCAGTCATTTTCCCCTTTACTTTCATCTTTAATAATTAATTCCTTTTGTGTTTGATTAAATTTTGATCTTCTTTGTTCTTGTTCCTGTTGTAATTGACGTTCTTGTTCTTCCATAGCTAATAATTCAGCTTTAAATTGTTCTGTCTGTTGCTCTTCTTGTGCTACTTTAATGAAATTGTCGACGATAATTGTGATTGGTAAAGCTAAGAAATTAATTTTTTTCAAATTATTTAATTAAAAAATATTTTAAATAAATTTCATTTTAATGACCTAAAACGAGTACTCCACTCATAATAGCTGCAGAAGCAATGATTTTACCCACTAAATAAATTGATTAAATTTTATTTTCTTTCAAACTAACTTGTAGTAGCTGGAACAACATCTCCGTATCCAACAGTAGTCATTGTAACTATACACCACCTTAAATTTAATTTTTTAAAAATTTATTTCCATTTTCTAACCAATATGCTGCTGGAATACTAGTAAATGGTGAGCCTTTTTCATCTTTCTTTAAAATAAAAATATATTATTAAGATTTTGGTTAATTTAAGGACAAAATTCTGATTTTCTGACAAATCAGAATTCAAAGTTTCCGGAAAAGAGAATTCTAATTTTCCGAAAAAAATTTAGTTTCCGTTTCCGGAGAATAATCAATTAAAATGAATTAAAATTTACAGGAAAAAAAATTTAATTTTCCGGATAAATCAGAATTATTTTATTCAGTAAATTACCTCAAGAAAGTAGATCATAGTTGAGAAAAATACAACTCCAGTTAGCAATACAATAGTCATCATTTGTAATTGTTTCTGACTTCTATATTTATTTATTTATTAAAAAATAATTTAAATTTTCCACCTTTGTAAAGTCATTCCAAATGTTTGTAAACCAGAAGAAAACCTTCCAAGTTTAATTATTCTAATAACTCTTAATACTCTCAAAATACGAACAACTAAAAAAGCCCAACGCAAATCGCGTAATTTTTTATCATCAACTCCCATTAAAGTTAACATAAGTTCTAAGTAGAAAGGCATTATTGCAAGTAAATCTACCTAAATTAAAAATATTTTTTATTTTTTTAAATTCCCGTACCAAATTAAGAGGTTTTAATATAAAACGAAGCTTTCTAGGTGCAGCAAAAAGTCTCAATAAATATTCAATTGTAAAGAATGCTATACATATACGTTCAGTAAAAACAAATATAGGATGTTCCATTCTTATCGGTTCTATTTCTTCTTGAATAATTTCTGTTCCGTTTGGTAGTGAAACTGTTTGATTTCCGGAAGAAACATATTCAATAACCTTTAAAATTTAATAATTAACAATTAAATATTAAGGTACTTGAAAATCAGGAATTGTCCCAAAACTTAGACCAAGAACAGATATCATTACAAACATTGTTGAAGACAATTCAAAAGCTTTTGCCTAAAATAAATTTAAATAATTTTTAATTCATAAAGCTAAAAATTACCTGCATCGAAGACCCAGGCCTTTCCAAAAAGGTCCACATTCTTCGCCGAAATTGTCCAAATCGCAACTTTTCAAAGCTTGTATCGTCTACCTTTTCTTCTTTACTTGATTCTAAAAGTCGTTCAAGAGGTGAAACAGAATCAGAACAACATGCGCCTTAAAATTAATTGTAAAAAGATTAGATTACAAAATTACCAATATAGCTTGTAGGTACACGCCAAAATTCTAATTCAGCGCTGAAGGCAGATGGACAAAGTTCAGGCGGTTTATGTATAACTCCATTTGCATAGTATTGAAAAATAGCTTCAAATGCAAGTGGAGATCTCTTAAATTATTATTATTGTAACTTTAATTAAGAAAAATTAAATCTTCCGGAAAAGACAAATCTGAAAATATTCCGGAAAACTTATCATTTAAGTTTTCTGAAAATTCAGAAATTAATTTTTTACAGAAAAATCAGAATTTATTAAGAACATAAAAAACAAAAACACAAAAATAACCTGAAAATAATAGGCACGTTCGGGAAGCAGAAAAGCATCAGCAACCTGATTATTATTGTATTTAATATCTATTGTTATTCTATTTTTTATAAATATTTAATAAACCAGTCTTTTTTTTTTCTTAAATAATTAAAAAATCTCTCACTTTTATTTTTGACCTATGTGTTAGTTGGACAAATTTTGTGAGGAATGTGCTTGGATCTGCATGTAACAGAGCTTCGATAAGAACAAAAAAGGGCACACCACCAATATTTAGTCTAATATTTAAAATTCATTTTCTCGAATATTTTACCTCAACACAACAGAATTATCCTCCTCCTTTAATTGTGCTGGTGAAATTCTCTCAATTTCATTTGCTTTTTTTCCTTTAATTTCATCATTCCTTTTAATTAATGGATCTTTCTCCATAAATGATGATGTATTATTATTTTCCTCCTCTTCAATTAATTCCAATTGTTGATTATTTTCATTGCTAGTTAAATGACGCTCTGATGAAGATATTTTCTGAGAAAATAGTTAATTAAATATTTTCCTTATTTATCTCACTAAAAATGAAGAAGGATCGCCTTGCATCCAAATTTGGTCTAAAACTGTTCCATTCTGTCTCTCTGCATGATTCATCGCATCTGTTTTTCTTATGGCTAAAGATCTCTTTTTTCTGTGTTGTTGCGCTGCGGCCATCATATTGAAATGTGTTCTGATTTTGAATTAATTTTTATTAACACATTTTTATGTTTTTAAAGAGTTTGTAAAACATTTAATAGAGACATTAGAACATAGTATTAAGGTAATAAAAACATTACAATATGGTAAAAACATAAAGTTAAGAATAATAAAAACATTCAAAACATGATAAAAACATAGCATTAAAAAACTAAACAAGATAGTAAAACAACATTAAAAACAAATTGTAATTTCTAAACATTTAAAAATCATTATGTAGAGTATTTATAAATATTAACAATAATAAAACATGTAAATAAAAACATTAAAACAAAATTAATTAAATTCTTTTTATTTTGATAAAATAAAGGCATTTATTATTAAAAATATCAATGAAAAAATAATAATTGGCAACCCCCAAAATTTTGGCATTTATGCTAAATTTAATTTAATAAAAGTGTTTTTCTTTTCATTTATTTCTTTCATTTATTATTTTTTTTTTCTAAATAATTTTTTTTTTTCTGTGTGGGAAGGAAACTCATGTTTCTCTCCCAGTTGATGTTTTTTTTATAAACAAGAAGAAATTAACACATTAAGAAAGTTTTGGATTAGTTCAAAATTTTTACATCTCAACAAATACTTAACTTTAACAAAACAATAATTCTGATTTTTTGAACAAAAAAATATTTAAACTTACGGCCTAAGCATAGAAGTGGCGCTAACACTTGCGCAACTCATTTTTATAGCAATATGCATACAATAATAAAATACAAATTTTATAAAATATTTTTACCAGTGGTAATTTTAATTAATTTAATATACTAAAATAAATTTAAAATTTGAAGGAATAAATAAAAGTAAAAATAAAAAAAAAAATACTTATTTTATGATTTTTGGACAACTTTGCTTTGTACAAATTTAAAAATAATTATCCCAAAAATGGAAAGGTCTATATAAAATAAAAAAAAGTTATATTTAAAGGAAGTAATTGACATACAAAATATTATTTAATTTTTGAACAAGTCTAAGAATTAAAAAAGTCAAAAAAGCAACAAAAATTCTTTTAAGAATTATTTAAAGCATTTTTCTTTATTAAAAGCAGCATGAACATTTTTTTTGAAAAGGGATCACTTATATAAGTTAAATAATTTTAATGCTCAAATTTAATAATAATCTTTAAACAACTGACTTTTTTATAAAATTAAACCTAAAAATACTAAAACACATTTAAAAAAAGTTTTAAGTGAAAAAGTTGTTAAATGGGGGGAAATAAAACTTGCTTCAGTTAAAAATTCAATTTGAAATAATTTAATAAATAAGATAAAGAATTAAGTTTGATTAAGTTTGCTACAAAATAAACTTTAAATTACAATTTTATAAAGTTTTTAAAAAATGTTTTGATAGCTTTCAAAATTAATTATTTTTAGAGTTTTTTGACCATAAGTTTTTTTGTTCAATAAATAAAAAATTCTAATTTTTATTAAAGTTTAAAGCCAATTTAATTCCCTATCGAATAATAAAACAATATTTCATAAAATTATTAATTTAATATTATTTTTATTTTATCGACTAGAAATTGTACATGGATTTATTAAATGGAATAAAATAAGTAATTTATTACTAATGGACTAAATATTTTTTTTTTTTTCACTTGAGTGCTTAAAAATTTTAAATACATAAAAAAAGCAATGGCGCAAGTCTGACTGACATAAAAAAAAAATGGTTTTTATGTTCGTGAGTATTTAAAGGTGAGAAAATATAAAGGGAAAGAACACTGTTAATGCTTAGTTGAGTCTAGGACTATAACTATTTAATAATTAAAGATTTTAATATGATTTTTGTATTATTTGATAGAGAATTGAATTAGCTATAAAATTATAAAAAAATTCAAAAATTAAGAAATAAAATGTTAAAATTAAAGCCAAAAAAACAATTATCAGAAATAGCTATTTTTTAGAGTTTTCTGAGTTCTGAAGCTTTAACTTAAAAAAAGTTATAATGCCAAGACTCAAGTAAGGTAAGCGAGGATTTCGTGCAAATACCCTTATAAAAAAATAGAAGATAAATAGAAATATGTATTTAAAAAAAATTTTTTTTATTCATTTTTAAATTGAAAAGTAATGAAGAAAAAGCTTTTTATATGCGCAATTTGACGTTATTTTTATTTTTTTAAATTTTATTTTCATTGAAAAATTCAATAAAATTAAAAAAGATTATTTTTAAATTAAGCATATATTAAGAAATATAATAAAGAAAATAAACTTTAAATTTAATTAATTTTTTTTTTACAATTTTCATGGGGAATAAGTGAAGAGTTTTAAAATAAAATAAAATTAAAAAAAAAATTTTTTTTTTTTTAATATTCTCCTACTGCCTATTTATTCGCTATAGAATAAAAAAAATAAAATAAAACAAATTAATATTCAGTTTATTTTTAAAAAAATTGAAATGCTTGGAATTTAAGAAATTTGTTCCCTTTAGAATTTTTTTTCTTACAAAATGTAAATTTTAAAAGAATAAATCAAGTAACCGGAAAAGAGTAAAACTCCAAGAAAAATAAAAGGAAAAATGTTAAATTTATTTAACTAAAAACAAACATGAAAAGATTAAGAAACAAAAAAAAAATAAAACTTAAAGAATTAGATGTTTTGTTTGTAATTTTTAAGTTTATGAGAAAAGAAAAATGCGTGGGAAACTAAAAAAGTTTTTAATAAAAAGTTTATTTTTTATAGAAACATATAAGCTTAAAATACAAATTAAATAAACTTACCAACAAAACTGCTTCACTCTGCAAAAATAAAACTTGAATTAATTAGCTTTTTTAATAATTTAAAAATTTATTAATCTTTATTTATTTAATTAAAAAATTTAAAAAGTGCTTCACATATAAAGTTAAGAGAAGGAAATTTGAGAGAATGAAAAAAAAATAAAATTTTTAGTTAGAATTCTTCAAAAAATCAGTCAAGTATTTTTAAATATTTACACAATCGTGTTTTACTTTTAAATTATATTTACAAGCTAACTTGTTCCAAAAGATCGAATTTATTAAAAATTAAAATAGAATGGTGAGGAAAACTGTACAGGCATCGAAATAAATGAATTAACTATTTTTGATTGTTTATTATATCATTTTAGAGAAAAAAATACTATAAAATATTAGAAACTAGAATTTTTACCAAAATAAATAAAAAGTTGCAGCAAAAAAGTAATATTGGTTAGAAAATTTATTTAAAGCTTTCTGCTTAAACTTATGTTCTGTTCGTCAGAAAATTCTGATTTTTTTAAATTAAGTATTTAATTTTATGCTCTATCAATGGTACCCTAAACAATAAAAATTAATAGTTCATTATTTTTATAATTTCTGGAAACAAGCAACCATTAATTAATAAAAAAAACTTTATTAATCTCCGTTGATATTTTGGGTCCGCAAATATTAATAAAGGCAAAAATGTTTTAAAAAAAGCTTTTTTAATTGATGTCGTTTCTCACTATTATTTTGTATTTACTTATCTCTTTTTTAATTATATAAAATTAATTGATGAAATAAAAAATAACAAAATTTTTCGTAAAACAAATAATGCTAAAAATAAACTTTTTTCATAATAAAATAAAACTTTAATTCTAGAAAAGACAATTAAAGTTGAAACTTGAACTTTTATTTTTTAAAAACAAAAATACAGATAGGAGGGAAAACACAAAGTTCAAGTTTAATAAGTTGGTACAGTGATTGAAACATAACTTTTTCTTAAGTTTGCTAATTCAAATTAAATAGAAATTTCATTTAAGTTTATAAGACAAAATATAATTAAAAAAATAAACAAAAATTTAATTCAACAATAATTCACATTGTTCGAGTTAATAATCGTTATAGCCACTTTTAGAACCCAACAAGTTCTATAAATAAAATATAAGAATGTGAAAAGTTTAATTTGTAGTGGAGTTATTTAAAAAAGTTTAGATAAAATGTAAAACTTAATATCCGGTTCAGGATAACCGGTCGGATTTTTCAGAAATTGGATACAAATCAGAATTTTTCCAGAATTCCGGAAAACACTAAACTCTGCAAAAATGATATCCGAAAATGTATCCGGAAAAATTATTTTACTTTAAAAACTTTACCGTATGATTCCATCCATAAACCAAGTGATATATTGCGCCACGTAAAGCATTTAATTGATAACAATGAAATTCTAAAGTTTGTGGCCTGTATTTGCCTTGACTATTAGAGAATTTATTTATTCCATTAATAAATTTAATTTCACAAAATAATTGATTTTCGTTTTTATGCCAAACAAGCCCAAGTAAATAAAGGCCTTTTATACTTACAAAACCAGAAGATTTGTATAAAATACGTGAAGAAGGATTTTGTTTGGATTTGGAATTACCTAAAATTATGAAACATTTTTTGAAATTATTTAATTTAAAATATATAAAAATGGACAAAAATTAACTAAAAGATAAAGAAATAAAAAAAGGGTTTTTGACCAAAAAAACATTTAAAAAACTTGACTAAAAAAAAAACATTTTAAAATAAAAATCAAAATAATTTCAGATAATTTTTATTAAAAATTAAAAACCTCTTACAGCATTCAATTATTCCTTTTAAACTATTTTTGCATTCATCATTAAGAATATCAATTGATCTCAAAAATAAATAAGCATCATTTTTAAACGGAAAAATAAAAGGAAATGAATGTTCACAATTATTACTATTCTAAAAATTATTTAAAGTAAAAAATTTAGAAAAAAAAAAAACCTTAACAAGATGTAAATATCTATTATTTTGATCATCACAAGTTGATTTTAAACGTAAATGACTAGAATCATCTGCCGTTAAAGGCAAAAATATTGGCCCACAAATTGTTTTAAAATCACTTGGCAATACTTAATAAAAAATGTTTTAAAAAAATAAAAAGAAAAAACATTAATAATTTTAAAAGAGACTACAAAGAAATAAACAAATCTTAAAAAAACTTTACAAACTTGTATTTTGATGTTTTTGTTGGATTATATTAGCAACAAAATCTTTTGTTCGAACATTGTTTGTTGTTTTATTTGAAAAAGATTGTTTGGCAACAAATGTTGAGAGAAAATGTTTAACAATGTTTGATGAAGAAAACATTTAAAACCGCTGAAAATTAATAAAAAAAATCTGAAGAATATAGGAAAAATTAGGGACAAAAGGTCACTCAAAGTAATTTGGACAAAATGTTATATGTAAATTAGACAAAATGCAAAAAAAAATTTTTATATCAATTTATTCGTTTATTTTTTTTAGAAAGTTTAAGTAAATAAGTGATCATTGGGCCTTTTCCTTTAACATTAATTTCCCCTCTATAAATCCATTGATAATCAGATTTCTTTTTCGATAAAATTTGCTTTGTTTCTTCATTTACTTGTATAAAACCGATTATTCCTGAACTATCCATCTGTATAAAATTTATTATAAAATAAATATTAAATAAAATCAACTTACTCGACTAGCAATGTTTACAGAATTTCCCCAAATGTCATATTGAGGCTTTTGTCCCAGAACTCCAGCGACAACTGGTCCGACATTTATACCTTTAAAGTGAAATAAATTCGGAATTAAACTAATCAGAATAAACATTAAAACATAGATCAGAATAAAAGTCAGAATTAAAACAAAAATCAGAATTAAAATAAAACAAAAATCAGAATTAAAGAAAATAATCTATTTACCTATACGAAGCTCAAAATTCTGAAATGAGTCGATATTTAATTGATCCAGAACAGCCCCCATTGCTTGCGCAAACTCAACAATCTGTCATTTTTAAATAAATAATTATATATTAAAAATATTATTCTTTATTAAATTAAATATTGAATAAATTTCTTACAATAACAGCATTCTTTTCAGGCTAAAAAATAAAAATTTTAAACATATTTTTTAATAATCTATTTACACTATTATCTGTATCAGTTAATCCAGCAGCTAAAAAAATATTTTTTATTTAATTTTATTTAAAATTACCAGCCATATAAGTACTTGCTACCGTTTTGATTTTTTCTATGCAACTAAATTTTGGTTTAGACAACAACTATGATTTAAAAAATATTTATTTTTTAAATTAATTTAAATACTTTATCAAATTCACAAACAATTTCATTCAATAATCTTAAACATTCCAATTTTCGTGTATGATCACATTCACTCCAATACTCTTTAAAATTAGGAATTGAAGCAAACATCTGATTTTAATTAATTTTAAAAATTTAAAACATAAAAACATACAACACAAACATTTTCATGGTCACGAGCATATATTTCCTAAACAGTTTAAGATTATATTATGATCAAAATATTACTTCAGTTTTTCTATCATTAGAGAGAAATTTATGAGCGACTGTTGGAGGTAGAATGTTATCAATTAATAACTAGAATTAAAAAAATAAATTCTGATTTTTGGGTTCATGTTTTAATAAAATTCTGATTGTTAAGTTTATGTTTTAGCTATTCTGGTTTTTTAGTTCATGTTTTATTCTGATTGTTATATTTAGGTTTTTACAAACTCTATTAATATCTTGCATAAGCTGAACATCCCTTTCCTCATTTTTAAATGCAACATTGCAAGAAGTTTCTGATTTTCGTTCATATTCAGTCTAATATGAAAAGAAATTATTTCCTGTCAGAATATAAAACAAACAATTCGAGTAATAAAAATTAAAAGCAACATAAGTGATAGCATATTGACAAGGCTAAGAAATTTAGCAAGTTTACAAAAATAAAAATTAAATTACCAAATTGTAATTTGGCAACTAATTATAGGTGCTGATTGTAAAACATTGGAAACGGATGTTGAGAAGAGGACAAGTAATAAAAGAAAAAAACCACAGTCTATAGAGGCCAAAAAACAGCGAAGTGAATATGGGAGCCTTTAATAAATTTAAATAATTAAATGAATATTTTTTAAGGAATTAAAAATTATTGTAAAATAATTATTTAACATGGGTGTACCTATAGAGGGCAAAAACAATGCACATATGACAAATACAAGCTTAAAATAAATAAAAATTAATTATTATAAAATATTTTATATTAAAAATTATTAATTTTGAATTTTTTAAATATTTTAAGTCAAACAGGGAAGCCAAAGAATGGAAAAAACAGGTAGTCTATGCCATGTAACTGTTAGCAAGACAAGACACAACTAAATGGAAATTAAATTAAAAATAAAATTGCAAAACAAACATGCTGTCCAATTGGAAGGAAAATTGAAACAATAAATGCAGATATTGTTATTAATAAATTTGCTGTTCGGCAAAGTGATTCTAAAGCACAAATAAATAATAAAATGCCTTAAAATAAATTTTTAATAAATAAATTAATTTTTATCTACCTAGGCAAACAAGAATTTGACCAAAAACAACCGGCTGAACTTTTTGACTGAAAAATTCTTTAGGATTTTTTAATAAAAATGTGAACTAACGGAACATTCTGATAAACAAGTAAATAATTAGCTATTGCTAATGGAATTGAAAAAAATAAAATAAGGCGGCATTCTGATTTAAGAAACACTTCTCGTTTAAAAAAAGGCAATAGAAGAGATGGAGAAAGTTCGCAACTTCCAGTTGTACAATGAAATAAAATGTTTAATCTGACAAGAAATTAAAAAATTAGAGTTTTTATCATGTTTAGATTTAATTCTGATAATCTTTAAATTATCGTGTTTTGAAAATTCAAAATTCTGATCATGACTTAATTTTAGTTCAGAACAAATTTCAATGTTCAAACTTAATTCTGATTGTGTTTTGCTTCCAAACTAAATTATATTACCTCGTTTTAGGCAAACTACTCAAATTATTCTCTATCAAAGTAATGCTCACTCCATTTCTATTTATTTCAGAATAGTCTACAAATGCATCTTTTCGTCGACGTTTTTCGGTTATGTTGTTATTTGTATGAGAAAATCCATTTAATTTTGGATTTTCATCGTCAGAAACAATTATGCTTGGATTAACAACATTTTCATTGTCTAAATAACGTTAATTAATCCCCACTATGTTTCTAGATGTTTTTAATTTGTAAAACATTAAACATATAGAATGAAAACAACATCAGAATCAAAATTAATGTTTTACTCTGTGTTGTAATTCTGATTTTGTTCTGATATTGTTTTGTTTCAATGTTTTTAACGTTTTTTTACCGTTATTTATTTGTTGAGATAATTTAAGAGATCCTCTTGCATTATAAGTTTGTGCTATTCTTTCTGCTTCTGAATGATCCTCAAAATTATTATTCAAAAAATCAATGTTTTTATTGTTTGTTATGTTTCTTTTATTTTCCAAAATGTTTTTATTCTTATCAAAATGTTCTTTAGTAAATTTTCTATTAACATTAGGTGTTGCAAGTACTTTTGTTTGTTCACCCCAATATTCTGCCATTTTTACACTCTTAACTTTCATTGAAATAGTTCTATGATGTTTAGTAGTAAAATCTTGTGGAAGCAAATAATTCTGATCAGAATTTTTTTCATTTTGTATTTTACTTAAATTAAATTCTGAAGGGCTATAAATTAATTATTTTTTTAATTTTTATTTAATTTAATTAATTTTGCCTTTTATTTATACAAATTGTAGAAGGTCGTTCGAATTCATTATAGTCATTATCGGGCAAAATAAAATAAGTTTTTTGTGGTTGCGCTAAAAAAAAATTTTATATTTTAAAAATAATTAAATTTTATTTTTACAAACATTCGTCTAGTGGAGGTGCTTCAATTATATTATACTCATCAATAAGGTTATCCTTTGTTTTATTGCTGATATGTAAAGCTCTATAAATAATTAATTTAATTATTTAATTTATTAATTTTACCCAGGTTTTCCAGTCATTTCCATCTGATTAGCAAATGTTACATCATCAGACCATACATCAAATTGCCATTTACGTAACCCTAATATTCCACAAAGAACAGAACCACTATGTACTCCAATTCTCATATCTACATTAACCCCTGTAGCTAGTCTTACATGACGAATTGTTTTAATCATTTCTAGGCCTTAAAATAAAGTAGAAATATTTCAATAAATAACTTACCCATAAGAACACACATATCTGCATGATTAGGTCTATTAACGGGCATACCACTAACACAATAATAACAATCACCAAGAAATTTAATTCTCATACAACTCAATTTCTAAAAAAAAATTTTTTTTTAAATTAATTTTAAAATATTTTTTAAAAATATGCCTGTGCATCAGCATCGAATTTACTGTAAAGTTCATTTAAAGTTTTAACCAAATCTTTAGCACTCAGTTGTGCTGCTAATTGAGTAAAATTAACAATATCAGCGAAAAGAATAGAAACATTATCGTGAACCTTTTATAAATAATTAAAAAACTTTAATTTGCTACCTGCACATGTAGTTCATGAAAAAGTTTCATTTGAGTAGTTCCTTGTTTAAAATCCGCAGCTGACGATGTTGCGAAAATTGATTTGCTTACTTTATCAGTTAAGTAAGGGGGAATAACACTTAATAAGAGTTGATCCTGAAGAAATTTAAAAAATCAGAATTAAATCTGAACAATTAAATCTAAGAAAAGAAAAACTCAATCTTAACATCTTCTGATTTTTTTTAAACAAAATCAGAATTTTTAAAATACTTTAACATTATCAGAATTTCATCCAAACAAATCAGAATATAAACTGAACATTATTACTTGTCTATTTTTAAGCTGTTCAATTTCATTTCTTCTTTGAATTGCTTCTGTTAATTTTAAAGCAATAGCTTTTCTACTACTTGCAGAATTTGAATCACAAATTATTCCAACTATCATAACAATAACTTGATAAATAAATAAAGGTATAACTGCATGGACTGGTGATTCTTGGAAGAATAAATGATCATTTGAAATATATAAACAAATTCCAATAATTAATGTATTTGCTATAGTAAACATAAAAGAAATAAAGGTGAATAATCGTCTATGGCGAGGCAAAACAAAAAATTGATAAATTATACAAATTGCTAATGAAGATGATAATGAAGCTAAAATTGAAGTTTTTAAAGTTTTCAGAAAAGTAAACAACAAAACCTACCAAGTTCTGCAATTCTTTCTTGTTTTACTCGAAATTCAGAAATTAAAGGTAAGTGAATTAGCCAAAGAAATAATGGAAAAGAGACAGAAGAAAACTATTAAAAAAAAAATTAATAATTTAAATTAATTTTTAGAACAAAAAAACTAACCAAAGAAAACCAACGCAATCTTCGTCTAGAAAATTCTAAACGTCCATATCTAATCAAAAAAGTTGAAGCCAAAATTAAAGTTGGAAAAATTGAACAAAAGAAAAAATAAACGAGTGACCAAACACGATGGCAAAGATAATGGAAAAGAAAAATTTGAGCTAATGAATAAGTAAAAAGCCAAAGATGAAAAGTATGTAAACGAGCTCTGTCCAAACTTGTCCAATGTTTGAGTAATGCACTACGAACTTGTTTATGTTGTGTTTGTTCTTCATCAATAATAGTTGTTGTACTCATGTTTATATTGTTTGTTGAAATGTTTTTATTATTATTGTTTAGTTTGTTTCTTTTAGATTTTTTATTGTTTTTATTTCTCTGTTGCGGTTTGTTAGATTTATTTGGACTATTTTCTACTAAAATTGGAACTGATCTTGTAAAAATCATTCAATTTCCTGAAATTAATTTTTTAAAGAAAAAAAAGAATAATTTAGTCATTTTTGCCATTTTTTTTGAATTTTCGACATTTTAAATTTTTAAAAAATTGTAAAACTAAACGAAAACTTAGCACTTAAAAAACTAGTAAAAATAACAATAATGGAATATGAAACCAATGAGAAAATTTATTTAATAAAAATATATGTCCAAAACACGAGAGTTTATTAAGATGGATATAAGGAACGAGAAATAGATATTTTGTACAAACAATAATTATTTTGGCATTTTTAAAAAATTTATAATTAAATTAATAAAAGGAAAAGTGTGTAAAAATGTAAATAAATTCTTTTTATAATTTTTATTAATTTTTGAGATAAAATTAATTTATTTGTTTTATAAAAAAAAGTTCAAGAAAAGTAAGTCTAAAAATAATCAGAAATTGAAGTTTGTAAGTTTAAATAAAACATTAATTCTGATTTTAAGTAACTTGATAAAACAGAATTTAAACTATCAGAAAACTTAAGTTTTTGTTAAAATACAAAAAAGAATTGTAAAAAATCAGAAATCAGAATTAATAATTAAAAAACGTCTTAAAAGCAAAAATTTATGTGTGACATTATAAAGTAAGAGGAAAAAAAAGTTTGTTCTACACCCTCTCATCTATAAAAAAAACAATATTTATATTCAAATTAAATTAAAAAATAGCTATCAAAAGCAATTTCCTCAATAAATTGAATATGTAAATACATACTTGTCTTTCCTAGTGTACCATAATAAAAAATTTTTTTTATTAGAATAAGCACTGTCTACGGCGACATTTCGCCAACAAAAAATTTTTTTTTGATTTTTTAATAAAAATTTTTTTTATTAATTTTAGTAATATGCAATACTCTTTGACATTTTATAGAACACTTGTAACTTTTTTGCTTATTTTTGACGCGCGTCTTAAGGGAATAGTTTTGGATAGAGGAAATTGGATAAACCTTAAAGTAAAAGGAATTAGGTAGTAAACTTTGGTTTAGTATAAGCCTTCTTTAATGTAGAAAGGAAAAAAAAAAGTTAAAAGTGCAAAAAGGGAAGACTGCGTCAAAAAAGGTGCCATCGGATTAAAGAAAAGAATTTATATATTTCCCTTGTGTAGACACTTGTGTCATTTCTGGCTTTATAACTTAACTAAAAAATAATTTTTTTAAATAAAATTTATATCATTCGATAGAGAATTAAATTAGCTACAAAATATAATTGAAACAAAAATTTTATTAATTATCAAAAAAAATTCTGGGTTAAAAAACAAGAATTAGGATGAAAAGTTAGTACTTTATCATTATGCCTACAATGTCCGCAAATTTTTATCCGCAATGCTTTTGAGAAAATAAATAACCTTGCGGATAAAAAGTTGCGGACATTGTTGGCAATGGGAAAGTATTGAAAAGTTTTCTTATAGTAAGACATAAAGTAAAAATTTTTTTTTAATTTAAATTAATTCTTTCTTTTTTAAATAATTAAATAGAGAGTTAATTAGCTATAAAAACGTAAGAAATAAAAAAATTTTTATATAAATATAATAAAGTTAAGGCTAAAAAACATTTAAAATTAGGAATTTTTCTTAGTTTTTGGAATATAACATTTTTTTTAATTTTCTAAAAATTTAAAAATTTAATGAATTTTTTAAAAGATTAAATTCTCTATTGAATTATATAAAAGATTTTTAAAAAAATTTTAAAAAATTAAAAATAAATAATAAATTAATAAAAATAAATGGTCTGCAGATTTTCGAAAAATAAAATCTTTCCCTATTTCTTTTTATTCCGCAACAAAATGTAACATAAATAAAAGATTTTATATATTTTTTAAATAATTTTAAAAAAAAAAAATTATTTAAAAAGTCTCAAGAGAGAAAAGATGAGGGGGAATGACTTAAGTGAGGGGATTAAAATATTTTAAAAAATACTTTTTTTTTTTATTATCATAAAAACAATTTAAAAAGGAAAAAATATATTTTATATAAACAAGTTTTAAATTAACTTAATTTTATTCTGATTTGTTCCGGAAAATATTTTTGAAACTAAAAAATATAGCTAATTTATTGTTTTAAATTATTTTTTATTTAAAAAATAAAGTTATAAATAAAAATAACATTTTTTTGTTTTGTAAATTTAAAAAAATAAATATTATCTCGATTTTCCAAAACAAGAACATTTGGCCATTCCATGACGATTTTCTGAAGTAGGGGAAACTAAGCAATAACCACCCTCTTGACCCTAGATAATTAAATTAATTATTTTTTAATTCTGAAAAAGTTTATAAATAATTCCGAAAAAGTTTATAATATTCTGAGAATTCTGAAAAAGCCTTTAAAAAAAAAATTCTGATTTACCTTTCCCCTACATTCTTCCATACATTTTTGTTGTCTTAAAGGCCCACAAACTTTTCCATCTAAAGGTGATCTATAATTACTACAACTACATTTTAAATCACGTCCATCCCAGACTGAACAAAATCCATACCAATAACTATCTCCTTTACAAACATCATCACAACTTTTATGATCCTGTTCTGAACAACCCAAAGTACGTTGAAAACTAAAATTAAGAGAAAATTAATTTTTGATTCGAATAATATAACACTTTTTTTGCATTCAAATTTGTAAAAAAATAATTAATGAATAAGAAATAACAAAAATACTAATTAAAATTATGCACCCTGTTACCTTATAAAATTATCAATTATCTGAAATTTTTAACTAAATAAATAATTTTTATTTATTTTAAAGCTTAAAGTCTGAGCTATTAGAAAATACAAAAAACAAAATTATATTTCAATATAACCCTGAGTTATAGTTGACGAAAAGTCTATTACCGTTTATTAACTAGTTCAGCGTCCATTGAGAAACAACATTTTAGTACAATTAAAAATATTAAAATAAAAAATAAACTTGGACAAGTTTGCTGCATTTTAAAAACTTTAAAAAAATACAATAAATTATATTAAATAATTTATTGTATTAATTTTGCAAGGTAAAGGTAATTTATGTGTTGGGGAGTGTTTAACATCGAGCAACTTTCTTTTACTTAACAGAAAATCGTTTAATGAATTTTGATTGATTAAAAAGGTTATTTTACGATAAAAATAAATATGTTTAAAAATTATTTAAAAATTTTAATAAAATTTTTAAAAATTAATTTTTCAATTAAAAAAAAAAATTTTTTTTAAGTAATTTAAATAATTTTGAATTTTTTCAAAAATAATTAAAAATTTTTCTAGAGTAAATAAACAATAAAATTAAAAAAAAATGAAAATTTTAGGACAAAGTTTTCACTAAAAATTTTTCATTAATCCGCGTGTTGCAAGCCTCTCTCTTATCTCAACTACATTTTTATTAATTCTTATTGATTTCTTTTTTTTTTTTATTATAGCAGTAAATTTATTATTATTATTTTTTTTATTAAATTTGTCTTCAATTTTACTATTTTTAAATAATTTTATTTTTATAAAAAATTTAAATGGAAAATTGGTGCTTGGAAAATTTGCGCGGAAAGGAGGTAAACACACTATGTACTTAATTGACCTTTTGATAAATAACTTGGAAAATAAAAATGTTAGATAAAAGCTTTTTATGTCATTAAATAGAGAATTTAATGAGCTTTAAAATAAAAAAATTTATTTTTTTAAATCATTTTTGAAAAATGTTATCGTCAAAAAACTACCAGTAAAGGGGAATTTTTCGTTAAAAATGCTTATTTTATTAACAAAATATTTTTTTTTAATTTTCCTAAAATCTATTTTTTTTAAATTTTTACGATAAAAAAAATTAATAGCCTATTAAAATAATTATTTAATTAATTTAAGGAATGGTTAAATGAATATTTGGATTTAAATGTTTACAGTAACGAAGCTGCTAAACTTTTTGATTCAGCTTTAAGACAATTAATTTCTTGGTATGATTGTGAACAGAATGGTGGACTTTTGGGTACAATTGATAAAATGAATAAAATGGAACCTAATTTTAGTAATTTTTAATTAAAATTATTTTAAAATGTCAAAATGTCGAATTTCTCATAATACCCAAAACATAATTTTCTTTTTTACAGTATTGGGTAATACATTAAAACTTGGATTAGATGCATTAAGTGGAAGTCGTTCAATTCGTTCAGATCCTACCTTTGCTAAAGAATTAAATTTATTAGTTAATGAAGCAAATCTGAGAGGTAATGAAAGAGAGAAAAAACATACAAAAGCTGTTCAATTATTTGCTAATAGGTTTAAAGGATTTTATTTAAATATTTATTAATATTTTAGTGAAATTGTTAAAGCCTGTAATGAATGGGAAAATATACTTTTTGACTATCCAAATGATTTAATGGCTCTTAAGTTTGCTCATACTGGATATTTTTATATTGGAGATACTTTAGGTATTTTAATTAATTTTTTAAGTATTAATTTATTAAGCAATGAAAAACAGTATAGCAAGAGTAGTTAATAAATGGGATAAAGAGCGATATCAATGTTTTAAGTTTGTGTTTTTTTTTATTTAAAAATTACAAACTAGCTAAAAATACTCTTTCAAGTTTAATTAAGTTTTTTACATGGAATGTATGCTTATGGCTTAGAAGAATGCGGAGAATATACTGAAGCAGAAAAACAGGCTAGAATAGGCTTAAGTTTGCAAAAACAAGATTGTTGGTCTACTCATGCTATAGCTCATTGCTTAGAAATGAATAGTAATTTTAAGAAAGGAATAGAATTTTTAGAGTCGACAGAAAATGATTGGGCTGTAAGTTTTTGTGAATTTTAAAAATAAAATTAAGAATACAAACTTGAAAAAATAAACTTGAAAATACAATGTTAAGAAAATAAGACTGAATTTTAAATACATTTATTCGTGTACTCATAAAAATTAACTTGAAAATACAAACTTAAAACTTATACTCAGACTTACAAACTTGTACATATGTATTTTTAATTTATAGCCTTGTAAACTTCTTTGTAAGCATAATTATTGGTAATATAAACATACTTAAAATTATTCTTTACCTTAATTTAAGGCATAGCGCTCTATTTTATATTCAACAAGGAGATTATGAGGCAGCTTTGAATATTTATGACGAGTTAAATTTTTTTTAATTTTTAAAAAATTTTAATTTTTTCAAGTAAATTAGCTCCAAAACCTTCCCAAAAATCACTTACAATGATGGACTTAGTGGATACTTCTTCTCTCTTGTCAAGGCTTAAAATTGAGGGAATTATTTTAGGAAACGAGCGTTGGGAAAGATTAATACCTTTCATAGAACCTCATATTGGTGATCAAGTATTTGCTTTTAATGATGCACATTTTTCTATGGTGTTAAGTCATTTGGATGAATATAACGAAAAATACAAAAATATAGCTTATTTACACAAACAAAACATTAAAAACTTTGTTGGGTAATTCTTTAATTTTTAAGCTTGAACTTAAAACTTATTTTAAAGTGAAAAACTCAATCTAGGCGATAATGCAATTATTATGCGAAACTTTGGGGAAAAGTTATGTGAAGCAATTAATTTATTTAATAAAGAAAAATATGAACAATCATTTGATATTTTTTATTCTATTAAATCACAATTTAATAAACTTAGTGGAAGTCATGCTCAAGTAATTTTTTAAATTTAATTTTATTTTTTCACTAAATTTTAATTATTTTCTTTAATTTTATTTTATTTTATAAACATTTTAATTCTAATTATTTTTTCCTTTTTAGAAGGATATATTCACCCAATTTCTTGTCTATGCCGGCTTAAAAACACAAGACAAGGAGAAGCATAAAAACGCATTGTAAAATTAATTAAAATTATTTTTTAATTAATTTTCCTTTTTTTTATTAAAAAATAATTATTAAATTTAATCAATTTAATTAATAAAATTTTTTACCTTACAGGGAAGTTCTCCATGAGAGAGGCACTAAAATTAAAAATTCTGATTTGGCTCTTAGAATAATTAAAAAACATGAGGAAGGATTATTTTCTGAAAATAAAATTAAAAAGAATTTTTAATGTAAATATTTAATTAATTTAGTAAAAATATTATTGACCTATTTTTAAAAGAAATTAGAATAAATAAATACATTAACTGTTTTGACGTTCGCAAAGTTTATTTATTTTTCTCTTTACTAACAAAGTTTATTTAACTGTTTCAAAACAAAGTTTATTTTTCTATGTTTTTAAAACTTGTTTTAAGAAGAAGGAGGAGAATGTTTTAAAGAATTTGTTGCAATTCTAATTTTATTTAAAGAACGAGTGAAATTAGTATCATTCGATAGATAATTAAATTTTCTGTTGAATAATTTGATAAATAAAATTTTATTTAATAATTAAAAGAAGTTTAAATCAAAAAACTTGCAAAACATTTTTTTAACTAACCTTTAATTTATTTTACAAAAGATAAAATCATTTTATGCATGACAAAGAAGATTTTCGGCCTTTATTAATTTTTTCTACAACAATTTCCCTTTTTACATTTGCATTTATTGCAGTTATTTTTCCACTGCTTTTTACCAACTTGCAACAAAAAAATGCTTATATAATTGAAAATAGTGTTTTATGCAAGGTTGGAAATTTTTTAAAACTTGATCAAGTTTATTTTTCTAAAGACAGAACTTCTCTCAATTCAAGAACGTATTACACAAAAAGTTGGTCAAAATTACAAAAAAAGAATTTCAAGGGAAGCAAAAAACATTAAATATTCAGCAACTTATTCTCTTAGTACTTCATGTAAAAAAGCTTAAAATATTTAAAAAATAAAATTTACTTTCTTTAAAGGTTGTAGTTGTCAACAAGGACCACCTGGACCTCCCGGAAAGCAAGGAAAACATGGAAAGGATGGAAAACCGGGAAGTGAAGGATTTAATGGGAGAAATGGTGTTAATGGTGTTTATATAAAATTACAACAGACAGAAGAAGATTTTTGTCAAATTTGTCCGGCACCAAATCCTGGGCCTCCAGGTACGCCTGGAGTGAAGGGAGCACTTGGGGCAGTTGGGTAATAAATAAAAATATGTTAAAATAAGTAGAAAAATAATTTTAAATATTTCAGTACTCCAGGTATTCCTGGCCTTCCAGGGGAAGCAGGCATTAAGGGGGCACCTGGTTCTGTTGGTCCTCCTGGCCTTCCAGGTGAAATTGGAGTTCCTGGACCAATTGGAGATCCTGGCAGACTTGTCTTTTTGGCTGCAGCAGGACCCCAAGGCCCTGACGGTAATCCTGGTCCACGCGGTCCACCAGGCGTTGCAGGATTCGACGGTCATCAAGGGGAGGTAGGGCCAATTGGTTTGCGAGGATTTCAAGGAGGTTAGGAACCCCTTAAATAAAAAAATTTAATTAAAAATATTTAGAAAGAGGAAGTCCAGGACAGCCTGGACTACCAGGGCCAAGAGGCCCTCCCGGTTCACTTGGAAAACAAGGAGAAACAAAATGGATAACAAACAAATCAAAAAACAAAAACATAATAAACACAACGACAACATCCCCAACAATTAAAATTTATGGATCAAAAACATTTAAATCTGCAAACAGAAGTACTCCTTATTTACGAAGAAGAAGACCTGAGAAAATTAAATAAATGAAAAGATTAAAGGATATTTTTTATTTTTAATAATTTTCGGTTATTTTGATTTTTAGCATTCTGTTTATAATTTTGTCCTTTTTATTTTTTGACAAAAGATAAAAGGAAAAAAATTTCTCTTTTGCAAAGAAATATAAACATATTTTTATTTTCTTCCCAGACTTTATTAAAATTATTATAAATACTTTTCCCCTTTTTTTATTTACTTGCGTTAAAAAAGTATAAAAGCAATTGACCTGTCCTTCTTTTAACAAACATTTTTTTCCTTTTCTTAACGCCTTTTTTAAGTAAATAATTGGTTATTTTTTATATTTATTTTTTAATTTTAAGATCATAAAATATAAACAACATTCAATATTAAAACGTCAATAAAATGTTTGTAACTGATGTTTCTCTCTGTGTTGGAGTTGGAAAGGATAAACAAATTAAAATTGTTCATTTGGTTGATGTTGAGCGTCCAAATCGTGTTTCTACATTCCCTTGGCAATCAGGAGAACATTTTGAGACTGGATGTTGGTGAGTTTTAACTTAAAGTAAAACATCAACAAAACTTGGGAAAACATTTAATTTAAACATTAAAACAAGCAGTTGGCAAACATTTAAATACAAAAACATCTAATTTTTTAGTTCAACTTACACTTATGTTTTTAAGGATTTAAACATGTTTTTTAAATATTAGATTTTTTGATGAACTTTAAAATTAACTAAACGGGGAAATTTGCGGACTATTTATTCAGAAACATTTATTTAAGTCATTTATATTTTTTGTCCGCAAATTTAATAAATCAAATTATTAGGTATCGGGAAATTCATATTGAAGACAAACAATCAATTAAAACAAAAAAATGTTGGAGAAAGATAAATGAGGTTATCCCAACCAATTTAATTCGGGCTGGGGAAAGATTGACTTTACTCGAGGTAATTTTAATATTTTCTTTTTATTTAATTTATTTTAATCAAAGGTATCATTGCCGATATTTTTTGCTAAAGATTTTGAACTATTTTCAACAATAAAAATGAAATTTAATAATGATATTATTCAAAAACCAGTTTGTCCATTATTTGGTCAAGATAGTTCTATTAAGGTTTTACTTTATTTTTTTAATTTAATTTATGTATTTTTAGATTCTTGATTTGCCTGTTAATGGATTTGTCGATAAAAATGGTCGCCCACCAACAGCGGGTACTATGTACAGCATACGTGTTCAAATGTAAATCGATTCATTCATTAAATTTCATTTTTTCAGTTCTTTTGTTCCTGGTTTAATTCCAATTTGGTCTTACAATCGATGTTGTGCAGGAGTACTCGATCTCTTTCAATGGCCCTCATTTTTCTCACAAACAGAGGTATTTTAAAATTTTTTAATTTCTAAACACAAGTTTAGGATAATGTAGAATTTCGTCCATATTCTGAATGTGGAAGCTCTTACTTTCGTAGAAATAAGTTAGGAGGTTGTGCATCTAAAAATGAAAATTCAAATTCAACAGAATCATTGAATAGCAAAAATCGAAAAGAAGAATATGAAGCGAGAAGAGAATATTTGAAAAAGATAATTGAAAATAAAGCAAAATATGAAGGAAACAATAACAACTTAAATAATATTAAAACTTCTTCAAGGCATAGTAGCGTTTTTTCTACTAAACATAGTTATAAATTACAACAAGAAAAGCCTCGTTCTTTTTCTAATAGAGCTAGGTCAGAAGAACGTTTCTCTAAACAACTTTTAAATGAACAACAAAAGGTAAAACAACAAGTTTCTTTAAATAAGTTTTCTACTTATGGACAGTTCAAACCTCAAAATCTTTTGCAAAACATTCAAGAGGATATTAATCAAAACAAACATCAAGATATTTTTCAACAACAAAATAAACAACAAAACATATTCGAAAATACTGAAAAAGAAGTCGATAAGCAAAACATTAATCCAAACAAACACAGCTTTGTTTCTTTAAAAGAACAATATGATTTTTTCTATGAAACTTATAAAAATGGCAAATTTGACGCTTTATTACAAAACATCAATCAAAACAAACAACAAAATAAAGATATTAAACTTAAACAAAAATTTCAACCAAAACCTGTTACTAAATGTTTTAATGTGCAAAAAACAAAAACATCAAATGTTGAGAATCTAAATTCATCAACAGCATCAAGTAGTACTTTAAAATTAAGTGAAGCAAATCAAGACGAAGCGTCTGCTAAAAACTTGAGTTTATTTGATAACACATTGAATAGTCCATTTAATGAAAACTTGACAAACAATGTTTCAAATATTAACAACTCTTCAGTTAAAAGTAATTTTAAACAAAAACAACATTTATTTTCCGGTGATAATCTTTATCAAAAAAATAAACTTCCAGATGGAAATGAAAGTTAGTTAAAAAAAAATTAGAAAATGTATTTTTTTAAAATTGAAAATAAATTGATTAAATTAAAGTTTAAAAATATTTTTATTTTTTTTTAGTAGCTACAGAATTTTCTTCTCTTAATGTTTCTGGTGAAAAACAAATAAATAAAATATTAGACGAAGAACCTGGAGGTTTTGGTTATAGTAGACGTTGTCGTTCAGTTTTTGGAATTAAAACAACAAATCAACTAAACTTTGGGCAACAACAACAAGAAATAGAAAATCCATTTAAAACATTTCAATTTAAATTTAACAATTTTGGAAAGGAAAATACAATTCAAAATGTTGACAAAAATAAAAATGAAGAAAAAGTTGAAGAAAATGAAAATTCTGAAATTGATGAAGCATTAACTGCTGAATTGACTGATGATGAGAAATATGATGATAATGAAGAAGTATTTGATTATCAGGAGGATGAAGAAGAGGTGAATAATGATGATTATGTTGACTTTTCTTACAATTTTGGAGGGTATGTTTCTTTACATTAATAAATTTAAGATTAAACTTAAGAAATAAAAAATATTTGAAAAAATTAAGTTTAAACTTAGAAAGTAACTTGAGATTTTTAAGATTACAATCGAACTAATTACAAACTTGAAACAAAACTAATAAAAAATAAAATTTAAAAACTTAAGATCTCAAACTATTGGCAACAAGCCTGTCTTTCCGAAGTTATTTAGCCGTTAGACCCGACTCTTAATTGACAAAACAAATAAAGAGATATTTAAATATTTTATTATATTGGATATTATTTGCTTATATAAAGCCTTTATGTTTTTTATTTTTATACAATTTGTTATCATTTAAATTATTATATTTTATAAATTGTTTTATTTTCTATTGTTTTTAGCGAGTCAATATATTTATTTATTGTTATAAATGTTTTGTACAAATTTTAATATTTTAAGTCTGAATAGTTAATGCGTTGTTGACTTTTACATCATGCGAAACTATAGATCTTGAACTTGAAATTAATTTAATATTTCTCTTATTTTCTTTAGAATTGTTTGATGTCAATGAAGATTGTTTCTTGGAATGAATGTAACCCTAAAATTAATTCGAAATTATTTTTAAAATATTTTTTTAGTTTTACAATTTGTTGTTGATTTTGTACTATTTGTGTTGATCCTGAATTCTCAATTCCAATAAATTTTCTAAGTGTATGTCTATAAGTTAATACAGAAATGAGCGCATCAAAACAGTTAAGAAAATGATTGATTGGACCAATAGTTGAAGCAATTTGTTGTTTTATTATCTGAGATAAAAACATAAACTATTGTACATAACATTTATAAACAACAAAGTTTTAAACATTTTATTATAAACTTAGGTATGTTTTTATGTATATTTAGATGTTTTTGTGTTTTTTAGTTGGATCTCAAACTTTAATTATTCTGATTTTAGAACTAATATATTTAACTTTTAAGTTTGCATTTTGTTTAAGAGAATAATTTTTAAGTTTGAGGATTTTTATTTTCATTACCACTTGTATAATAAATATTGTAAGTTGTGGAGTAAAATTTAAAATTAATTCTGTACAGAGCATTAGAATGACCAATGAGTCGGGCTAAAGAAATTTAAATTAATTTTCTTTTAAATTAATTTTACTTCAATTTTTTTACTCTGAATTTTAACATTTTTTGAATGTACACTTGTTTTAATAGAATTTGACTTTTTTCTCAGGCAAGCAAAAAAGTAGGCACCAGAAAATATTATCATAAATCCACCAAGTAATTTAGTCGTTATAAATGCTGGAAAAAGTGGAAAAGTATTTTTAAAAAATATTAAAAAATGCTTAAATCTATAATTTATTATTTTACCGATAAATCAAGCTAAAATCTTTTTTACAATCAAAACAAACTAAAACAAAAGTAAGTTCAAACATAAAACTTACTTATGTTTCCGTTCGTCATTAAACATGCAAAAACATTACATTCTTAAAAATAAATTACAAACTTGAAATAATGTTTTAAAACCTGTTTCTTCAGGTAAAGGAAAAATCCGAACAAATGCAAACATGTTTAAAACAAATATTGCTAAAATTGTTAAAACACATAAAAGTAGTAGCCAAAGTTTGTTGTTTTCTTTATAATTAATTAAAAGCTTTACACAAAAAATTCGGTCAAGTGTAAGAAAAAATATTGAATATGGAATTACTGCCATCATACTTAATAGGAAATTAACTTTTTTTTTTTATTATTATTTTACCATTCAGTAGTAATAGTTGTCCAAAATACAGAATATGGATTAATTAAACGTCCTAAAATTAACAAAATTATTTTATAAAATTAATTTTAAATGTTATAAAACCTTTAAAAGTAAAACAAAATCACTGAATAATTTATTTAAAAATTTTATTTTACCTTCCGGACGCCAATGTATTAACATCCAAAAAATATGAGGTAATGCAGAGGCCATCAAAATTGCCCAACATATAAGATTTGTAATTAATAAATTAGAAAGTCCATTTGTTTCCTTAAAAAATTAATTATTTAAATTAATTTTATATTTATTAAAATACTTGTAAAACAAATCCTTTAGATCGTTTAAATAATTCATATAATATTCTAATAATAAATTGTAAAGAAATTGCATAAATAATAAAAGCAACAAAATATTCAATTAAAGTTAAAATATTTGAAAATTCTGAACTTGATTGCATTTCATTAGTTTTAGCTAAAAATAATATTAACTTAATGTTTTA
Source organism: Meloidogyne graminicola (assembly GCA_036172905.1). Classification (NCBI taxonomy): domain Eukaryota; kingdom Metazoa; phylum Nematoda; class Chromadorea; order Rhabditida; family Meloidogynidae; genus Meloidogyne; species Meloidogyne graminicola. The sequence goes on from JARPZY010000004.1 coordinate 2,127,359, forward strand.
ATTTTTATTTATGTTAATAATGTGTTTTCTAATATTTTTTATGTTGAAATTTATTTTCAAGTTTATTTTATTTTAATTCAAGATTGAAAAAATCAAAGTTTTTAATAAGGTTTAAGTTAACTCAAGTTTATTTATTATTCCAACTTAGTGATACACTTGAAAAAAATCTAAGATTGTTAAGTTTGTTTGTAAATAAATTACTGAAAAATACAATTTTTAATCAGGAAAACTTAACGAAGAAACAATGTCTATTGTTTTCACTAACTTAAGTAAAAGAAATTTCAATTGTTTAAATAATTCTGTTTATTTAATGTTTATAAATTTCGCAATCTTAATTTAGAAAACATCTGGGGTAACTTTTGTTTCATTTTTTAAAAAATTAGATTTAATGTTTAATTTCTTTATTTTCATCTTAAATACTATTTTTAAATTAATTCACCTGCCAATTAAATTTATTTTTGAAGGAATATTTTTTTTTCAAAAATAATTAAAATTGTTATATATTTTTGCTTTTCAGAAAATATTTTTTTTATGTTTTTTTTTACCAAAAAAATTTGAAATTATATAGAAACGAAAATTTAATTATTGGATTAAGATTGTAAATTTTATATTTGCAATCTTAAGTCAATTAGCAACTTAAGACAGTTTAGGACGAGCTTAAAACATTAAAAATTATTAAGCATTTAAATTTACAATTATAAATAAAAAATATATTTAATTGTTTTATTTAAATTTTATTTTTTTATTGCTTAATTATTTTAATAAATTAATTTTAATTTATATTTTTACTAGACGAAACTAATTGTCAAAAGCTACTAAAATTAGCTTCTTAAATGATCTAATAGACCTAAAGAAATTAGGTAAAATTATAATTAATATTTAAATATAAGAATAAAATAATTTTTTATTTTTTAAAAAATATTTGACTAAATAAAATTAATTCATTAATAATTAATTTATGGTTTTACAAGGAAATAAAAAAAATAGGAAAAGAATATATTTTTTCTGTTTTTTATTTTTCTGTCTAAATATATTCTATAATTTCCCCTGAGTAAATAAATAATAATTTTTTATTTTTTAATTAATTTTAATTATTTTATATAATTTCCAATTAATAAAAAAAATGGTGGGATAACTATTAGGTATTTATTTAAAGCTTAAAAAAATAGTAAAAAAAAACAAAGAACGTCATAATCTTCTATTTTTGATTTATAAGGAAATTTTCGTAAAGTTTTTATTTAAATTAAATATTTTTTTTACTTTTTTAATATCAAAGTAAACGGAAGGAAATTAATCAAAATAATTAATATCAACCAAAGAATACAAAAAATTTAAGTTTTTGCGCAATAAAAAATATTTACAATAAATAAAACTTGAACAGAATGTTAATTTTAATATTATTGAGTTTACAATCTTAAACTTTAAGTAATTTTTAACAAATAAAAACATAAACATTATTAATAATGTTTACAAACTAAAAGTTAAGTTTTACAATCTAAATTACAAAACTATGTTTTAATAGTTTACAATTTGTAGTTTTATTTAATTGATACTTAATATATTGTTTCCATTTATTTATTTATTTATGTTTCTTAATTAAATCTTCTAAATAAATTAATTTATAATTTTATATTTTTGCTTTAAAATATAAATTTCTTTTTTTTTTTTGACGTCAAAACACAAATCACAAAATTATTTCAGCTAAATTAATTTACTTAATTCATCAACATTTTCTCAACTATTAATATTATATAAATAAAAGAGTAGTGTAAATACATGCAATAGAAACGCTAATTTGTTCATCTTTTAGAGTTTAAAATTAATAAAAAAAAATTAATAAATTCTTTAGTTTTTATAAAGAAAGGCGTGTTCTTTAAACATAATTTTTTAATATTTTTGTTGATATAAAATAGTTAAACTTTTACAGAATTTTTTCATTTAATAAGCCAATTACCTAATGCGCATAACCTTTACTTTTTTCAATATAACTTTTAATTATCTAAACTCTTCCTAATGAATTGGTGTTATTTAATAGAGAATTAAATTCTCTATTAAATTATATTTTATCATAAAATTTTGTTTTTACTTTAAAAAAAGTTATGGCCGAAAAACCACTCAAATAGTCTCTCAAAACGGTCAAATTTTCTTAAGAAATTTAAATTTTCAATTAAAATTTAATTTTTTATTTTATTATCTAAATTGTTCCATTATTTATATATTAAGTTAAAAAAATGTCCAAATTCCTTATTTTTGTTTGCTTAATTGTCGTCGTATTGTTCACTGCATTGACGGAAGCAGAACATTTGGTGGAAGAAAATGTTGCTTCTCACAATGCTGATACTAGGTAAATTTTAAAAAATATTTTTAAAAGGTTTAAAAATGTTTTTGAAAATTTTTCTTAATGTTAAAATATTTTTTTAGTTTGATCTTGCCTAGGGCAAACAGAGCAACAAGAGTAAAACGCTTTGGATTTGGGTAAGTGATTAATATTTAATAAGAAATTAAATATTATTTTTAAATTAAAATAGTGAAAAATACACGGTACCTTTCTGTAGATTCAATTCTTGTATATGAATAGGATACTTTGGTTGAAAAGTACTTTTTTTTTTGATTTTTTCTGGGCCGTTTTATATCACGAGACGGTCGTTTCGGCACCAACCGAGGATTTTTCCTGATTACCTCAAAAAGTGTAGCATTTATGTACAAGCTTTAAAAAAAAAAATTTTTTTTTTATATATAAATAATTAATTTTTAGATGCTGTGGTTGCTGTGGTTTTAACGGTATTGGACTTTTCTGGGGCTAGTTTAATTAAATAAAAATAAAAAGATTGCAAATGCTGTTAGAAATTTATATATAATAATATTAAATTGTTTCTCTAAGTATGTAAAAGTGAATGTTCGTTTCTAATTTATAAAATAAATTACAAAAACTTAAGTTCAAGTTTATATAATTTAAAGTTTATATTTTTACAATTTAAGCTTATAAATTCAAGTTTTTACAAATCAATACTATTTTTACAATCTAAGTTTATTTATAATTTAAAGTTTATTAAAAATTCAAGTTTATTTATTTCATAAATTCACTTTTTTACTGTTAAATAAAGTACTCCTTTATCAGATAGTTTGCACTTGAGAGTATTTGCTTTTACATCATTAGGTAGTCGATAACAACGATGAATTTCTCTTTTGGCAGAGCTACTTTCATCTAAAAAAAAATTTTTTTTTAATAATTTTTTTTAAAATTTTTACTTAAGTTTGGTTCATGTAAGCAATGAATAAATACATCATTTCCCGAAATATTTATCTTTAGAAAAAATTAATTAAATTAAAAATAATTTAATTAATACCTCAATTTCATTTGGTAAAAAGGTTTGAACATCCAATAAAACTTCAAACTTTTCATTAGAATTATGTACCTTAACAATACCATCAGTATGTTGTAAAGGCCCTTAAAATTATTAAAAAAAAATAAATTAATTATTTTTAGAAAATTATAATTAAATTAACAAACAATCCCATTCATTAGCATAATCAATTTCTTTGTTATTTTTTTCATTATCCAAATTAATAGAATTTCGACGTGGAAAAAGAAAGTTTTGCGCACACTTAGGTTTCTCAACTATTTTAACTTTAGGTAATTGACTTAAAAAATGTATTTCATTTTCCTCTTTCGAAAAATTTGTGTTGGGATTTAAAAAAGATTTTGAAGTCATATGAAAATTAAATTAATTTTATTAAATTATTTTTATTTTTTAAAAGTTAATTTAAAAGTAAATAATTTTGTTTTAAATCAAAGAAAAATTAAAAATAAATTTTTTTCTTTAAAAAATAAAATAAAAATAGTATTTTTGTGTTTTGATATTAAATATAAAATTTGAGATAAAAAAATTTTTTTGTAAAAGATGAAGCAAATTAGTAGCAATTTTAAGCTTTGAGGTTAAACAATATAAAAGTAAAACAACTCTAAACTTGAAACAAAAGAAGAAAAAAAATAAAAAAAAATAAATTAAAGTTTTGTTTGCTTAATTAAAATTAATAAAAAACAAAAAAATTTATATTTTTTTTAAAGTAAATATTCAAGTAGAGGAAGACTTTAATGGTGCCAAATCGTTTTATTCTTTAAAAAGGAAAGATTTTTCCTTCAAAATGATTTGGAATCTCCAAAAAGCCCTCCTCATTCTTTTTATAAAATTTAATTAAATTTTTAAGTTTAAGTTTAATATTTTTGTAATATTGTAAAGTTGAATTTAAGTTGAACAAGTTTGAACTTAAAAAGCGGGGTTAACAATTATTTATTTAGATTGTAATGTTTATTGTTGAATATTTAAGTTTGTAATTATTTACAATTTTGAATTAAACTTGAATAAGTTGGAAATTAATAGAAATTATAATTTGTAATATTTATTTAAGTCTAAACTAAAAGATTTTTGTTTAAATATAAAATTTATATTTTCCTTATTTTTATTTAAATTAATTATTACTAGCCATGTTTATGTAAAATATTTATCAAAAAATATTTGTTAGGATTAACTTTAATTTATTTTCTTTAAATAATTGTAAACGTAAGCAACTTAAATGTCAAGTAATTTATTAAAATTATTAATTTTTTAAATGAAATATATTTTCGAGGATAAATTAATATAAAATACTATTTTAAGTAGACTATAAATAAAAATAAAAAATATTAATTTTTTTATTTAATGAAAAGATTTTTTCTACAATGACGTAAAATAGGCCATTAAGGATATAACTTTAAAATAAAGGATTAAAGGACACAAAAATTTAATAATATAATTATTTATTTATTTTAACGTAATACTTTCTTTGCTTAATTTTTAATATGATATTTACTGTATAATTGATATTTTTAAGTATTTTAAAAAATAATCAATTTATGTTCCTTTCGCACAACAAAGAAGGCTGGAAGGAACATTTCCTTTCAAGGACAAAATGTCCACTTTTTAATATTTCATTTAATACATTTAAGCATTTTTATAATTTTTTAAACAAAAATACCAGAAAAAACTAATAATAAAAAAAAATAAAAATTAAATAAACACGTCTTTAATCTTTGTATTTCATGGACTTAAAAAATAAACAAATAATATCAAAGCATCAAGTTTCATCTTAAAACAAAAGTAAAAATAATTCTTTTGTGTTTTGACCAACATTTAAATCTTAAAACTTGTTTTAGTTTCAATGTTTTTTGGTTTCTGAATGGACACGTTTATTTCTTTTAACCATACAATTAAAAGGATGGATCAATTAGAATAAATTTTTTTATTAAAGTATATAGCTTAAAATGAACTATTAAATTCTAGAAAAATAAATTTTAGATATTAAAAATTAATTTAAAAGCCTAAAAATATAATTTTCTTCTGTTTTTTACTTGTAATTTCAAAAGTTTTAAATATAAATTTTTGTTTTATTATTTATTCCATAGAAAATTTAATTCTCTATTTAATTTTATAAAATGTAGCTCTTACAGTTAATCTTTTGTTTTTATATAAAGCATTAACTCTCCTTGTAACTGATCATTTTTCTTTTTTGTTTGTTTGTTGTCCATTGTTTGTAAACTTGTTGCATTGTATTAAAACATACTTAAATGTGTTGGTTAAATGTTTTTTTTATCATTTTTATTTTTAATCTTATAAAAACTTGCAATAATGGAAGCGGTAACGAAACGAACGTTATTTACGTAAGTTAATTTTTATTGACCTTAATCCGGCAATTTTAATTAAATAAAAGATTAATCTTTATAGGAGATCTTTATCTCATTCGATAGAACAAAGATAGGGCTTTAAAATAAGCTATAAAGAAAAATTTTTCTATTTATAGCTAAATTGTTATGAAGCAAAAACTAAAAACATAGCTAAATTTAAATAATTAATTAATTAATTAAATATTTAACTTAAACACTTTAAAGTCTAATAAGCTCAATACTTCTTTCGTCTATGACGTCCTATGCACAAAATTTGGCCCTAGGAAAAACAGATTTAGTTCTCCTCCCTTGCACATTAAAAATAGAGACAACCCCATGCGACCAACAAGGAACACAATTTGGAGGGGTAAATCAACTAAATGATCAAATAACACAAAATAAACAACAAACAGGTATTGAAAAAAATAAATAAAATTATTTAATAAATGATTAAATTTTATTTAGTTCCGACAATGTCTTCTCAATTTGAACAGCCAGGAGTTACTCAACAAGTAATTCCATTATCAGCTAATTTGCCTCTCACTAGTATTCAAGGTAAGTTTAAATATTGTAGTACTAACGAGTTAAATATTCCAGAATATAATTATTTTGTTTTAAACTTTTTCCGGAAATTTTTTCGTTTAAACAATTCCGGAAATCTATTTCCTAAACTAACAAAAGTTCATCATCATGAAACTTAAGTTTACTTCAACTTACAAATAATTAATTTTTAGCTTCTTCTTTACCCTTACAACAACAATCATTATTTTCAAATCTTCGTTTAACTAAACTTGCTGATCTAGTACAAATATTGCCTGAAATACAACAACCTAGTTTAATAGAAACTGATGAACCTGAAGATAATGAATGTACTTAATTTATTTAATTTAAATAATAAATTTAATATTTTTCTAGTTGAAGCAACTCCATCAATATCCCCTCCACCACCACCACCAACTACACAATTACCGTTAACATTACCATTAATGACTATTCCCCTTTGTCCAAAAAATTGGGTTTCAATTGCTGCTGCTCGTCTTTGTCCTGTTGTTGGAGTACAATCTACTGATACAACAACTTTTAATTCAATAGTGAGAAAAGAATTTTGTTAATATTTAATTTAATTTTTGAAGCAACCTGCTTTGCCATCTTCTTATGACAGTCCTTTGCGCACAACAACATTTTTAGAAAATCCAATTGAGCAACAAAATTATTTAAATCCCTTTGCAGCAAATGGAGTTTCACAAACATTAATTCCTAGGTTTTTAAATAAATTAGTTTTTTTATTTAATTATTTTAAAGATCAACAAATTCAATAAATAAAATTCCTTCTTTAAATAAAAATAATTTATTTTTACCAACTTCGAAAACAACAAATTTTAATTTTGCTAATTCACGACTTTATTCACCTTTTAATAATATACCTAATATTAATGGAAATATTAAAAGTATTAGAAGTATGGGAAGAATTACACAATGATTATATGTATAAAAGAATAAATGATATTTTATATATTGTATAAACATTAATTTTTTTATTAAGTGTATAAAAAATAAAAAGAAGAGAACTTAAGTGAAAGGGAAAATTATATTAAAAACTTTTCCATGTTTTTAGGTTTTCCGGAAATGCTTCATATTAAAGATTAAGAACGTAAGTTTTAAGTTTTCCGGAAACTTAAAGGCATATTATTTATTAAGTTTATTTTATTTTTCCGGAAAAGTTTATACAAATATTAATGTTTATCAAGTTTTTCTTCTGATGTTTTTATAAAATACTTTTGTTTTAATTAAATTAAATACTTTTTAAACTAATTTTTGATTTAATAAATTTCTAGTATGAATCACCATTTAAATATATTTATCCCTTTTAATGAACATTTTATTTAATGTTAGCATTTATTAATAAAATTCTTTAACAAAAACACCCAAAATTTATTAATTCAATAAAATGGTCCAAAAATTAAAAATTAATTAAAATTAAAATAATTAATTAAATAAAAATAATTTTTTAAAATATTTATTTTATTTAAAAATGATTTTTCAAATAATTTTAACATTTTATTATTTTACTTTCCAACTTGAAACAAAAGCAGAAGTTCTTACCTGCAGTAATTTAACTAATCCAACGGTAAGTTGTCTAACTACTAAAAACTTTAGATTAAACAAAAAAATTAATTTAGTCTCAAAACTATTTTTGGAGTTTATTACCACCCAAAAATAATAAATTTAATTATTTACAAAAGAATTATATTTTTGGTTCAATACACGTTTCATGGGATTTAATTTGGGATTTTGGTATAAAATTAAAAATAATTTAATTAAAATTTAAAAAAATAAAGTTCCAAACAAAATAAAAAATATAATGCTTGAAGAAACGGAAATTGCTGTTTTTGAGAACGATTTATTAAATCATACAAATTTACAAAATATATTTAAATGTTTAAATAAAACTGAAACAAATAAACAATCACAATATTTACTTTCTAAAGAACTTATTTTTTCAATTGAAGAAGGTTAAAAATAAATTTATAATTTAAATAATTATTTTTAAATTAATTTAAACGAATTTAAATTGAAAAAAAAATTTTTTTATTTTAACAAATTATTTTCCCCCAAAAATTCTTTAAATTAAATTAATTCCCAATTAAATTTAAATATTTTTTAAAATTTTTTAATTATTTCAATTAAGCTATTTCAACCCAAAATTCATCAGGTATTGTCAGTCTTGGCCCTTTTTCCCAAATAAATTTTCGTAAAATGCCCCCTGATTGGATATATATTTCCTTATTAGAATTAATTCAACAAAATGAAATGATTGCATTAAAAGGAATTCCATTATTAACTTTAGATTATTATATACAAGAACAAATGTTTAATAATAAAAAAAATATTATTTTAAAAAATATAGAAAATTTTAATGTTTCAAGTGGTCAATGTCCAAGTATTTTACCTTCTATTGGAATAAAAAATGTTTAAAAAATTAAATTTTAAAAATTTTTAAATTTAATTTTTAGATTTCTAATGCAATAAAAATTATGCTTAAAGTATTAAATAAAGTTAAAAATTTAAATAATAAAAATAAAAATATTGCTTCAATACGTATTGACTTGTATAAGTGTGGATTGTTAGCAAGTGAAGAAGGAAGGGAAATATTGAAAAATGAAAAAAATAAATTTATTGGGCCTGAACTAGATAAGGTTAAATTTAAATTTTAAATAAATTAAAAAAAAAAAATTTAATTTTTTTTTAATTAATTTTTTAATTTAATTAGATAGAAAATATTGTTAATAAAGATTTACTCCAACTTCGAAACAAACATTGGGTTGAAAAAGTTGAAAAGTTGATTTTAGATAACCCAAACAAAACTTTTTTGTTTACATTTAGTGTTGGTATATTTATAAAAGTTTTAAATTATTTTTTAATTTTTAATTTTTAGATCATTTTATTGGGCAATTTAATTTAATAGATTTATTAAAACAAAAAGGTTATCGTATAGAACCTATTTTATTTGGAAAACAAAAAATAATTAAAAATAAAAAAAATAAAACTAAAATTAAATTAATTGAAATTAATGGTAGTAAACAATTTATTGAACAATCAACAAGAGAAGTTAATCAAAATATTACAACAAAAGAAAACAACAATATATTCAATACAACTATTAATTATATTGTTTTGGAAAATAATTATACACAAACAACACATTATGATACTAACAAGTATGTTTTTAAGACATAAACAATGAGAAGTTTTTATGTTTTCCGGAATTTTTCCGGAATGTTCAAAACAGTTTTTTCTGGAATATTTAACATCTTGCAACTTTCCGGATTGTTTTCTTAGAACAATTTAATGAAAAATAAGGTTGATTATTTTAATTATATTAAGCACAACATTCTATTTCTTCAATTTGAATACTATCAAATCAAACAAAACATTTATTGTTATAATAGTTTCAATAGCAGCAAATTTAATCCTTATGATAATTCTTTTTTTATGCAGTAAATTCTATACATGGAAAAGACATGCTGATGAATACCGTGTTAAAGACAAATTTTCTTCAAGTATAATGGAACGTCTAGAAGATGAACAAACTGATAATTCTGAGAATATGGTTATTATTGGGAAGAATAGTGTTAAATATATAGCAAATGGAAGTACAAATAAATGATAGAATTAAAAAAATATTTTCATTAAAAATTTAAAATTACTATCAATCATTTCTCTGTATAAATTATTTCTTTTCTTGATAAAGAAACTTTTATTTAAAGCAAGTAATATGTTTATTTAATTAAATATTTATATTTAATTATGTGATAAGAAATTTATAAATACATAAATTTATAAATTATTCTTCAAAAAATATGGAAGAAAATTATTTGATAAATAATGGATTTGAGAATTTATTAATCGAATTACAACAAAAATGTTTAAATCCATTCAATTCTGCAACACCGTTAAAAAATAAAGTGGAGGAACTTATGATTGGAATGTAAGTTTTCAAAACATATTTAGGTAATAATTGCATCTAAATTTTAATCAAAGTTACTTAACTTAAGTTTATATTCAAAAAAGTTAATTCTTCCCTTTTATCTTAGATATGGAAACTTAGGTTTTATATGATTTTAATTAATTTTATAATCTTGTTTTGTCAGAAACATCAATAGTTAAATTAAGTTTGTAAAACTTAGATGTTTCTAATCCAATATTTTATTCAAAACATTTCAGACGTCAAAATGAATATTTTGGAGCTTTACGTTCAGTGCTTGATAATGAAAAACAGAAAAATGGTTAGAATTAAATTAAAATTTATAATTAAATTCTTCTAAGGTAGCCTATGTCAACAATTAGCAAAGTCAATGGAATTAATTATTATTCAAACATATGGATCAAAAAATAAATTTAATCAAATAAAAGATGGAAATTCAGTTAAAATAATTCCTTCAGTAGAACAAAAAATGGTTTAAAAATTAATAATTTATAAATTAATAAAATAAAAATTAAGGCAGAATGTCAAGCATTTTGTTCATCTGAACAAACAACTGAAGAAGAAGAAGAAATTCAATTAAAATTAAAGATGCGTGAAGTTATTGAGGAAGGGAATAAAATTGAGAAACTAATAGAAAATGTTTATTTAATTAATTAAACTTAAAAATACAAAACTTAAAGAATACAAACAATTATTTACAACAAGGTCGCCAACTTCTTTTAAAACATTCTGAACTTCGTCCGGTTACTTTTACGGATATAAACATGTTTGAATCAACTATCCGTCTTTCAACTCAATTTTGGTATGGGGAAGTAAGAGATGCTGTTTGTAGTTATTTACTTTTGTTGAGAGCTTTAAATGTAGGAAAACGGTTATTTTATATAATTTTTTTTTTTTACTAAAAAAAATTTTTTTTTCATTAATTTCTTAGACTAACAATCATAAAATTCTTTAAACTTTTAGAAAAAAACGCCAAAATTTCTCAGATAGAGTTACTTGTATTCTTAATAATTATTTTGTGAATCATCTAAATAAACCATATCCAGGTAATTTTTGAAAATTAAAAATTTATTTAATTTATTAAAGATGAAACAACAAAAATAGCATTAGCTAAAGAATGTGGAATTACTCTAGCACAAGTAATTTACTAAAAATTAATTTTTAAAATAATTTAAAGGTATCTAATTGGTTCGGTAACAAAAGAATACGTTATAGAAAAGCACAAATAAAAGCATTAAAAAATAAAAAAGAAGCTGAAAAAGATGAAAATAATAAATAAAAATAAATTAAAAATATTTGAGTATTTTTAGTATTAAAAAGTATAAAAATATAAATTGTAAAATATAAAAATTAATGTTATTTAAATTAGTTCGTTTCCTTTCGCAAACTTAATTTAAACTGAAAAACAAAGTTTTACAAACTTGAAAAATTAAACCTTAAAAGGAGATGCATGATTAAGCATACCAAAAGTTCTATTAAGTGAAGGAAGCTTTCCATCTAAATAAGTTTTATATTTAAAATTTTAAGTTTGCGTTTATGAGTTTTGAGGAAATAATTCTGATTTTCTGAAAACTTAAAAATTCTACAATAATACTTAAAATACAAATTCTGATTTTTTATCAAGTTTTAAATTATTTATACATTTTTTTATAAAAATAAACCTAATAATTCGAAATTAAAATTTCTTAGCAATGAAGCAAGCATTATAAAAAGTTCCATTTTTGCAAGAGAATCGCCTAGACAAATTCCTTTAATTTTTAAAATATTTTTAAAATTTAATTAATCTAATAATTTTTACTTTTTCCACTTCCATAAGGTTTTAACAAGTCTGATCCTTTATATTTCCCTTCCAAATTCAAAAAACGTTCAGGACGAAAAACTTCAGGTTGTGGGAAATTAAGTGGATCTAAATGAACAGAGCCGTGTTGAACCATAACAATTGTATCTTTGGGTATAATCCATTCACCCAAGCTTACCTACAAATAATAATAAAATTATAAATATTGCTACAAGTATTTGAAATTAATTATATCTTTATGTTTTTAAAGTTTTCCGGAAAAGAATATAATTGAAGTTTGTTTATTTTCCGGAAAACTTAATAAATATATTTTAATATTGGATGTTTTGAAATAATTAAACAGAAAAACAAACTTCTTTACTTGTTGAGTGTGGTATATTCCAAGGCAAAATATTAACTATTCTTTGAAGTTCATCAATAAAAGCTCTAAAATAAGGTAATTCGAGATGGTCGGAGTAGCGAAAAGGTTGATCACCAAGTTGTTTATCAAACTCTTCTTGTAGTCTAAAAAAAATAATAATTATTTATTTAATTTTTATTTTTACTTTAATTGAATATCTGGATAATTTAACAAATAAATTATAGCCCAAGTTAAAGTTGATGCTACAGTTTCAATACCCCCAGCCCATAAGTCTGCAGAACATATTGCTATTGTTAGTCGACTAAAAAAATTAGTTTTAAAAAAATATTTTACGCTAAATTTTAATAATTTAAAAAAGCATACATAGCCGGATCCTCTAAGCTTTGCTTCTCAGCTATAATAGATTGAAGATATGCTTCAACAAAACATTCCGGATCTTCTAATTCTGCTACATTAACTTTTCCATCTTTATTTATCTTTGCTATATGAATATCCACTTCATTAAGAAAAAATCGTTGGAGCTCAAATCCTTGACGAATATAACGCCAATAGGCAGGAAATATCCATCGAAACAATGGCCAACGATTAACAATTAACATTTGAATAGTAGCTACCTTATTATAAATAATAAGTTTTAAACATATTTTTACGGAAAGTTTAGAAAACGATGTTCTAATATAAATGTTTTGAATTCCGGAAAACATGTTGTTTAAAAGTTTTCCGGAATAAACTTTATTTTTCTCAGAATGTTTTCAGGAAAATATATAACTTTAAATACCTCTTCAGTTGTATTGTCCATCAATTTTTTTATATGTATAAACTCCTAAAAATAGAATAACATACTTAAAAATATTTTACCGGATCATTATACTCATGAAAACGACCAATTAATAAACTTTGTATTATATTTCCGGAATAAAAATCGAATTGCATAGACATATCATTCACTATACCATTTTTCTATTATATCAAATATTTAAGATTAAACTTAAAAAATAATACATTATTAACAATTTCCTTCAGTCTTGAAATAAGAATATCTTTATGATAATTAATTCTAGTTTCCATTATCTGTCGCCCCATACCCAAATTACGAAATGCTGACAAAGCAAAATTTCTATTCTTTTTCCAAACCTTTTGACGTGATAAAATAATTCCTAAGTTATTTTTTGATTAAATTTAAAATTAAAAAAAAATTTTTTTTACCATCACCATCAGGCTGAAAATTATTAAAAACACCAAAACTGTAAGAAAAAGTTGGTCTATCAGAGAAAATATCCGCTAAAAAAAAATAAATAATTAATTTTATTTATTAATATATTAAATTTAATTTACCATATTTAGAGTTAACTAAAAGTTCTGATATTTGTTTATAACCAGCAATAACTAAACAAGGTTGTGGAAGCCAAACTTTAAATTAAATAAAACAATGTTTATTATTTTCAAGTTTATTTTCAAGTTTGTAAATTATTTATTATTTTCAAGTTTATTTTCAAGTTTGTAAATTATTTATTATTTTCAAGTTTGTAAATTATTTATTATTATTTTCAACCTGTATAAATTGGTCCAAACTTTTGTTTCCAATAAATAAATGAACGATAAGGGTAACATAAATTAAGCTTAAAAAAAAAAATAAAATAATTTAAAAAAAATTATTTTATTTTTTAAAATTTTTTAGATTTAAATATTTAATTTAATTATAACCTGAATAAAATTTCCAATTAAAGGTAAATGAAAAGGACCAGGCGGTAATTTATTATTAGTAATTGAATGTATAAAATTTAAAATTAATAAAATTAAAATAATTGTTAAAAATGAATAAATAAAAAAAGAAGAAAAAATAAATGAAGGAATTGATAAAAGCATTCTAAAAAATTTTTAAAAAAAATAAATTATAATTAATTAAAAAAAGGAAATTTGTGCACTTACTTATGTACGTATGCACTAGTAAATAGTTTTTGTTTTTAAAAATTATTTTGAAATAAATTTTTTAATTTTTTAAAATAATTTTCAATGTCCTAGCCAACATTATTTTTTATTCAATATTTTTCGAGTTAAGGTTATAAAAACACGCGAAATTAGCATTTTTTTTAACTTAAGTTTGAATCAATTTCCGTATCAAAATGTTTTTCCGGATTAACTCTAAAAACTAAATTAAAGCTCTTTTATAGAAATTTTTTGTATTTTTTCTTTTGCAATTTTTCCAGTACAGCTTTTACTTTTTGGGTAAATTTAAAACTGTTAGAATAATTAAAAGGACAAACTTAGGACAATATAAAAAAAAAAGTTTTAAGTTTTAAATAATTTTATTTTTTAAATTAATTAAATTTTAATTTTTAAAGGGAATATTGTTTGTAATGAATTTCTTTGGCGTCAACATTTTGGTGATATTAATAATATATTTTATAATTTTTGGTTACATGTTTCTATTTTGTTTCCATGCGAACGTGATGAATAAAAATTAATTTTTATTTTAAAGTTTTTATTTTATTTTTTTACAATAAAATTTAATTATTGCTAACTGCCTTCAGGAAATTAAGGGGAGGTATAAAATGTGTTGCTGCACTGAACTGTCTTTCTAGTCAAAATGTCAATTCAGAAATTCGATTTTAAAAATAATTTTTAATTTAAATTTTCAGCCGTTTTATTCCGCCCGGTTCAGTGCGAATTGGCTCACAAATTTCAAGCAAATTCTCTCAAACTAATCAATTAGAATTCGTTGCCTTTCGAACACCTCCAAACGGAAATCGTGTACTTGTAATAATTTCAAATTCAGAAGAAAATATTCAAGGAATTATTGAAGAAGAAATTAATGGAAATAAAGATGGGAAAAAAATTAAAACAATTTATGTTAATATTCCCCCTAATTCTTTAACTACAATTATTTGGCCAAAGAATAAATAAAAAAAATTAAAAAAAAATATTACATCGTATATAAAAAAACATGGGGGGACGATCTAAAAAAATCAAGATCTTGGTTTCGCGAAATAGTTAGCGATTTGGGATTTTTTTTAAAAGATAGGGGATATGGTCTAGTATTTGGGAAAAATCGGAAATTTGGACTTTTCCGGTCGGAAGGGGTCTAAAAGTCGAATTGAAAAAAGTAGAAATTGAGTTTCGACATGAAGCCGAAGTCTGAGCAACTTGGGGTCGGAGAAAGGGCACTAGATCACAAAATTTGGAATACGATAGAAAAAAAAATTATGTCAAAATGTCAACTCTAAATACCGTTTTGCTTGTCTAACCTTTTTTAAATACTGGCAAAGTGTCCAAGGTAGTGTGAAAGGAACATAGGAAGTAAAGGATAAGGAACATAAATGGAAGTGAGGGATTTAGGGGAATATAGGAGGGATAAAGAGGGATAATGGGTAATCGGGTACGGGAAGTTCAATGAGAGGGGTCATTTTGGTGCCACGGTTCAGTGCGGCACCGAAGTGGCCAAAAGTGTTGGAAGGATGGGAAATAGTGTCGGGATAGTATGGGTGTGGTATAAAAGCAAGGGGAGCGAGGTATAAGGTTCGCACTGAACCGACCGAAATATAAAAATGTTAGAAAGGAGAGGGAAGCTTCGGGGATAATGGGTAATAGGGTGCGTGGAGTTCAATGAGAGGGGTTATTTTGGTGCCAAGGTTCAGTGCGGCACTGAAATGGTCGATTGAGTGTTAAAATTATTTATAATTAATTGAAATAATTAATTAAAAATTTTAAATTAATGAAAAAAGGTTGGGAGGGATGTTGCTGCAAACCTACATAAATTTCTGTAACCTTTTTTTAAATTTAAAAATCCAAATATATTTTTTAAAATTTTTCTTAAATTAAAATTAACATTTTATTGCTTTAAGTAAAAAAAAATAATAGAGAACTGTGATTTAAAAATTAAACTAAAAAATTTTTGAATAATTAACAAAAGATTTAATAAAGAAAGAAAAGTTTAAAAAAAAATTAATTTAATTAATTTTAATAGTTTGCTATTTAATATTATTTTTTTAAATATTTGGTTAGATTCCTTCAAGTAATAAAAAAATTAATAATGGAAGTTATGGTTCAATTGGTGGAAATACAAGGAATTAAATTAATTAATTTAAATTTAATTTTAAGGAAAATGCATTTAAATTTCTTCCACATTTGGAAAGACTTTCCCTTGCTAATTCAATATTTTTATCAAAAATTGATTCAAAAGCTTTGCAAATTATTTAACAACATAAATTAGTAATTTAAATTTGCCAAATTGTCTATTATATAATTTACCTTTATTACTTTTAGATTGGAAAAAAATTATAATTTTAATATTAGAAAGGGTAATTTACGGAATTAATTAAATAAATATATTTTTAGGAAATCGTTGGAATTGTGATTGTCAATTAATTTTATCACTCCTCAATTACTTGGTAAATTTAAATTAAATAATAAACAATTTAATCAAATATTATGTAAAGAACCAAATGAATATTTAAATATTCCTATTATTAATTCTAATTAAAAAGTAAATATTTATTTAAATAATTAATTTTAAATAATTAATTTTAAATAATTAATTTTAAATAATTAATTTTAAATAATTAATTTAATTAACTAATTAGTAAATAATTTTTTTTAAGTAACTACCCCAACTACTGTAATAGTGTGTATAAAGCCAATTAAACTGGAGGAGAAGGAAAGGAAAAATAAATAAATAAATAAATATTTAATATTATTTATTAAAATATTTTGTAAAACAAGTTTGTATAAATAAAAAATGTGAATAATTAATTTAAATAATTAATTTTTAACTAATTTAAAGATAAAGTTAGATAAATTAGTAATTAATGTAAATAATTAATTTAAAATATGTTTAAATAAATTAAAGTAGCAATGTAAGTAGCTACTATAATTAGTTAAATAGTAAAGGCAGATAATAAGTTGCAATAAATAGATGTGAAATAATTGTTAATTTAAAGAATTAATTAAAAATAGGTGTGGATAATTAATTAAGTAATATAGCTAATTAAGTAATTTAAATAATTAATTTTTAACATAATGTAAGTAACTACTGTAAAAATGTTTAAAATCCAGATAGATATTTTAAATATATTTAATTAATTAATTTAAATATATTTAATTAATTATTAGAAATGATTTTTAAATAATTTATTTAAATATTAAAGGAATTGTTTATTTACTTAAAAAACTACATTCGCATTATCTTTTAATTATTTACCTCCAATTACATTGTATATAAAAAAACAGGGGGGGTTCATCTAAAAAAATCTGGGTTTTTGGGCGGCGAAGTCAGAACTGTTCGGGACTTTTTTTATAAGATAGGGGATATAGGGAAGTATATAGGAAAAATACGAAACCTGGGAATTTTAGGTCGGAAGGGGTCTAAAAGTCGAAAAATCAAAAATCGACTTTTCGTTTTTTGACTTTTTCGATATAAAGCCGAAGTCTGAGCAACTTGGGCTTGGAGAAAGGGCACAAATTCAGACGATTTCCGATCTAATGATATATCGTTCGACTTGATCCGGGGGTCGGTTCGGGACTTATGCGATCTGCAAAATTGTCTGTACATTTTGAGTAGTGTGAAAGGAACAAGGGGAAGTAGAGGATAAGGAACATAAAAGGAATGGTGGGATTTAGGGAGATATAGGAAGGATCAAGGGGATATTATGAGATTAAGGTATGAGGGGAGTTCAATGGGAGGGGTCATTTTGGTGCCACGGTTCAGTGCGGCACCGAAGTGGCCAAAAGTTATGGAATGATGGGAAATAGTGTGGGGATAGTATGGTGGTGGTATAAGAGCAAGGGGAGCGTGGAGTAGTGTTGGCACTGAACCGACCGAAATATAAAAAGTGTTAAAATATAGGGGGAAAGTGGGGGGACAATAGGTAATAGGGTACGGGGAGTTCAATGAGGTAGGTCATTTTGGTGCCAGAGTTCAGTGCGGCACTGAACTGGCCAAAAAGTGCAAAAATGTGGGGAAAGTATATTTTGAGGATACCAGATAACCGCGAAGCCCTCTGAAGTATAAAAGTATGTCGGCACCGAAGTGACCAACTCCTTTAAAAGTGCAAAAATGTGGGGAAAGTGTATTTTGAGGATAGTAGAGGCCGCGCAGCCCTCTGAAGTATAAAAGTATGTCGGCACCGAAGTGACCAACTATAGTAAAAGTGCAAAAATGTGGAGAAAAAGTTAATTTTAGTATATTAGATGATTGCGAAGCCCTCTGAAGTATAAAAGTATGTCGGCACCGAAGTGACCAACTCCTTTAAAAGTGCAAAAATGGTGGGGAAAATTTAATTTTTGGATATCAGAGGACCGCGCAGCCATCTGAACCAATGATTGAAGTATAATAAATGTTATATATTTAGATATTTTTACAAATTAATTGTTACATCTTAATTTTATTGTTACATGTTCAATTTTTGTAACCCCGTAGGGGTCTAGAGTACAGCCCGGGGTAGGCAAAAATATAGTATGATAGAAATAGGGTATGGACTGAGTAAATAACGTATGGCACGAGGCGGGCTTACGCGAAGCGGAAGGCGGCGCGCGTTAGCGCGCCTATATTATATCGCATACGTAATTTCATAATTTTATCCATTTCTTTAAAAAAGTCGTAACATATTGATACCACCAAAGTCTCACACCCATAACTAGGGGCGTCAGCCCCTAGTTATGGGTGTGTTTACACTATTAATAAAAAAGATAAAGATTTGAGTTAGAAAAAATTCGTTCAGCTTAACGGAAAGTGGGAGCGGTTTGAAAGTGTGACATTAGTGTTACAACTTTTTGAGGAGCATCAAGGAAAACTATAGCCGGTTCGGTGCGGGGGTCGGATGGCACCGAAACGGCTATAGGTCCCGGGCTATCTCAAAAACGGCCCAGGAAAGGGGGTTTGGACCTGCTGGTAGGATGTTGTCCCATGATTAGTAGATTATAAATAAAAAAAAAATTTTGAAAAAAAATCAATTTTAAGGTACGATAACCCCGTGAGACTGAAACTTTAAGCCCAGACTCTAATAGTTTTTTGAGTGTAATGAAAGAAAGGATGGGTTTTGTGGGGGAAGTTCAATGGGGTGATATGTAATCGCATATGGGGAATTCTCTGAGGACGGTCATTTTGGTGCGAAGTTTGAGTGTGGCACTGAAATGGCCGTTTGAGTGCTTTAATTTAAATTTTAAGTATAAAAATGAAGCTGGAGATATTATATGTAATGGAAGTATTTGTAGCCACAAGAATTGGCTACAAAAAGTTTATGGGTCACAAGAGTCTATAGCTACAGTATACTGAATTGAAGCTTACAGAATGAGGGTGAGTCGGGGTCATGGAGTGCATGACGGGGATACGATGGTGGAGATGAAAGAGCATCCTCTGGCCGTCAGAAAAGTCCATTACATGATGGGGGTACAGTTGAGTCTCTAAGAGCTGGGAGCCGTTGAAGGTGTTGGTTACTACGGGGCTTCACGGGGTGGGGTACATTGTTAATGTTTTTTGATAGCATTTGAATAGCATATGATATACAGCGTGATTTGGGAGGTTGAAAAATATATAACATGTTGGGGGTCCACTCGAGTCTTGTGAAGTTATAGGTCGAAGAATGTTTGGGACTCAACGGTTTTTGGTCTTTAACTTTGAGGGAAATTTTTGTAAAAATTTTCTGACCTCGGATTCGTGTTTAGCGTATAATATTACCCTATAAAACATGTTTTTTCCATAAGAAAATTTTAAAAAAATTTTACAAAAATTTTCCAAAGGGGTATCCCTTTAGGAAATATTTACCAAAATTTCAAATGACCATAACTTTGTGAGTACTGTATAAATTTTAATGAAATGATGGTTATAAAATAAAGTAGTGATTTTTTGACTGGAGAAAATGCTGCAAAATTTAAGGATTACTGTAGTTACGGTCGAATTTCGTTAAATTCGGATTTTTTCGGGGTTTCGACAAAATATCAAGTTTTTGGAGATGGATCGGATTGAAAATATTTTTATAAAATTGAGCCTGATTTATAAAGCCTAATAACATTTTAAAATATTGAAAAATGATTACTGTTCGAAGAGTTATGATTTTTTAAATTTTTGGATCAAATTTTAGGCCAAAATTTTGAGTGCCAAAATGACCTACCACAAAACTAAAGTAAATAGGGCAAACTATATATCAAAATAAAGCCAATGAAGTGCTGAGTCTAAAAATATTTTTAGAAAAATTTTGGAACCAATTGATACCAAGTTAAGAGTGAATGAATTTTCAGTATTTGTGGTAGTGTGAAAGGAACAATAAAGTGGTGTGAAGGGAACATGAACAAAATGTTTGATTTTGGAGGTAGAACAAACATCCATCTGAAACGAGGAGCCGAGGGCTCGAGTTGAAACATCCATCTGAGAAGAAGGAAACGAGGGCCGAAGGCCCGAGTAGTGGCATCCATTTGAAAGTATGGAGCCGAGGGCCGAAAGCCCGAGTTGAAACATCAATCTGAAAGGATGGGGACGAGGGCCGAAGGCCCGAGTAGCAACATCCATCTGAAAGGAAGGAGATGAGGGCCGAAGGCCCGAGTAATGGCCCCCATCTGAAATGAAGGCCGAAGGCCCGAGCAATGGCCTCATCTGAAATGAAGGAGGAGGGCCGAAGGCCCGAGGACAGGCATCCATCTGAAAGTAAGGAGGCGAGGCCAAGGCTCAAGATGTGACATCCATCTGAAAGGAAGGGGACGAGGGCCGAAGGCCCGAGTTGAAACATCCATCTGAAAGGAAGGAGGCCGAGCGCCTAAGGCCCGAGTAGTGGCATCCATTTGAAAGAAAGGAGACGAGGGCCGAAGGCCCGAGTAATGGCCCCCATCTGAAATGAAGGAGCGAGGGCCGAAGGCCCGAGTTAAACATCCATTTAACAGGAAGGGGACGAGAGCCTAAGGCCCGAGTAGTGACATCCATTTGAAAGTAAGGAGCCGAGGGCCAAAGGCCCGAGGTTATGCATCCATCTGAAAGGAGGAGCGAGGGCCGAAGGCCCGAGTAGTGGCATCCATTTGAAAGTAAGGGGCCGAAGGCCCGAGGAATGGCAGCCATCTGAAAGGAAGGGGACGAGGCCGGAGGGGTAGAGTGTTTTTGGAGGACTGAAAAATATATAACATCTTGGGACATTTTACAAATGGGTAACCCTTTGGAAAATTGTTCCATGATTTCAAATGACTGTAACTTTGCGAATAATGCATTTATTCGGATCAAATAAAGGTTATTAAATACAGCTAAAAGGATTTTTTGAGCTGAGTTAAAGTTGCTGAAGATAAGCGATGCAGTAGTTGTGGTCAAATATCTGAAAATTCGAATTCTTTCGGTTTCTCGATAAAAGTACTGTATTTTTGATAATGGATTGGAATAAAAATATTTTTATAAAATTGTGCATTATTTTAAAACATAATAGCATTTAAAATTTTTAAAAATGTTCATATTTAAAAAAGATGTTTTTTTTAAATTTTTGACAAAAATTTGAGGTGAAATTTTGAGTGCCTAAATGACCCACCACAAAAATAAAGTAAATAGGGGAAACGATGTATCAAAATAAAGCCAATGATGTACGGAGCCTAAAAATATTTTTAGAAAAATTTTGGAACCAAGTGGTACCAAGCTAAGAAGGATTGAATTTTCCAGTATGTGAGGTAGTGTGAAAGGAACAATAAAGTGGTGTGAAGGGAACATGAACAAAATGTTTAATTTTGGAGGTATAAGAGCATCCATCTGTAAGGAAGGGGACGAAGGCCCGAGGACAGGCATCCATTTGAAAGCATGGCGACGAGGGCCGAAAGTTGCATCCATTTGGAAGGAGGGACCGAGGGCCGAAGGCCCGAGGACAGGCATACATCTGAAAGAAGTGACCGAGGCCAGAGTTGAAACATCCATTTGAAAGGAAGGATCCAAGGGCCGGAGGCCGGAAGGTTGCATTATATGAAAGGAAGGAGACGAGGGCCGAAGGCCCGAGGAGTGCCATCCATCTGAAAGGAGGGACCAAGGCCTGAGTTGAAACAGCCATTTGGAAGCAAGGAGACGAGGGCCGGAGGCCAGTTGAAACATCCATTTGAAAGGAGGGAAACGAGGGCCAAAGGCCTGAGTTGAGACATACATCTGAAAGGAAGGAGATGAGGCCGAAGACCAGAGGAAAGGCATCATCTGAAAGGAGAAGGCGAGGGCCGAAGGCCCGAGTTGAAAGGCATCCGTTTGAAAAGAATGAGCGAAAGCAGGAGGTGAAGCATTGAAGGATCTGAATGCCTGAATTGTCGCATACATATAAAATAGAGGTACCCACATTGTTAAAATGATAATAATCTGAAATGTGATAATGTTTCCAAGTTAAAGATCGAGCGTTTTGAAATAACAATAATCTGAAAGGTTACTGTATCAAAGCAAAATAAGATTCTAGCAGCGCGCGAAGCGCGCCCCAAAGCCTGTTAAGGCTTTTTAGAAGCGAAAACGTGAAATTTAACAAAAATACAAATTTTAACCCAAAAGTTATAATTAATATACAAAGTACTATTTATCGATTTACTGTAATATAACACACATAACGTAACACCCCCCACCTACTAGTTTTTATTAAATATATTAATTTTAACCGGTTCAATCAAATATGGCCATTTTGGTGCAACGTTCAATCGAATTTAAAAATCAAAGGCGGCTGGAAATTTTAATTAGAAAAATTTTTTTCTTTAAATATTTAAAAAATATAAATCTTTATTAAATAAAAAAAAAAGAATTTTTCCAATTTTATAAATAAATAAATATTTGTCAATCTTCAAAAATCAATGCTTGAGTAAAAAAAAGAGTACATAATTAATTTAATACACACACACACAGACTAAATTTTTTTTTTTAAATTAAATAAAATAAATTTTACCTTTTATTTAATTTATTGTTTTAATTGTTAATAAATATTCTTTTTAAAGTTTAAAAAATTAATTTTAATTAAAAAAAAAATTTTTTTTTTTTAATTATTAAATTTTTCCCTTTTTTTATTGTCCTTATTTTAATTGAAAAAAAGAAAAAAAAATTAGCTTTAAGACCCAAAGTTTTTATTTTTGTTAAATTTAGTCTTTAAATAATTATTCAGTTATTTTCCTTTATAATTTTAATTTTTATTTTTCTTTGTTTAATTTTTAGATAAAAATTAAATGAATAATTCTGTTTAAATGTTTATTAAAAAAATAAAAAAATTTATAATTAGAAAAATTTAAAAAAAAATATTTTTTTTAATCGTATTAAAATGATAAATAATTATTTTTTTTATTTCCTTTTATTAAAAATATTTTTATTTTAATTAATCAAACAAAGGCTGTTACTCATCTTTTTCACATTATTTTAATCTTTTTTTTTAATTAAATAATTCTGTTAAAAAAAAAGAATTTTATTATTTATTAAAACTTGAAAAATAATTATTTTTTAAGATTAAACTTAAAACTTGAAAAATAATTATTTTTTAAGATTGAACTTAAAACTTAAAAAATAATTATTTTTTAAGATTGAACTTAAAACTTGAAATTAAAACTTGATTAATTTTTAAGCTTGAACTTAAACCCTAAAAACTTAATAATTAATAGAACTTTAAAAATAATTATTTTTTAAGATTGAACTTGAAAATTCTTTATGTTCGGTTCATATAAATTTGTTTAAGTTTTCCTATACTAACATTTTTACTAAACATTTTTTATTTTAATTTTTAGCTTTTATTTCCTATACTTTATAATAAAATTCAATGACATTAAAGATGATTCATATTATCGCTACTTTTTTTTTTTTTATGCGCACATTCCATCCCACTGTATTATTTATCTCATTTATTTTGTAACAAAAACAAAACTTTAATTACAAAAATATTTAAAATATTTTCTAATTAATTCCTTTAATTTGTTTTTACTTTTAAATAATTAAGTTTGTACTTAAAACTTTAAAATAAACATTTTTTTAATCATAAAATAAACAACTTGTTATTTTCAAGTTTATTTTCTTCAAGTTGATTTTTATGTTCAATAAAAATGTTTCAAGTTCAAACTTAATTTATTAAACATTTCTTAAAATCTTAAATTATTTTTATTTTTTACAAACTTAAGTCATTAATTTATTTTTCATTTAATCTGTCTGGAAATAGTAATAAAAAAGATATTATTTATTTTTATTGACATTGTGATGTTTTTATAAAAAGAAAAAAAATATTTTTTTAATTTCTTTTTCCTTTTGCACATATGTTTTTTTTTATTGTATAAATTTTATGAATTTTTTAATAAATAATTAATTTTTCCGTTCATTAAATAAAAAAAAATATTTTTAAATATTTGGATTTTTTAAAAATAAAAAAAATTTTTTTTTTTTTTAATATTATTTTAGAACAATACGTACCTAAAAACGAAAACAAAAAATAAAAAAATAAAATTTTTTTTTTCTATTTATTTGTTTTGGACTTGCGCAGTAAATAAACCATGTAGTAGTAGTAGTCTTCCTTTTCTCTTTCACTTTTTATTTTTCTATTAATTCTAACTAATCCGTTGTTGTTGTTTTTTTAACTCAAACATTTTATTACTTAAATAACACTTGTCTATTTTTACTACATTAATTTATTTTTTACACAAAAATTTTTTCAACGACAAATCAATAAAGAAAAATACCTTTGCAAGATCAGGTTACTCTAACTTTTATATTTCCAAATTGAATGAACTTTAAAAAATGATTTTTATATCATTCAATAGAGGACAAAATTTGCTAAAAAATATTAAAAAATAAAAATAATTTTTTTGAAGAAAGCAAAAGATTAGGGAAAGTAAACATTTTGTCACTGAAATTGTCAGTTTTTTGACCGTAAAATTTTTTATTATTTTTAGAAAAATTTAATTTATAGTCTATTTTATAGATAATTTAATTCTCTATTGAATGATACCAAAACTATTTAAATCGGTCCATCCATTCACAAGATATAGGAAATTAATTCATGTGAGGTCCCACCTACACTCGCCATAACCGTCACTTAAAAAAATAAAAAAATAATTTTTCAAAAAATAAATTGGCGGAAAAACAAAAAATAAATTCGCTAATTTTGCTAGAAAAATTTTTAATTAAAAAAAAAGTATCAATCAATTATCAAAAAAAATTTTTAAGTAATTAAATGTGAAAGGGTTTGTCAACTGTAAAAAGGGGAGAAAAAAAATTAAAAAATATTTAATTATTTGAAACATCAAAATACTCAAGAGTGATTGATTGTTAAAATTTTATATAAATTATTTTTATTTTTGTAGAGAAATTTAATTTTTAAATTTTTATTGTTTCAATTTTCACCTTCTGTTCATTAGTATTTATACAAGTCTTTTTAGGCGCGGGGTCTGTTGGGCGCTAACTTTCGTATCTTTTTAAAGAATTAATTTCTTAAATTAATTTATATAATTTCTGATAAGCGTAAAATTCTTTTAAAAATTAAATAAGATTTTTAATTCTCAAAAAAAAATGTTAAAAGGTTAAAATTAATTAATTTCTTAAGTACGCCATAGTCGCCACGCCGAAAAGACTATTAAATAAATTAATAAATCTTAAAAAATAAAAAATTTTAAAATTTTCTAAAAAGTAAAAAAATAATTATTAACAATTTTATAACTTTTTACCTTCATTTCAATTGATATTTTTAGTATTTTGAACCCTTTCAAATAAATTCAGTTCCGCATAGCATTTTCCATTGTTAAGATTAACGACATTAAAAAAATCAGTTTTAGAGCTTTATAAAAAATGTTCATACTAAAACTTTTTTTTTGTGTTTTTAAGGTTTAACTGCCAATTTCTTTTCTTTTTTCTTCTCTTTTTATTTTATAGAAACGTAAATACTTTTTAGTATTAACCCATTATATATATTATGTATAGTTGTTCTATTTTTTGTTTTGTTTTACCCTTTATTTTTGCTTCATCAAACATTGCGTGGAACATGAGTATTAGTAAATATATTTTCTTTTAAGCCATAAATAAAAAAAGATAAAAAAATATTCTTTCCTTTTTTTAGTAGACGTGCGTCTATCATACTCACTTTACTTTACAATTTATAACTAATGAATGAGTCAACCTTTCTAAATGTTTTTTATATCAGTCGATAGAGAATTAAATTTTCTACAAAATTAATTTAGAAGAAAAAATTTAGATTTGCTAGCAAAAATTCTAAAGTCAAAAAACTTCAAAAATTGCGGTTTACTTCTGTTTTTCGTCGATAACTTTTTAATTTTTTCAACTTTTAATATTGTTTAAATTATTTTTTATAGCAAATTTAATTCTCTATCGAATGATACCAAAAACATCAAAAAAGATAAATTATTTCTTGAGTTATAGGCTTTGGAAGCAACCTTGTCTTTTTCAATGCTTACAACAACTTTTCTCCTTTTCTTTAAAAAATAATTTTTATTTTATTTTTGTCTTTTAAAAATCATAATTAATTTTTCTGTTGTTTAAAATTTTTAATAATTATTAAAAAAATTTTTTTTTCTTTTATTTTTAACTTTTTAAATTTTTCTCCTCAGCTTTTTCTTTTATATTTATTTTTGCTTCATTTATTTCGAGAGCAAAGATTAAATAATTTTTAGCTAGTTTTTATAATTGAAGGAAGCTAAAACTATTTAAAAGAGAAACAAAAAAAAATGAAGAAATAAATTATCTATTTTTTATAATCCCCAAGAGAGCGGAGTTAAAAAATGCTTGAAAAAATGACAAAAAATCAAGAGCCCAAAATAACTTTGTTTTAATTTAAATAATTTTAAATAAACTTGTTTCACTTCTATTTAATATTATTTAAAACTTGTTTTTTTTATTATTTTTAATTTTTGTTTTAAAAATTAATTTTCTTTAATTTGTATTCTTTATGCTAACAACCAAAAACATTGTTTGCTTCCAGACCCCATAACTTTTTTAATTTTAAATCTTTTTAATTTATTCGTTTTTTATTTAATAGAGAATTAAATTTGCTTCAAAATAAATTTCAAAATTCATTTTTATATAAACCTCGCACTGAACCGACCGAATATTTAAAAATCTCTCATTTTTGCAATTTTTTTATTTATTTTATTCTTTTGCTAATTTTAGAAGGCTTTTAGTAAATTTATATCCTTCTTTTATTTTCCATCCAGAAACAAGCTTATTATTCTCTCCTTCCATATATGGAGTCCGTTCATAAAAAGACCAAAGAATTTATTTTTAATATATTTATATTGTTCATAAATGTAGTAAAATTTTATTAAATCTTTAAAGATAAATAAATAATTTTTTGCTGCAAAAAAAAAATTTTATTTTTGGTTAAAAAAACCTTCGCAATGAACCGACCAATTTATTTAATTTTTAATTATTTTTTATTTTTTAAAAGTAATTATAATGGACCGAATGTATACTATTTTTTTATTTAATAAAAAATTGTTTATTTGTTTTGCTTTCATTTTTAATATGCATTCCGCTATTGCTTTCATTAAAATTCCTATGTATTTAAGTAAAAACAATTTATATTGCGGATGCTTAATTCTTAGTTGTCTGCAAAAAATAAAAAAGCATAACAATTTTTACAATAATTATTAAAAATAGATCTTATACTTAAAAAATAGAGGAAAGAAATGTCTTTAAGATGAAATTTAGAATATTTTGAATTTTTGAAGTTTGACCCATTTATAGCCAAAAAACTAAAATTATCCGCAACTTTAGCCTAAAATTAATAAAAAAATTGTCACTTTAATAATTTTGCATTTAATTTATATTTTTAAAAAGCTTATTTAATTCTTTATTTTTTGACATTAAAAACTTGTTTATATCTTATTTATGAACAGACTTATGCCATTTGTCCGCAAGTATTTCTTTGTCCGCAATTGACGCATTGACTTCTTTCTCTTTTGTTTATTTTCTATTTTCCCAAATGGTTGCACTTTTCTTTACCCCTAAACCTACGGGAAATGAGAGAATTTTTTAGTGAATATTTATTATTCTTTTTTTTTTGTTTTTCTTATTTTGTTAATTTATTTTTGGTGCTACTACTATTATTTACTATAAACAAGAAAATTTAACAGAGAATTTTATAAATTTTTAAAATTTTTTTAAAAATTAAATCTGACACTAATTTAACATTTTATTTTTTATCATTTCCATTTTTAATATAATCTAAGTATAAATATTTTAATTTAACAAAATAATCTGTCTGTGCTAATCTGTTCGTTATTAGCGCCCCTCTCTTCCCTTCCTTTCACAGAATTTCTAGTAAATTCTTCATTTTTTTTCCTTCCGCTTTTATTATACAGTTATCTTTTTAATCGTTCTATAAATAGTTTAGATTTCTCAGTCTATTTTGTGAAAATTTTATTTTAATTTAAATTAAACATAAAAATGATGTAAACAATTTAAATAGTTTTGTCCTTTCTTCTTATTCTGTTTTTTTTATTTAATTTTTATTTGCATGTTATTATTTAAATAAAATACAATAATTCTGATGTATAAACAAATACAATAAAATTTTTATTCTGATTTAAACCTCTTAATGCATTTTTTCTTTTGTAAACTTTGTTAAAGATTCTGGTTTAAAAATACAATAATTCTTAATACAGTTCCAACAAGTTTATATTTAATTCTGATTTTTAATTAAATATTTTTGTATATTGTTTTCTTTTGTTGCAATTAAATAAAAACTTTAATTTCAATTAGTCATTTTGTTATTGTTTTCAATTTATTTTTTTATTATTAATTGTTTTTGTTTGTAGTTCAAAAAAATCCATAAAAATTTCTATTTTAATTTTTTCACATGAAACGCTTTTACTCAAAAGTTTTTAAATTGTTACTTTGCATATTTATACTCAGAACACATTTATTGTTAAATCCTTCATATATAAACAAAATATATGATGATAAATAAATTCATAAAGCATAAACGTAATAGGATCAATTCTTGTTCAAATTTATATAAATAAATAAAATTGCTTTAAAATGTTTTCAAGTTCAGTCTTAAAATAAATACATAATTTATTTTAA
The DNA here is from genome assembly GCA_036172905.1 of Meloidogyne graminicola. NCBI lineage: Eukaryota > Metazoa > Nematoda > Chromadorea > Rhabditida > Meloidogynidae > Meloidogyne > Meloidogyne graminicola. Next base: position 2,156,686 of record JARPZY010000004.1, read on the forward strand.
ATTATTTTAATTAATAATAAAAAGATTTAATTTTATTTTTAAAATAATTATAATAAAAAGTTTATTTTTAATAATCAGAATTAAATAAGGTTTATTTTAAAAATCAGAATAATAATACAGTTCAAGTTTATTTTAGTAATCAGAATTTTTCAAAACAAAGTTTATAATTAAACCATCTTAAATCAGAATTTATTGTAATATTCTGATAAGAATACAATTTTCTCTTATTTTAAACATTACTTTTATAAAATTAATTATTTTATTATTACTTTTATAAGTCAACTTATCATATGTCATAATTTAATAACTTTACTCTTTTAATAATTCCAGAAATTGAATTTTATCATTTTTGATTTCTTAATGTCATATGTCTTGTCCGCACATTTGGTCTTTGAGCTTATTTCAACTTTTATTATATTTTATTTTTTTTTTCTTATTGCAAATTTTTTATTTTTCCTATTGTCTATTAAATTAAATTTTTTTAATTTTATTTTTTATTGCATAAATGAGCAAAAATCTGCTAAACAAAAGATAAAAATTATCATTAAATATTTCTTTTTTTTTTTTAAATTTTATTTCTTTAAAATTTAATTTTTATTTAGATAAATAATCTTTTTCACTATGGAAGCATTATCCAATGATCATGATCATTTTCATCGTTTTTCTATTATTAAAAATAATAAATCCCCAGTATTCTACCCTTCTTCACCTTCATCTTCATCAGCATCATCATCTCCATATGGATCAGATTTTGACCAACGAATTAAAAATAATAATCTTGTTGGTAAACGATTTTATGTTTCTAAAGTGCAATCATCAATTTATGACAATGAACAACAAAAAATACTAAAAATTCAAACAAAAAACGATGAACCTGAAAATGAGGAAAATAATAAAAAAATTGAATATTCGGATGATTTAGAAAGCAAAATAAATTTTGTAGAACCTTCCAAAAATTTAAAAACTAGAGTTGAAAAGGCTGATGAAGAATTAATTTGTTTTAGATATACATGGCCTGTTAAAATTACAGAAAGGTTTGATTTTTGATGTAAAAAAGTTTTTATTTAGAAAATACAAAAATACAATAAATAATTATAAATATTTAAATTACAAATTTTAATACAAAAGAGAATAAAAATAAAAATACAAAAATTAAAGCATAGACTTTATACATACAATCTGTACAATAGAAAGTTTATTTTTTAAAATTCTGATTTAACAAAATTAAAATTCTGGTTTTTCTAATTATTTAAATCATTACAGATTAATTTCTCTGGGAGAAACAGCAATTCTAAATGTAAGCCCCCCATTTTGTACTGCCTACAATGGAGTTCAATTTACGTGGCTTTTACGTATTTGTGAAGAAAACATTTTAGATATTGGGGCTTCAAATGATAATACTTTAAATGGTGGATTTAATTATGAAGAAAATAAAGATAATTTCATTGGGAAGAAAAAAGTTAATATAACTCTTTATTATAAGGATGGACCTGCTAGGGATGTTAAATTACATGGAGGAGAGTAAGTATATTTTTAAATAAATTAATATTGAATTAATTAATTTTAATTATTTAACTAATAAAATACAAAATTCTGATTTTAAAACTTAAAATTCTGATTATTAAAAATACATTACTAAAATTTCAGAATAACAATTCTCGACTCAAAAGGGCTTGTTTTTAAAGAAATGCCCTTATGTGAATTAGAATATATTAAAGGAGGTGGGTGGTCACCAATTAACAATTTAAGCAATAAAAATAATAATGATTTAATTTCTGATGAACAACTTAAGTTTATAAATTTTATACACTCAAATGTTGGTAAATATATTGCTGTCAGAATTAAATTAGAGTAAGGAAATAAACTTAAGTTTTATTTAATTTATTTTTTCAGAATGCCTGTCAGCCTATTTCAACCTTTACAGTATTTACCTAGTATCGACTCTCTTTTAAGTGATAAACTTGAAACTTTATGTGCTCAAGTTTTAGAAGAAATTAGATCTAATCAACTTTCCGTTCCGGATGTTGAATTTTTTGATCCTAAAGTTTGTTTTAAATTTAAAAAGTTTTTATTTATTTTTTATTTCTAGACAGACAAATATGCTTTATACCGTCATGTTTATTTATTTGCTTGCCAAGTAATTTTTGAACGATTTAATGATGAAAATGAGAAGAAAAATAATTCTAATGAATTAATAGAAAAAATACAAAATGTGAGAAAAATTTTTTTTTAATTTTAATTATAAAAAATTTTTAGATTTTTGCTCATTATTATTTTAATAAAGTAATTGTTTGCAATGCTGAATGTTTTGAAGATTTTTTAGAAGCTTTAGATGCATCAATGCATGTACAATTCCCTGCTTTACGTAGAGAATGTGAAAGATATATTTGTGCTGAAGTTATTGCTGTTAGTTTTTGAATTTTTTAATTTTAAAAAATTTAATTTATTTTAAAGGAATCAACTGATTTATCTTTGGCAAAGAAAATGCTTATTTTAGCTGCTCGATTTAATTTACCTGTTTTAAAAATGGTCCAATAATAATATTTTTTTAATTTTTAAATAGAGAATTTAGTGAACTATTTAATAATACTAAAATTTATTTGTTTAAAAATAATCTTAAGTAAAATTATTTTAAATAACCTTACTTATCCTTAATTTATTTTCCTTTTCAGGTATCTTTTGGTGTTATTGTTGATCGTCTTTTACTTTTACAAGATGGATATATTCAAAATAATAGCAATTCTAGCTCTCCAATAATTTTAAATGAAGAAAATAATATTCCTTCAGGAGGTTCAGTTTTTAATCGAAAATTAGCACGTGCAAGTGAAGATAGTGGAAACATGACACTTGAGAGTAGTATGGATGAAATAAGAGAAGAATTACTTGAAATTGCTGAAAAGATTAAGTATAAACTTAAAACTTTAAAAAAAAAACAATTTTTAAAAATCAGAATTTCTTTAAAAAAAAGTTTTATTTTCTAGTCATTTCGACCATAACCAACAATCATCTTCTGATAATCTTAACACACAAAAAAATACAAATCAGAAACAAAAACAATTAAAGTTTCGTCGTCAACATAGTAATAGTCTTTGTAGTCCAATTGCAACAAATATTCAATTTTTTAAAAATATAAAAAAATCGTCTACAACATTTTTATCAAATTCTGGTCTTTTAAACGATAAAAATGAAGCAAATGAAGAGGATGAAGATGATAATGAGGAAGAGGATGAAGATTCTGATGATTTTGAACCAGGAAATGAAACACTTGTTGGTAATGTTGTTGAACAGCTTGAACAAATGGCTAGATATATTAGGAAGGTTTCTATGCCTCCTGGGGCATCCCCTGCTCCTTTACTTCAAAATGGTAATTAAATATAATTAAAATATTTAATTAAATTTTTTAAGCAGAAAATAATGAAGATTTAATTATTGCTTCTACATCCTCCCCTATTAATGAATTAAATAATAATAGAAACTTAAATAATCGTAGATCAAGTTTAATGACTTGTAGAGAAATGTTGTTGCAAGAAGAAAATAAAGAAGAAACATTTTTTAGTCAATTGTATGCTGGAAGTAAATTAAATAATAAAAATAAAACAAACTTTGATGAAATACAAAAGGATAGAGAGAATAGGTAAATTTATTGTTCTGATGTTTTAAGTTTCTGATTTTTGTATTTTTGTAGTCTTAGGTTCCGATTTTTTAAATTTGTTTTTTTGTTAAACTTATTATTCTGATTTTTGTATTTTTTTTTTTGTTATTTTTTAAGTTTCTGATTTTTGTATTTTTTTATTTCTTAAGATTCTGATTTTTTAATTTTAATAATTTTTAATCTAATCTAATATTCTTATTCTGTTTTTTTAAATTTTATTTCTTTAGTTTAACTCAACAAAATTACAAAAGTAATGCACTATCAAATTCTTCCCGAGCATTAACTATAAACAATAATGTTGTTATAATTGATCAAAGTTCAGTTAAAAATGAAGAAATGAAGCAAAATTCTTTTAACAAATATGAAGACGATGAAGGTATTGTTTTTGATAATGAAAATGACAAAATTGGAGAATTTTAAATTTTTTTTTAAATATTTAAATATTCCCGGTTTCCTTAATATATTTTAAACAAAATCTGATCAATTCTAAATTAATATAAATAATTCAATTCCCATTAAAGCATTTTATAAATATATTTTAGAAGCAATTTCTATTTTTAATTAATTCCCTTTGTATTTAATAATATATAAATATATTGTATGTATTTTATTTTCACTTTGTTAATCAAACACTCAAGTTTGTAAACTTTACTTTATTTAAAATAATCTGCCTATATTTAATAATAAATACACTTCTCCCGGTGTTTATTTATTTTTAATGGTTGTTAGAATGTTTTTAGTAAAATTATTTAAATGAACAAAATAATAATAATTTTTATTTAAATTTAACTTCTTTCAATCCAACAACTAAAAAATATTTCTTACTAATTATAGTAGAAATTAATAGAATTTTTATTTTATTTAATTATTATTTTTTTTTTCCAAAATTTATATTTTGAATAAAAAGTGCTTTTAATTTTTAATTATTTTTTATAAATAAATTTATTTATTTTTTCCCTAAATTAATTTAAATTATTTTATTTAATTTTTTATTTGTTTTTATTATTTTTCGTTTGCCAAAATTTATTCCTTATCTATTAAAAATGCTTTTGGTATTAATTTTAAAATTTAAATTAATGATAAAATTAAAAGAGAAAATAAAATAGTTAACAAATAAAGGGTTACATTTGCTTACATTTTATTTAAGAACAGAATTCTGATAATTTTTTTTTTTATTCAAGAAAATATTCATTAAAATAATTTTATTAATAGACACTAAATAAATATAAAACATAAAATTAATACAAACTATGAGAAAATAACTGACTGCTCAATTAAATTATCATTTAAGTTTGTAATATAAAAAAGACACTTAAACTGATAATTATTTAATTTTATTTCTTAATTGTTGTAACTTAAAAATTATTTTTATAGATGCAAATTTTAAAAGTTACTTTTGTAATCTTAACTTTCCTACATAAAACAAATTGTATACTTAATAAATTATAAACAAATGTTTTTAACAAGTTTTAAAATTAATTTTCTTAAAAAAATATGAAATTCTTTTCCTGAACTAGATTGTAAACTTAAGTTTTTCAAGAGAGTAAAAAATCACATTTTAATTTAACACACAATTGTTTAATCAAAATGTAAAATTAAATACTTAAGAAAATGAGTGTTAACATGTAATTTCCTTTTATTTTTATTCTATAAAATATATAAAAAGTAAAATAATTAACTTAAATTTTTATTAAAAATTGTTTACATATTTATGTTAAGGCAATTTACTTAAGTACATTTTATAAATATATTAAACTTTTTCATTTAAATTAATTAATTTAAAAAAAGTTTATAAAATTAAATAAAAATGAACATTTATTATTTATTTCTATTTTTTTTATTTATTTCAACAAATTTTGCTTCACTTAAAAATAATTCTAATAATACAAAAAGACCACTTAAAATACTTGTATTTTCACCTTCGTTAAGTTGGAGTCATGCGCAATTCTTAGGAAAAATTGCGGACACTTTAGTAGATGCTGGACATGAAGTAGTTAGTAAACATTTTTAATTAATTAAAAAAAAATTTTTTTTAATTTTAGCATTTTTTAAAATTTATTATGAGCTCATTTTTAAAGAATAAAAATGAAACAACAAAAGTCAATAAAATTTATTTAATTGAAAAAAGTTTAGAAAATGAAAAATTGTTAGATTTTAAACATAGTTCAATGGTTGCTGATTCTTTTAATAAAAAACGTCCAATTTTTACTTTTTTTGATCATATAATGACACAATTTGGGCCAATGGTTGCTATGTCATGTAAAGGTAAATTTAAAAAATTAATTAAATAAAAAAAGTTTAGAAATAATTCAGAAACGAGAATTAATACAAAAATTAACATCAGAACATTTTGATGTTGGAATAGCAGAAATGTATGATTTTTGTGGAATAGCAGTTTTTCATAAAATTGGAGTTCGTACTAGAATTTCTGCTTTTGCTATTCCTTTGTTTCAATCAGTTGCCCGTATATTTGATATTCCAAGTTTTCCAAGTTTTATATCAAGTAATTTATTTGTATAAAAATAAACTTGAAATACAATATAAAAATAAACTTGAAATACAATATAAAAATAAACTTGAAATACAATATAAAAATAAACTTGAAATACAATATAAAAATAAACTTGAAATACAATATAAAAATAAACTTGAAATACAATATAAAAATAAACTTGAAATACAATATAAAAATAAACTTGAAATACAATATAAAAATAAACTTGAAATACAATATAAAAATAAACTTGAAATACAATATAAAAATAAACTTGAAATACAATATAAAAATAAACTTGAAATACAATATAAAAATAAACTTGAAATACAATATAAAAATAAACTTGAAATACACTATAAAAATATTAATAAATTATTCTTTAAAGTTAATTAAGTTTTACAAATACAATTACAATTTTAATTAATATTTTATATTAGATTTTATTGTAGCACAAAGAGATCTTCAATCTTCATTTACCTCTCGTTTGATCAATTTTTACAATGAATTTTATGATTGGATTTGGATGGATAATTTTTGTTATCGGCTACAAGTTTCTAAAAATTATTTATTAAATTTAAATATATTAAAGGATCCAATTATTCGTAAAGAATTTGGAAATGATTTTCCAAATTTAAGGCATCTTGTTAAAAACGTTTCTCTTATATTTTTCAACTCAAATCCATTTTTTGAAATGCCTAGACCAATTTCAAATAAAGTTATTTATATTGGTGGATTAGTAGATGAACAAATGTCTGAAAATAATAAAAAATTAGAGCCTGTAATAAATTTAGAATTAATTTAAATTAAATTTAAATAGAATATAAAAAGAATATTAGATGAAGCAAATAATGGAGCTATTCTTTTTTCATTAGGTTCAATTACAGATACCTCAAGATTTAGTAAACAAATGTTAAGTTCAATTATTGGTGCATTTAAACAATTTCCACAAATTCAATTTATTTGGAAATTGGATAAAGAAATTATAAAAAATATACCAAGTTTACAAAATGTCCATACTTTTGAGTGGATTCGTCAAATTGCAATCTTAGGTATTTTTAAACTTAATTTTTTATACCTTAATTAAAATAGAGGTAAGATAAATAAACTTATTTTACAATTGTAAATAAAAATAAATGTAATTGTAATTAAAAGTCTTTTAGTCAAATTCTTAAGTTATTTTTACAAATTGTAAAATAAGTTAATTAAATGTTTGAAATTTGTAAAATTATTTTGCTATAGCTCATCCAAACTTAAAAGCTTTTATCACTCATTGTGGACAAAATAGTTTGACAGAAGCGGCACGTGCAGGAATCGCAATTATTGGGATTCCGCTTTTTGGGGATCAGTATTACAATGCTGACGTAGCAGAAAAGCATGGTATGGGATTACAAATTGATATTAATCAATTGAACGGAGTTAATGCTGAAAATATACTTGTTGAAGCAATTCAAAGGGTAAAATACTGTTTTAATAAAAAAAAACATTTTTATACCTAAAGATACTCAATGACCAGTCATTTAGTCAAAATGCAAAATTAATAGCCAAAAAATTAAAGTTAACCCCATTTAAACCAACTGAGACCCTTGTAAAATGGGTAGAATTTGCAGCTGAATTTAATAATTTAAATGAACTTAATTTACCTGGTGAAATGGAAATGAGTTGGTTTGTATATTATTCAGTTGATGTTATTCTATTTTCATTAATTATTTTAATAATATCTTTGTGGCTGATTTGTAAATTTGCAAAATTACTTTGGTTGATAGCAAATAAAATATTAAAAATAGAAAATAAGATGAAACAAAACTAACAATTACAAGATTGTAAAAAATTGATTATGTAAATAACTTTCCATTTCGAATAAAAATATTTATATTTTTTAAGTTTGCGAAATTTAATTTTTAACTAGTTTTTTTTAAAATCCAAGTTTAAAAAATCAAGTTTATTTTTCATGTTTGTGTTTTCATTAGATTTAATATGTATCTAATAAATAATGCTTGTAATTCAAGTTTATTTATTTAGAAATAAGATGGTAAAGAATGCAATTTTTTTTAACAAGTTTCTTAATAGTTAATAAATATCTTTATGCTAAAAACATGAAATAATATTTTTGATAGAAATTTTATTAAATTAAATAGGACTAAAAAGATGTCATTTTTCGATTATAAAATTTTTCGACTAAATTCTTTCCTTTTAATCATTGACGAAAGGTTTAGTGACGAAAGGTCAGTGACGAATGGTTTAGTGACAAGTGGTTCGCCTCCACTTCTTCTAAAATCAATAGAGAATTATTCATTGGAACTCATTAAATAAATCTAAATTAAAATTTACTAAGAAACTTAACATTAATTAATTAACTTTCTTATTATTAAAATGATCAATTCTGCTGCTTCTGATAATTGCAATATTGCTTCAAACATTGATACTTCCAAGGTTTTCTTAATTTGTTGAAATGTTTATATAGTATAATTGTGTATAGATTGAACATGTGCTTGTTGAAAACAAGTTATTTTCTTTTCGACGTTATATCCCAACTGGTGCTGATGGACTTCTGAAGCTAACAGATGTTGAAGTATATTTTCCAGAAGTTGTTGGGCTTGAGTATAAGCTTGAGAGTGGTCATTATTGCATACTTAGGTTTCTTTATAATATTTACAATTTAATTTTACCAATACTTTCCGAGTTGTGACTTTAACGAGACATTTATGGTCCGTAATCTAGGGTCAGAAACTTTAGGAATGCCTTCCTAGTTTGAGATACAAAGGGTATGTATTGGCACTAAATGTTTAATCGGATCCGCAAGTTTTTTCTGCAAATCATATTATTTCTCAAAAGAATTGTTTATGCATCGTCTATTTTATTCTTTACGTTTCCTCTATTTTTGCACAAATATCTGTAGTTTTTTTTTCTGAATTGTTTCTTAAAACCCGCTTTTTTCGCTATCCATTTAGGGTAAAATTTAGACTTTTTTGCTTGAAATTTTTAAATGTCGAGTTCCCATAAATTCTTTTCTTTTTCTGTTTATATGTGTCATCTTTTCGTTACTTAAGGAAAAACTTGCGGCTCGTCTGCAAAAACAGCAAAGTATTTAGATTTCAACATATTGATTTTATTTACCAAATGTAGATCCTAATTATTATATAAACAACTTAAGGTTAACAATAAGATATTTATTTTTTAAGCATGACAGAGGAACGTGATAAATTCATTCCTCCAGCAGATGGTTGGAAGCAGAATTGCGGTTTTCTTTGTTTATTTATGTATAATTTTATTAAGTATTTTTTAGTTTTTTTTGTTGTTGCAAATGGAGAAAAGAAAACTCCAATTATTGATCAAATTCTCACAGGTTTTTTAATTTTTATCTTAACCTTCTATGGGTGGTAGATCTTTATTCCAAACTTTAATTTTTTGGCCCCTTTAGTTTATTCGAATAGGATAGATCGACTAAGAAAAGCAAGTACTTTTTATAAGTCCGCAAGTTTTGTCCGCAACAATTTAAACAACCTCAAATTACCCACACCTATCTGTGCGTATTCTGTTAAGCGAAAATATGAACTAATACACACTAATATGTATTCGGACTCTATTTGCAGACAAACTGGCCTTATAACTGTTAGATACTTAAAAGGGGATCACTGACATTTCTGAAGAATCTTTTTATTCATATTTTTCATTTTGGGGAAAATAAGATGGAGGATTAAATATCTGTTGATTTAATGAATTTTTAGAACTTAGAGAACTGAGAACAGAGGTGAATGCATTGAAAAAAGAAGTTTCGAAAGCCAGAGGTCATCGCGTTGAGGTAATTTTAAATTTATTTGTTTATTTATGATGGGACAAACAATGAAATAACTTTTTAAAATACAGTCAAAAATATTTTTACTTATGTGTTTTAGACCTGGTATTTATAGTTTAGGGGGTTTACTTTTAAATTTTGTAAAGGGTGTTTATGCAGAAAAAACCGTTCTTCGAAAAACATTTTGAAAAATTATAACCTTTAAAAATTTTGGTTGCATTTTATTATTTTTTGTACCTAAATTCGATTGTTTAAAATTAAGTATATTGCGCTTATTATGGCAATTATTTCAATTATCTTGGACTTTTTTAAAAAGTAATCATGTTTTAAAATGTAAATAATTATTTTGAATCTAAATCTTTTTGTGTAATATATTAATTTTGGGGCTAACGATCTGTCAAATTTCTCAACTAGCTTTATATCTTTTATGAAAATATTTTCTGAAATACTTTTTTTTGCTTTTGAATTATCAAAAATATTACCAAATTGTTTTTTTATATTGAACTCTAATAAATAAAAAAGTACATTAAAAAAGAATCTTATTAATTTTTTTTTTCTAATATTTGAGGGGGTGAAGTACTAAATTTATTTTATTGCTATAATTATAAATATTATATACTTTTTTTTGTATTTTTTTACTAAAAAAAAGATTTAGATTCAATATCATTAATTTAAATTCAATATAATCTCATTAAGTTTATTTACATGTTTTTCATTTAACTAATTTACAAGAATTTTTTATTGTCTATTTTCATTATTTTACAAATTTAAATATAAATTCTTGTGCCTTTTTGATTTTTTTTTTCTAAATAAATTATTAACTAATTGTTTTGTAACTTTTTTTCTTATTGTATTTAGTTTTTATTTTTTAAGTTTTGCACAACATTTAATTAAACCTTTTAAAAACTTAGAAGGTTCAATAGTTTTTAAAATTTTTAGTCTTTAAAAGCATTTTATACTGAAGATTGAAAAAAATTTTTTTCTGGATTAAATTATTAAAATTTTGAAATTATTATCTTAAAATTAATCTGAAGATTTTGAAGAAAAAAAAACATTTACTATATTATTCTGAAAATGTTTTTGCCCTTCAACGGATCGAACCCTTTTCATAAAAGGAACAAATCCATACACAACCCACTGTACCACAATTCACTACCAACAATTTTCCTCTTTATTTTTATAAAGAAATTTTTCAGAACCTTCTGAAAAAAGTTTCTAGTCTTAATTTCCGTATTAAATTATATCATAAATTATTTAACCATTCATTTGTTAATACTGTTTGCGTATTTTAACCCGCGCTTAACATATTATGTCATTTACATTAAAACTTTATTAATTATAAACTTTAAAAAACTTAAGTTTGTAAACTTATTTTTCTCTTTAAGTTATTACCAACATTTGATATTCTCAAATCTGACTTTTTAAGTTTCAAAGAAGATATCTTTGGTTTGAAAGAAGTTATGAAAACCCAATATAAAAAAATCGCAACTTTATTCAATAAATATTTAATTAAAAATTCAAAAGAAAAAAACAAAGAAAAAATAGCAGAGGAAGAAGAAAATTTAATTTTGAAATGGAATATAAAATGAATATTAATTGAAAATAAAATTGTAAAATTAAAGAAATTTTTAAACTTATTTTTAAGTTTATTATTATTATCCGTAATAATTGTTTTTTAAGTATTTGATATTGTTTTTGTTATATATATGGACATTTCTATAACATTATTCAACTATCCATAAATTGTAATGTGTCTTTATAACAATTTTATTCATTTCTTTAAATTATTAACTAAATTCCGGAACTGGATCCAGTTATATTTTTATTTAAGTCCGATCCGGAATTCTTTTTTTGTAATCTTTTGATTAATTCCTGACCGGATTATTAAAATCCAGTCGAATCATGTCCAGCTTTATTCAACTCTGGAAAATCTATTTTTATTGATTAAATATTTATTTTCAAATTATACTTTTCTTTTTTTTTATTCTGAATAAAATTTAATTATTTTAAATAAACTTCTCGTTAATTCATAATTATTTTTTAGACACTAAATTAATAAAGACTATAATTTTTGTAGTTGTTTTGTTTAAAAATAAATAAAATCAAAAATATTTTTGTTCCAATATTGTTGTAATAAATAAATACAGAAAAGAATTATTTTCCTATATTTGGAAATAAATTGTTTTGGAAACCCATCAATGCGAAAATAATCAATTAATATATTAAGTTTCTCTCTAATTTTAGCCATTTAGATCAAAAACAGGTAAATCTAACGGTTTAAATTAATTCAAGTTTGAAGTTTACAACAAAACAAAAGGAAAAGTTGGAAAAAAGTTGTAGTGACTTATTGTAGACTACAAACTTGAATTAATTTTTTGAGTGTATAAAATGAGCAAATCTAATTTTTTTTTTACAAATTCAACTTTTTTTACAATAATAAAACTTGATAATTATTTAAACAATAAAAAATGTTTATTTACAGAACTAACAAATTCTTATTTTTTCTTATACTTTTATTTCAACTTATAGAATGGGATCGATCATTAATTGAAGCACAATTTATTGATAATTTAACTAGTGGAACAATATTAAATAATTTATTAACAAGAAAAACAAGAGAAGAAAATTTAGCTAAAATTAAAGAAGAATATAAAAAAATAAATAATAAACGTTGGGCTGATTTTTTAACATCTGGAACAATTTTAAATAATTTATGGAAGAAGAAAAGGACTACTTCTGAACAACAAAAATTTAAAATTAATTCAAATAGATTTAAAAGACAATTTTATGTTGATGGATTAACTAGAGGAACAATTTTAAATAATTTATGGGGATAAAAATTATTACATTATTTTATTTTTAATTTGTATTTTTGTTTTTATTTTACTTTTTATTTTTATTAAAATATTTAAAAAATTTTTTATTCTCACTTAATAAATAAACATATAAATAGGTATGCTTAATTCAAGTTTGTAAACTAAAATAAATAATTAACCTTGTTTAATTCAAGTTTGTAAACTAAAATAAATAATTAACCTTGTTTAATTCAAGTTTGTAAACTAAAATAAATAATTAACCTTGTTTAATTCAAGTTTGTAAATTAAATAAATTATTAACTTTTTTTACAACCTTTTTTTTTGTTTTTTACAAATGAAAAACCTTTTAGGTTTTACCTGATTCAACTTTGTATTTTACTCCCTCTAATGTTCTAAAAATTGTAAAATAATTAATTTATTTTATTAACGCTACAAAAAATAAATTCTTTTTAACCATGTTTTAAGGTAATTAATTTTATTTTTTGCATTATTCTTAACCAATTTTCATTTTTAAAAATCAAAAGATACAAAAAAAATTCTTTCGTCGATTTTTAATATAAAAAATATTATTTATTTATATAACATTTATTTTCCCCATAAGTCACAGGACCATTTAAAAGCAAAAAATAAAATTTAATTAAATAAATTAATATAATCACTGATCAAAAAAGGCGTATGCTTTTTTTGCCTGTTTACTGTTTCCTTTGTGAAAACAAATTTAGTTGTTATATAAGTAAAGAAAATCAAAAACAAAATTAATAAAAAAAAAAATAAATCAAAAACAATAACAAAATTTCTTAAAATGATGAAAATTTATTTTCTTCCATATTTCTTAATTTTTTTAATTTTAATTTCACAACTTTTACATCGAGACCAGACATCTGTGGAAGCCCAATCCTGGGCTGATTCATATACTAGAGGGACTATACTAAACAATTTAGTAGGACGTAAACGAAGATTTATTTTAAACAATTTTATTCGAAAAAAACGTGAACAAGAAACAATTTATTCCGCAGATTCTTCAATTGATAGAAGTAAGCACCAATATGCGGATTATATGACTAGTGGAACTATTTTAAGCAACCTTGTTGGTCGATAAAAAAAATTATTATTTATGGAGTGATATTAAATATTTAATGCTATTGGTTAATTATAAATGATTATTATATTGATAGAACAGAAAATCTAAAAAAAAAGTTTTAGAAACCAACCTTTTCTGAAAATCAGAAAAAAAAGTTTATAGTTATAAACCAGAATTTTTAGAAAAGTTGAAGTTATTCTGAAAATAAACTTTTTTCTCTCTTTTTAACCAAAATTCTGATTTTCTGATATTAAAAGTCAAGTTTCTGATCTATCAAATAGTAACTTGAAAATAAATTAATTATTCATGTTATAAAATTGCTAACACTTACAATTAACCAATTAGACATATTACAAAACAAACTTTTTAATTTGACAATAAATTATTTTATTTTAAATAAATTTTAAATAAATATTTATCCATAAAATAGAAATTAACTTTAAAAATGCCAAATAAACTTTTCAACAAATTAAATAAATAATATAATTTATAAATAAATAAATCTTTTATTGTTTAAGGAAATTATTTTGTTACTGAGGTTGGTGTAATTGAAGGGCAATAATTATTGAGCAATTGAATATTATCTAAACCACAAGCACCTTGAAACCGACCCAAATTGCGGCATTCAAAGATTATCTAAAAATAATATAAGGATAATAAAAAAATATTTTACCTTTTTTGTGCCCTGAGGGCATGTAGCCGTTTGCTCAATCCACCGTCTACTACCCCTCTTAACCCCTTTGTCTGTTTGAAAAACACAATGTTTATTACTTGAAGTATCGTCACAACAAACACGTAATTGTAGATCCCTAAGAAGAGAAAAAAATTTTTATTTAATTAAAAAAAATAACCTTGTAGCCTCCCATACCCAAAAACTTATATTTGCTTGTTCTCCGCTTAAAACTCTTCCAGTAAGAATAGAACGTTGACCAGGCTTTAAATAAGAAGCAGCAAAACGTTGATTTCGTGTTGAGAAAAAATCTGGGAAATTTATTTTAAATTAGGAATTTTTTTAATTAATGGGGATAATTATGAAAATTGCTAACAAAATTTAATTTGATTTAATAAAAATGCTGCAAGTTTTCCTCAAGTTTATTTAATAAGTTTAGATTTAGTTTATTTAGGCTTCAACTTTATTATAGTAACGTCTAATTATTTTCAAGTTTATAATATTACCAACTTTTTTGTATTTTTCCAAATGTTTTTTTTTATAACAAACCTGATTTTGCTATTCCAGTAAGTTTATTTTTATATTGTCCAACCCAATTATGCCAAGTTCTAAGTATTACAGTTTGATTATTTTCTTCTTTTAATATTCTCTTTGTATTTTCCTTTTTATTCTTCTTTTTCCCTTTCTTCTTTTCTACTTTCTTTTTATTTTTTGATTTTTTGGAAATTTTTTGTTCTTCCTCTATTTTTTGTTCTTCCTCTAATTTTTGTTCTTCATCAATTTTTTCAGCACTTCGTCTACTTCTTCTTAACATTTTTTTTCTCATCATTCTTTCCATTATTTGTTGTCTTCGTGCCATTAAATAACGTTTATAACGAGGATCACTTGGATTTAACTCGTCCATACTTGCTTCCCATTCACACAAGGTACCTTTATAATGTAAATATTATTATTATTTTATTCTAATTTTAAATTACCTGTTTCAAAATCACAAGCAATAGCATCACAAATTGTTTGTTCATCAATTCTAGCAAAATCTTCTAAATTTGCTAATTCATCTATTAATTCTTCTTCTTCTTCAATTAATTTTCCCCCTCCTTTTTTATTTTTTTTCTTATTTTTCTTTTTCTTTTCCTTTCCTTCTTTTAATTTATTTTTTTGTTCATTTTTTAATTGTTCTTCAAGTTCATTTTCTTCTAATTGTTCTGGACTAGCTTTTACTTGAACTTGCGACACTCCTTTTAATTTAAAGTCAGCATTGTCTGGAGTTATTTGATTCTTCTTTGGAATAACTTAAATATAATTGTTATTGTTTAAAAGAAAATTTCAAGTTTCTGAAATTCTGATTTTTATTTAAAAAATTTTCAGAATTTTTTAAAGTTTAATTATTTATTCTCTAACCGTTAGCAACTTGAGCCTTATCAAGTTGGTAAAACCCATTTTGTTTTTGTTGACCAGAATGTTTTGGATGTTGTGATGTTTTATTATGTTTTCCGGATTTTTTGATTGATTTTCTGTTTGTATCAGATAATGACTGTTGTTGTTGATAATTAATGGAGGAACTTGGGGGAAGGTCTAATTGATGGGAGATTCCCTTAATTTTTTTATCTTTAAAAAAAATTTAAAATTTTAATTAAATTTAACATTTAATAAAGTCCCTTTTTTTAATTTACTTACATGATTTCCTTCAGACAATTTTAAGGGGACAGGCTGTTTATTATTTAAAGTCTCTTGCTCATAATTATCATCACTCAATAATGTTCTAGGATTCCATTCTGCAGTAAGTATACGTCTTCCTGTTGTTTGAATTGACTTAGATTGATGAGAAGCAGAAGGTCTATTTTTTAAATAAACTTAGAAACAAACATTTTTATTAACTCACATTTTCTGTGTTTGTTTATCAACATTATTAATTGTTTGTTTTAAAGGTAATTCCAACTTTTGTAATTGACTTGCATTATGTTTTGTTTGACTAATGTTCAATTGTTTTATAGGTAATTGTTGCAAACTTAAGTCTGGTGAAGAATTAATTCTTGATGATTTTTTAAGTTGCTCCTGTTTTTGTATTTTTTGTTTCTTTTTCTTTGGTAAATTTTTTGCTTTAGGTATAAGTTTATTTTTTTCTTCCTTCTTTTCTGTCTCATCTTTTATTGTACTATTTATTTGAACTTCAGTATTATCTCCAAATAACTTTTCATCTAATTTATTTAATTCATCTGCTAATTCTGCCAAGGTTGATTTTAATGAAGGTTTTTTGTTTTTCTTTTTCTTCTGTTTTGACTCCTGATGAGTTTTCTTTTTCTTCTTTTTAGGGGATATAGTAGATATGACCACCTCTACTGTAGTTACAGTATCAGTTGTGTTTTCTAAAAGTTTATTTATAATGAATAAATAAACTAAAAATATTACCATTTATTTCTTTATCAGAAGCTAATAAAATGGTTTGTTGTCCTCCTATCGGATTGACCAAAGTAGTTGCTTCAGTTTTTAATTCTTCATTTAATTCTTTATTTCCTGAAATGATTTTTTTAGCAAACTCTTCTTCATGTTTTAATTCCTCTAATTCTGATTCTATAACTCTATGTTCTTCATTTTCTGTTCTGTTGTCAATATTAGGCTGATTTATTATTGTATCGTTCTGATTGTTATTTTCTTCTGAAAAAGTTTATTAAAACTTAAGCCAGAATATTACAATTATCAAATCTTAAAAATCATTTTAAACACTAAAAACTTGGACTTAAGGATTAAAATTTCTAAACTTAAAATTTTCCAAGTTTACAATTACAACTACAAATTATAATATTCACCTATTGTAGAATTAATTTCCGCTTTATTCCTTCTCATTCCAACTTTTTCTAAATCTAATTCTGCTGCATTTAAAAATGTTGGAGCACCAGCAGCTTTCATTCTATCTAATCTTTTCACTCCTTTTTCATTCTTCTCTCTTCCTTCTTTTTTGGATTTTAGCCATTTGAGTTTAGCTAAATATTGGCGTTTTAAAGCCTCATATCTTTGTCTAATTTGCTTTAATTGTGTACTTAAAGCAGTAAATTGGGCGGTTTTGAAGTCTTCAAATTCTTCTTTTTTATTATCATTTTCCACGTTTTCCGTTGGATTAAATGTTTTTGAAGCAAATGTTATTGAATTTCCCTATTTAAAAAATTCAAAATTAATTTAATGTTTTAAGTTTAATTTTATTTAAATGGACAAGTTTATTTTTTTTATTTATTTCTTACCTTTTTTCCTTTAATCAATTTTTGTTGCTTTTCAGCTTCAGCAATTATTTTACTTGAATTTTTAATAGCATCATTCATTTCATTAGCAATTTTCTGCTCTACTACACGCCAATGAGCTGTTAAGCGTGTAATTCTTTGTTCATCTTTATTTGTTGATTTTTTCGATTCGAATGTTGTTTTAGTTGTTTGTTTTGATTGTTTTTGTTTGTTTATTGATTTTTGTTGTTTTGATTGTGTTTTTTCCTGAACATAATTTTTAACAACTTGAAAATACAAAAAATACAAAATCAGAAAAAACAGAATTATTTAACTTAAAAAATACCTCCTTTTCCTTCACTGTATTTGTTTCCAATTTAACAAGATTATCAATGGGTGCTATTTCTGCAGAATGTAATAAATTATCAGTACTAGAGCTCAAAATATTTGGCATTTTTGTTGTTTTAGAAGCAATTTTAATTTGTTCAGTAGTTCTTTTAAATTCTTAACGATAAAAAAAGATTAAAAATTAAATCAAAAAATACTTCTCCTATTTTCAGAAAAAGTTAATTTATTTAAATTTTATAAACTTAAACAAAATATTTAAATTAAAATTTATACCTGCATTGTCTGCCATATCCTTCTCTTTTAGTCTGTCTTCAGAAATTGTTTTCTCTTTGGAAACGATTTCTACTGTACTTGCTTCTTCAGTTATTGTTTTACTCGCTTCTGTTTTTGTTGTAATTTCTGTTGTTGTATTTTCTATAGATTTATGCTTATTTTCCTCTGTTAGGTTTTCCTCTGTTATATTTTCTGATCTAAATAATAGTTATTTAAAAATTCTGATTTTAGGTTTATTTTTTAATTCAAGTATGGTCATTTTATTCTGATTTCAAGTTTATTTCACAATTAAACTTAGTAGCATAAATAATTCCAACCTTGTAATATTATCAATTGACACTTCTGGTAATAAATTTATTTCATTTTCTTCATTCTGTTTAATAATCACATTACCCACAGTTTCATTTATTTTATTTAAATTATTTACAATTTCTTCTTTATTTATATCTTCGTTAATTTGTTTAGGTGGATATATATTCCATTCTTTTGGTATTATATTTATATTTGTTAATAATTTTGGACGTCTCAATTTCTCTCCATTCAAAGGTGAACGTAACAAAGAGTGTAATTCTGTTAGCATTGATTTACGATTTTGTTCTTCCTTTAATAAAGTTTAAGTTTATTTATATATTTTCAGAATTTTTGTATTTTGTAGAATGTAATTTTTGTTTATTTTTAATTCTGATTTTAAAGTTTTAAAAGTTTACTTTTATATTTTCATCAATAGCTGCTTCATTTTCTTGCTGTTTTCTTCTCTGCCCACGTATTTGCTTTAATAAAACAGACAATTGACGATCACTAAGCCTTTTTAAAGGTTGACGAAGTGATTCATGTAAATCGGACTTTAAAAAAAAATAAAAAAATAATTAAAAATTTAATTATTTTACATTTTCATCATGTTCAGGAACTTCATAGTCATTAGAGTGTGACACTTCCGGTTCTTCCCCACTTCCCTCAAAATCATCTAATATTGCTGCATGTGGTGGATGAATAAATTTCCCTTAAAATAAAAATATTTATTTAAACAATCTTAAATTTTATTGACCATTTTTTATTTCATTTTCCACTTCTTCCCCTTTCTCCCTTTTAGGAGAAGTTTTCACAGCAAAAGCTTTAGCCTGCCCCAAAGGTGCCCAAGGCTGTGCACCTTTATAAATCAACACAGGTGTGCTTCCAGCTGATAGCAAAAGTCTTCTTCTCATGTTATTTGTATTTAATCCATTAGGTTTAGCTTGCTGGTGGTCATTTTCGGGAAGCGAATTAATACATAAAATTAGGGAAAATAAATAAATTTTTAATTTAAATTTTTTTTAAATTAAATAAAAAATATTAAAAAAAAATATTTTTTAATTTCCTAAGCATTTATGAAAATATTTTTTTTTTAATTTTTTATAAAATTTACTTGTAGATAGCAACAGCAACAAAAACAACTTTATTGTGCCAATTAAATTCATTTCAGGCACAATCCTAAAAAAAGAATAATTATTAAATAAATTTATAGAAAATGAAGCAATTTTAAACTTTAAAAAAAAAACAATTTTAAATTATTAGATATTATTAAAAATTTATTAAATTTAAGATTGTAAAGAAAAACTAGTTTGTAAACTTGAGAATAAAATTAAACTTGAAACAATAAATAAAACTTGTGCAAACTTTACGGTTGTTTTAATCATTTTTATGTGTTTTAAAAAATTTTTGTATTTTTATTATTTAATTTAATTGTTTTATTTTTTGCTTCAAAAACATTTAAAAACATTAACGCAAATTTACCTAACTGGATTTTCTAAAATAAATAAAAATATTTTTATTATGTAATGATAAAAAGGTATATTAGGCGGATGTTGATAATTTTTGCGTGTTAAATAAAAGTTTCAAGAAGAAAAATATTGTGAGGAAAAATGCTGCGCGTATTATTTTTTTAGCTTAACGCTCAGTCAAATGAAAAATCTCTGTTTCTTCTCTTGTTTATAGGAAGAATTAGCTAAAAAAAGAACCTAAGGGCAACTAACAACAATAATAAGAAAGCTATCGCCTAACAACTTTTCTATTTTCCTCTTCTTTTTACTTATTTTACACATCCCTACATTCAACCACACATCATCTATATGTTATGTTCATCTCAATGTTGTTGTTATACTAAGAACAACGATATTCTACTATAGGCAAAAGGAGATGATGATGATGAGTCGTTAAAAGAGGGCAAAAGCTGGTTATTTGAATATATTCGTTGCAGAAAACGAGAGTTTGTCGGTTAAGTTCTTTTTTGTTATTTTTTTGTTTTAGCATCAGAAATAAAAAAAAAATGAAAGGGAAAATCCACGCGCCAGAAACACAAATATGCATAGTTTATATATTTGCATTTATTTTTTTTTTTACCCAATCTTTTTTAGATAAGGATAATAAATGGGTTTTTAATAGCAGATGAAACAAAAATAAACTTGATAATCGGAATTATAAAAATAAACATGAATTAGAATAAAATAAAAATTATAAAATATCAACTTTGAAATCAAACTTTTATAAAAAATAAACTTGATCAGAATTTAATAAATAAATTTTAAAAAAATTAATTAAATCAGAATTTTGACAAATAAAGTTAATGCAACTTGATATTTAAATGTACAATTTCAAGTTTATATTTAATTCCGATTTCAGTTTAATTCTATTTCTGATTTTAATTCTGGTTTAACATTTAAAATTTATTTTAATTCCAAGTTCAATTATTTTTTAATTAATACAATTATTAAAGTTTAATTTCATAATCAGAATATAATTTAATGTTAAAATATTTATTAAAACCTTTTAGCTACTTACTAAATGCTATTTAAAAATTATTTCCTAAAAAATATTTTTAAATGGTTGATGAATAATAACTAATAAAAATTTATATTTTATAGAAATGAAATAGCAAATTTTTTACAAAAATTAAATAATGTTAAACTTTTGGATGACTAAAATTATTTAACAGCGCCTTGCTTAAATATAAATAATATGCTTTAAAATAAATTTATTAAATAAATAAAAATATTTTTTATTTTGAAAAATTCTTAATATTTCTTTAATAAATCTAAAAAAATGTTTTATTCCTCAAAGTTAATTATTCCTTTGTTTATTTTCACTCTGTTAATTATTCTTTCTAATTTTGCTAATGCTGCGGTCACTGAGATAATTGTTGAGAATAGTCCGTACGAGACATGGTTGGAGGATGAAGTAGAATTTTTCCGGGATGATGATAATTCAGGAAATAATAGTACAAAAGCTGTTAGTTTTATTAAATAAATTGTTTAATAATTAAATAATTTTTAAGGATTAAGTATCCTTAAAAAATTTTATTTAAATAAACTTGAAATCAGAATATCAAATAAACTTTAAAATCAGAATCTTAATGTTTCTTAAAATATTCAGATTATTTTAAATTGCAAAGTTTATAAACTTAAGAAATATAATTTAGACAAAAAAATTTTAAATAAAACTTGAAATAAATCAGGCTGAACTCTCCAGTAAATGTCTCATCCATGCCAAGTGCTATTCTGATTCAGATTGCGGTTTGAAAGGTCGCTGCGTTGGAGGTACAAAAGTCGCAAAATGTGATTGCACACCATGCCGCACAGGATTAATTTGTTAATAATAATTTAAAAAATAATTTTTGTTAAAATTTTTCAAAGGTAAGCCAGAAGATCCAAAAGCATGCGGAGGTTTACAGCACGCTTGTAATGAAAAAATAAAGATTTGCCAATGCGAACAGGCATGGAAAAAGGCTGGTTATCCAACTCATTATAAAGCAAGAACTGAATTTTGCGGTCACAAAGCCTGTAGTTGGAATAATGTAAGGAAATAATATTTATAAGAATTTAACTAAATGAAAAAATCAAAAATAAACTTAGAATCAGAATTAAAAATAAACATTATTTAATAAATAAAATTAATTATTTAGGATAGTTGCTTTGGTCTTCCATGTAAATCCGGAAATTGTCGTTGCAGACATTAAACTATGTATAAAATATGGAATAACCTGAAATATTTCAATAATTATTTAAAAAAATTTTCTTTAATTAAATTTTAATAAATGTTTCTATAAATTACAAAAATCTTAATTTTATTCGTTTTTTAATTTGTGTAGGCGTTCAAATATTTCTCAAAAAAATTTTTTTTTATTAAAAACAGCTGTTCTTTAAATTTTTTCTGTTTAATTATTTTCACTTGTAATCAATTTTATTTAATAAACTAAATTAACTTTAAAAAAAATTATTCCAAAAATATTCTTGATTTTTAAATTTTATTCTAATACCTAAAATAAAAATATTATGAATTTTGGTACTGGACCGACTAAAAAATTCTGTCATATTTGCCGTGATTGGATAGATGTGTTTGAAGAAAAAGTACAATGCGAAAAATTTACTAGTTTGTTGATTAAATATATAAATAAACATCCAAAGGAATTATAAAATAAACTTGAAAAACAGAATTAAATATAAACAATCAGAACAATATAAATGAACTTAAAATTAAAAATAAACTTGAAATTATGTTTTTGTTGTATCTAGCTAAATAAATAAAACACATTATTGCTTGAAATTTTGTATTTTAAGTAATCTTAAAAATTTTTAAGTGCACAAAAATTGCTTCAAGTGTGCAATTTGTGATTGTCAATTAAAACCTGGTAGTTGTTCTAGAGATGATGGTGTAATGTATAGACAATTTATGTGTGATAAAAGGTCTCCTTTATGGTTTTGTTCTACTCATATGATGCTTGGGTCAGGAGAAAAATGTCAACTTTTGAGAGAAAAATTGGCAAGAATGGCTAATCAGTAAATTATTTGAAAATAAAGATAATTTTAAAAAATACATTGGAAATGATTTTTTTTAAGTCTATTTTTAAAGTTTAAGCAATAAAAATTTCAAGTTGTATTAAAGATATTAAACTATGTTTGTGTTTTTAATTTCACAAACATTAAACGAATTATAACGAAAGAAATAAACAAGAAATCAAAAAAAAATTTAAAGAATTAGAAAAACTGTTAAAGACGATAAACTATTTCGATCGTCTATTTTTTATTAAAAATTTCTTTTCATTTTGCACTCTAACGGCTTAATTAAAACTGTATGATTGTCTGATGTCTTTCATTTTTAATTATTCTATTTCTTGCTAGAAATTGATTTTGTAGTTTTTTTTACATGATATACATAAATTAATTGCTGTTTAATTTTTTAGAATTTGATACCTTATTTTAATTCTCTAGATAACTTGTGTTTATAAAATGACCAATTTTGATGTTGACTATTCAAAGGTTTTATTTAATTTTTTTAAATTTTTATAAATAATTTTGTTAGGGACAAACAGTTGTAGTAGGCAAAAACAAAATAACGGCGAGTCAAGTTGAATTTGCCACCGACAAGGATGGATTGCTAAGCTTAGCAGATATCAAATGTTTCTTCCCAACTGCATTTGGACTTTACTACCTAACGGAGCTCGGAAGAAAGCATGTTCTCAGGTTTCTATTTTTTAATATTATATTAGGTGTAGCATTCCTCCCATATCTTTTTTATTTGTTTTGGTGACAATTTGGGGTACTCAAAGATTTGTGGGTTACTATTCTAGGTTAGGTAATTATGGAATTGATAAATTGGTTAAAGAATATATTTTTAATCTTACGTAGAAATAAGTTAATTAAAAATTTATATATTTAACCCGTCCTTTTCAATTTAATTTGTTGAATTAGATATGGTTCCGAACATATCGCTATTCTCACAAGCTTTCTTGACCTTAACTGTTGTTATTAAAGCTCAGACCGGTCTCTAATAATTATTTTGGGTTGTTTATGGAAATGTTTTCCCGACCTTTCTTTGCGGTATACTAAGGGTTTTCATCGATATATTTCCACAATGAATTCCTCTTACACTTACATCACTATTTTATTAGTTCCATTTATATTTACTTTAATATTTTAGTATGACAGACGACCGAAAAAAGTTTCTTCCTCCACCATCTGGATGAGAGCATAAAGGTTTTTTAAATTATAATTCTATTTTTTTCAGTGTTCGAGGTCATCGTTAGCGATCAAAAGCCAACTCCGTTGATGCTCAAAATCCAAGAAGGTTTCCCATTTATTATTTTTCGACTTGAAATTTGGTCCAATATAATTTAGCCTCCTTAACTTTAAAATTTGTCCTAATCAATTTTGGGGATATTCCTGACCAATAAACTCGATAATTTTCTCAAAAGTTGGTGATTTCGTATTATTTTAAGTATTCAAATGATTGTTTGGTTGAAATCTAATTTTTTTTTCAGATCTTAAAGCTGATTTGCAAAAATTAGATGATAAGATTGTGGCAGTTGAAAACAAACTTGTGACACTTGAGGATAGACTCTTGAAGGCAATTGTTGATAAGAAGACTCACTACATGGTGGTAATTTTATTTAATAGAATATGCAAAAATACAGTCGAATTGCATTATGCCAAGTCCTCTGGTAATAGTCTAGTCCATTCAGATCATTTAGCTGAGTAAAACTTCTTTTTTAGCGTAAAAATACAGGCACTATATTAAACCAGTGTTTCCGCAATTTTCTCCGTAGCGCAAACGTTTTGTATTTAATTATATTATATTATAAACAAAACTAGTTACTCAGTTTTTAATTAATGCGCATTTTTAAGTACGTCCTTATAATAGCTCTTAAAACTTAAATAAATAAAAACTTAAGTTTGTAAAATATTATATAAATTTTTTCTTTTAGTTTCCAACATTTGAAATGCTCAAATCTGACTTTTTAAAATTCAAAGAAGTTGTCCTTGGATTGAAACAAAATTTCAATTTATCAAAAAAACAACATAAAAAAAGTGAAAATTTGTTAAATGAATGTTTACTTAAAAATTCAAATGAAGAAAAAAATGAAAAAAAATTAGAAGCAGAAAAAAAGAGAATGATTTATAATATAAAAGATTTTGGAAAATTAAACTTAAGTTTATAAACTTAAACTTTTTTAAGTTTATTTTTCTCATCAAAAATTGTTTTACTTAAATTATTTCCTTTTTAGAAACGAATGAAACAATTGTTTGTTTCCTTAAATTGTCTAGACAATATTTTTTTCTTTTCTCATTAAAATATTAATTGGAACTGTTGGATTTTTTTGAAAAATTTTTTTTCTAATCTCCTTATTAATTCTGAAAAATTAACTGATCCTTACGATTACGTTGGAATGTTTATTTTATTTTTTTTATTAAATTTTTAAAATTTTAGACTGAATAAAAATGTCAGATTTTATATTATGGGGGTAATTATTATTCTATCACTTAAACACATGTTTTAATCAACACCTTTGTGATTTTACTTCCCAGCCCACGGTTTTATATTTTGTCACAAAATTATATTTTTAGCATTTTTTATTTTCCTTTATCTTAGACTTAATTTACTACATATTTAAAATAATTAAACAACTGTTATGGACCAAAAAACATTTAAAAAGCCTAAAAATAATATAAAAACACAAATTTTTATATTTTAATTTAATAAGTAAAAAATTCTTTATTCATTTTTTAATTATAAAAATTATGAATTTTGGGACTAGTCCAACACCCAAATTTTGTCATGTATGCCGAACATGGATTGGAATATTCGAAGAAAAAGTACAATGTGAAAAGTATACTAGTAAGTTTTATTTACAATTAAAATTGAAACTAAGTTTTATAAAATAAACTTTAAACGCAGAATTTATTAAATAAACCTAAAAATCAGAATTTCATTCAAACTTACCTCCTTTATTCTCATTATTTCTATATATAACCAGAATTAAATTTTTCAGTGCACAAAACTTGTTTTAAATGTGCTGTGTGTGATTGTCAATTAGAACCTGGAAGTTGTTCTAGAGATGATGGTTTAACAAATTTACAATTTATGTGTAACATTCGTTCACCTATCTGGTTTTGTTCTTTGCACATGATGCTTGGTTCTGGTGAGAAATATCAAGCATTGAGGCAAAAATATGCTAAAGTATAATAATAAATAAAATAATTAATTAATTAATTTCATTTTTTAAGATTAAATAATAATATATAAAAAATTGTTTATTTCATTATTCTTTTTGAGTGAAGATTTTCTCGATTTTAAATCCTTAAATAGACTAAAACATTCTAAATTATAATTCTTTCTTCTGAAATAATTTTTAAAAAACATATCCCATTTATTATAAACGTTTCACAATTACAAATACAAAGGTAAGGTTTATTTAATAATCAAACTTAAATATAATAACAAATAAAATACGGAGAAACACAAATAATGTAAAAATACATAACAAGTAAATTCTGAAAAAGTTTTAAACATGTGAATAAGAAAATAAACTTTCCTTACAATAGTCTCAAGTTTATTTAATAAAAATAAACTTGGAGGAAAATAAAGTTGATTTTCTGATTTATTTATTTTTAATTAATTTATCCTACTACACCTCCAGATGATTGGTCATACCCCCCTTGTTTGGTCCATCTCTTTTATTTCTCAAATTATTTTCATTAAAAATCTTCCTTGTTCATGTCCCATTCCTCTCATACTAGGGCCTACAATTTTTAGAGAATTTATTAAGTCTGAATTAATTGCTTCACTATTAATAACAATAAAAATATTTAAAAATAAAATAATTAAAGAAAAATAAATTAAAGGAGAATTCATTTTAAATATTTCAAAAAAATTTTTTATTTTTAATAATAAATTAAAAAGAATTTTTTAACTTTAAATATACCTATATATTTTAATGTTTAACCTAAAAATCTTTTATTTGAACAACAATAAAAATAAATAAACTTTAACCCAAAGTTAGGCCTATTTTTTAATATGTACTATTATTTTTATGATTTTTTAGAAATATTATTTGTGAACAAAACTCTAAATATTAAACCTCGTCATTTTGTATTTGTTTAAGTTTTTTTATTAACTTAAAAAAAAATTTGGCTCGGAATAAAGAAAAGATTTTTAATTAAAAATATTTATCCAAAAAATTTTTTCAAAGCAATAAAAAAAATATAATTTTAAATAAACTTGAAGAACAGAAAACAGTCCAGTCTAGATTCCCCTTTATTAGAAAACAATTTAAAAGTGCATGCTTAATCAATTTTTAAGAATGATAGTAAAATAAAAATGTTTAAAAGTTTCAAGTCTACAAACTTAATTTTATTTTCCAAAATTTAATAAATATTAATGTTATTTAAAATAATTAAATTTTATTCAGAATAAAAAAAAAGAAAAGTATAATTTGAAAATAAATATTTAATCAATAAAAATAGATTTTCCAGAGTTGAATAAAGCTGGACATGATTTGAATGGATTTTAGTAATCCAGCCAGGAATTAATCAAAAGATTACAAAAAAAGAATTCCGGATCGGACTTAAATAAAAATATAACTGGATCCAGTTCCGGAATTTAGTTAATAATTTAAAGAAATGAATAAAATTGTTATAAAGAACACATTACAATTTATGGATAGTTGAATAATGTTATAGAAATGTCCATATATATAACAAAAACAATATCAAATACTTAAAAAACAATTATTACGGATAATAATAATAAACTTAAAAATAAGTTTAAAAATTTTTAAAATATATCTCTAAACATTTTTAATTCCTTTAACTATTCTTTTTATTTTATTATTCTCTTCTTCCTCTCTAAATTTTTTTTTCAACTTCTTTTTTTTAATTTTCAATTAACTTTCAGTTGAAAAAGCCTCAATTTTTTTAGATTGTTTTTTTAGCAAAATGAAAAGTTGTATTAAACCAAAAAAGTTTATGAGCACATAAAATGGAAGAAACTAAAAGAAAAATAATAATAATAATTAAGTTTACAAACTGAAGTTTTATTTAAATTATATATTATTTATTGTTGGCTTTTTATAAAAATTTTATCCTATCAAATATGGTAAAATAAACATATTAAAATTAATTACTAGTTAATTTACAATGTTTTAAACAATTTAATAAAACTCAATACAAAATAACAAAATTTGTAAGATTATTAATTTAAAATATTTTTTAGAAAAAAGAATTAAGAAAAAAAAATTAATAAAATAATTCTAAAAATTGTTAAAAACTAAATGAAAAATATTCATAAAAAACGTATATGTCAAAAAAATATAAATATTTTTTAAAATATAAATTTTTAAATTTGAAAAAAAATTTGTTAATTATCAAACAAATTCAGTAAAATTTCAATTCAATTTATAGAGGTTTGGCTATAAAAAGGCGAAAAGTTGCATAATTTGTAGAAGTGCATCAACTTTACATAAAATTTTTAGAACAGTTTTCCTAAATATCACCAATAAAATAATCACTTGTGTTGAAATAAAATCTTTACTATTAACAAAAAATTTTAAAAAATACTTGGTATATATGAACAACACAAATAATTAAATATTGATTTCATGTTTTTACCTCAAAATTTAAAATACATAAAAAATGAGAAAAAACGGAGGAAAACTCAAAGGATCTGTTTAAAATATTATTTAAAAAACTTTTATTACAAGACAAAATATTTAAAATGTATATATGAATTTGCCAAAAATCTTTAAAAAATAGAAAAATTGCTAACATAATTAACTATAATTTATAAAAAAAATTTTAAGTCAAATAATATAGAAATTAGCTAATAATTTATTTAAAGTTAAAATTAAAGATAATTGAAAATATAAATATAAGAATTTTTTTAAAATAAATTTTAAAAGATAGTTTATCCTTTATAATGAAAAATGTCCGCAAGTCTTTGTCCGCAAATGTTTATTATTTATTTTGGATAATAACATTTATAATTGTAATATATTCATACTTTGTTCGAAAAATAATAATAAACATCTATTTTCAAATTAATTTTTTTTTCAATTAAAGATAATAAATTTAAGTATCTATTTATAAAGATTATATTTTTTTATTTATTTATTTTAAAATTACTGTTTAAGTAAAACATATTTTTATTTCTTTTGTAAATCTAAAATTTTTAATTTTTAAAGTTAAAGAAAATACAATCTACTATGTTATGAAGGGGATAAACTATCTTATAAAAAACATACAACAAAATCCTGAGAAATTAATAAATTTTTTGTCTGAGATTTAAAAATAAAATTGAAAGAATTTGAATAATAAAATACTTAATGTCAATAAAATATTCAAATAATAAAAATTATAATAAATTAAAATTTTAGGTCAATGTAATACTTATTATAAATTATTTTATCTTAATTCTAGTTTTTAAATGATTTGTAAATTTTGCCACCAAAAGTAGAAACCATACAAACTGTTGAAGAAACCAGTGCAAAAAGCTTAAAATAATTAGGGTTGCTTGACTTTTTATTTTCGGAAATTATATAAATCTCTTCAGGTGTCTGTGATAAAGACCACCCTCCGGTTAAAAAAAATCTGATTAATAGTAATAAGAGAAATGT
The DNA here is from genome assembly GCA_036172905.1 of Meloidogyne graminicola. NCBI lineage: Eukaryota > Metazoa > Nematoda > Chromadorea > Rhabditida > Meloidogynidae > Meloidogyne > Meloidogyne graminicola. Next base: position 2,186,447 of record JARPZY010000004.1, read on the forward strand.
CACAAGAGCTGGTTATTGTTGAAATTGTTAAAGTGCCAAAATCATTAAAGTGGTTTTAATCACCGACGCCATGAAGAGAATTATATAATCAGAAAAACAAAAAGGCATGCAATGGAAAATTATTAAAAACAAATCTAATGAACGGGGCAACAATAAATAAAAATTGCTTAAATCTTTCACAAATATTTTTATATTATGCGGCCATAAAATTTACCACTGTTATATGCATATATAATCAGGGAGTTTATCTAATTAATTTAAACATACATTTATCCAATATCCACGACTATCAGTAATAGCAGCTAGCATCTTGTCTTCCATTTTATCAAGTCGTTTTTCAATAGCAAGCACCGATTCATTCAACCGTTTTTCTAAATGGTCTACTCCTAAAAATGTTGATTAATTTTTATACACTTTATACATTATTAACCCTCCCTATAGAAAAACATTTCAAAAAATTAGATGTGGTGATTTATTTTAGTTAGGATTTCCACATAGTGGTGTTTGAATATCATTACTTAAATCAGTTTGATATTTTTTCATTAAATAGACAAAAGTCCGCAAATTTGACCCTCATGTAATACATAATATGTTTTATTTTAGTTCCCTTTATATATTTTATAAATAACCATTGGAGATTAATACTTGCGGACAAAACTTGCGGACTTATGTGAAATTATTAATTTAGACAATTACTGATTTTATTAGCCAAAAATATGGAAATATATTCTTGTGATAAAATGGCGAATTAAGTGAAATACTTGTATGGGCCAAAACCCACAATAAGTAAAAAATTCCCTGGACATTACAAAATAACCTCCTAAATTTAACTAAAAAATACAAACTTAATGAAAGTTCAGTTGTTGAAGAAATCTTTGTGGAGGGAATAGTTATATACTCTAAAATAAAAAAAAATGATAAAAATTAAATTATAAAAAAACCATAATTAATCCAGCCGTTTGGCGGAGGTTCCAGCATATTATTATCATTTATACTTAAAAATTTTAATTATATTCTTTAAAGTCAAAGCACATATCCTATTATTTTATAACAAAAAATTAATAGTATCCTAGAGACGAAAGCAGTATAAAAATATTCAGACTAAAAAGATTTATCGATTCTCTGTATTTTGGACTAAAAATTTCACTTAGATATTGACAAGACTTGGGTAATAATTGTGTAAAGGCTCTTTTTGGTGAAAATAAGGTTCCTATTTGAAGTAAAGGTACAAATCAAAATAAAATCTCTCCCTAGAATCCACATTTGTCATTAATGTAAATTCCAAATAAAAACCTCTAATAAAAAAAAAATAGAAACCTAAGTTGAAGGAAGTACCCAGTAGATGTATTACACTTCAGACCTACAGCGTCAGGAAAAGACAATGAGACAGATTTCAATGGTAGAAGACCTTCTTCTGTGGTCCGAATCAGAATTTTTCTTGTTTCCTTTTCATTTTTGACTAGTACATAAGACTTCTTATAAATATAAATAAAACTTTAGAAAATTAAAAAAAAACCTGAGAGGGAACCTCCTGAGAAGTCAAAAGTAATGTATTCCAAAAAAAAACCAAACCCAAACAAAATTTGGATAACAACATGTTTTATAAGTAAATTTTAATTTAGTTTAGTTAATAAATTCCAATGAATAATTCTCTATTGATTTTAGGAGAAGTGGTGGTCGAACCACTTGTCACTAAAACATTCGTCACTAAACCTTTTGTCACTGACCTTTCGTTACGAAACCTTTTGTCAATGATTAAAAGGAAAGAATTTAGTCGAAGAAGTTTATAATCGGAAAATTACATTTTTTTAGTCCTTAATAATTTTTCTATCAAAAATATTATTTCATGTTTTAAGCATCAAGAATATTTAATAACTTATTAAAAACTTGTTAAAAAAATTGCATTCTTTACAACCTTAATTCTAAATAAATTAACTTGAATTACAAGCATTATTTATTAAATAAAAATCCCGAACGTTCAAAAAACCTGGATTCGGGACCTGTATCTCATAAATGCCAACAATAAGGAAATTAAAAAAAACTTATTCGACCTACATTAGTCTTTATATGTACTCTCAAGTTAATAATAAATGTAAAATTTTTTATTAATTTATTCATAAATATTTAAAATATTACAAATAATTAATTTAAAATATAATTTATAACCGTTGTACAAACAATTGTTTTTTAACAATAAAAATAATCAATGCAATAATAAATAAATTCCAGGATATTTTTTGAGCAGAATTTGATATTCTTTTGTTCTTTTCAATTTCTTCATCCATATGTTCAATATTAACGACTGCCTCTATTTCGGCATTTTGACCTTTTTCTGGAGTGCGAGATTCGTTGTTTGGATTTAGGGCAATTACTAGACCACCACTATCGTCTGTAAAGCCAACCTTAAAATTTCAAAAAGGTCAAAATGTTCAGAAAGGGACATTTTAATCAAATTATAATTTGAGACTCTAATGAACCTAATTATTTTCATTTTTAATATTTATAAATTACCTTTGCTGGGTCACTGGGGACACAATTATAAGTGCCTGCAATTCTAAGTGTATAAAGTCCTTCTCGACATACACAAACGGTTCCATTACATTTTGAATCGAGTAGACATTCTTGATCTTTATCGCAACTCTGACCTATTTAAAAACTAGTCTTTAATTAATAATAAATGGAATTCTATGAGACTTTAATAGTCCTAATACATCTTTTTAAAAATATTGAGACTCTAATGAACCCAAATTTTATATTTTTAAATTTATTTAAAAATCAGACTCTAATGACCCTATAATATTTATTGAACTTTTTCTAATTATATTCTTAAGCTAACTTACCAGGAAAAGCAATTTGAGCATCTCCACCAATTGCTCCATCTACTCTACCAAATTCCCCTCCATTATCATTTTCATACAAATTCTGTAGATTAGGTAATTCATTTCTTAAAAAATTTTAAAAAGAAAAATTTAATTAAAAAAAAAATTAAATTTTACTCATTAAACGGTTCTTCCTTTCCTCTATCCATTTCCCAACCAACAAAGCGTTGTTCGTTCATATTAATATTATTTAACCATTCAATTAATGGAGAATAATATTCAAGTAATGGGGAAGCATCTTTTTTTAAAAAATATTTTTTTTTTTCAAATTTTTTAAAATACTTAAAGTTCGAGTTCCTGTCATTTTCTCAAATGAATCTAACCAAAAAACAGAACCACCATTTTTTATTGCATCGTGAACATCCTTTTTAAATAGAATTAATTTTACAGCTTTTTTAAAACTTTAATTAAACTTTATTTTTTAAAAAAGCTACTAGTTGGCGTAAAGAATTTATTAATTATTATTTACCTTCATTGACTCTTTTTCTGGTAAACATCCTTGACTTAATTTATTTTTACACAATTTTTTTAATATTTGAAATTGTGCTATATAAGCAATTGTATCTCGAGTAGCTGGGGCATGTAATTGAGTTATTATTGGTGAAGCTATTGGATCGTTTTCTATTGCTATTGGATCGGCCATTGAAGGGGCCATAATTCCTTGGTATATTTGCCTTAAAAAATCAGAATTTTTCAGAAAAAATCAGAATTTTTCAAAACAAAATCAGAATTTTCAAAATTTACCTCAGCTTCCACCACTCCTCTGACCAATTTGAAGATGTTATACTTTCATTAAAAACGGCATACCTCCATTTATCTAATTAAAAATAATTAATTTAATTAATTAACTAATTCCCTAATCAAACCAGCAACAATAGCCATAGGTAATTTAACAAATTCCTCAATAGCCTCCTTATATAATTTATTTATTTCTGCTGATTCACTTCTTTCAATTCCATCATTTAATAATTTAAGGGAACGTAAATAATCTAAATTACGTGCTACTACACTGAAAGCCCCGGCTAATGCAGAGCTTAGACTAAAAAATTAATTAATTAATTTAAAAAATATTTATTTACCTTGGATTAGGTGCATCTCTTAAAAGAATTGGTTGATGTCTTGAACTATATTGATAATATAATTTAGCCATTAAACGATGAGATTGAATAAATTCCTATTAAATATTTATTTATTTTTAAATTTTATTTTAATTACCTGTTCACTAAGCTGACCGCATACTTTTATTCTATAGTCATCTTGACCATTCATCTGTAAGTAAAAGAAAAGTTTTAAAAATCAGAATTTTGATTTTATTTTAGTTAAAATCAGAAAAAGTTTGAAATTCTGATTTACTAAAAATAAGAACAATCAGAATTTTGAACAGAATAAATCGGAATTTTGATCAGAACTAATCAGAATTTTGATCAGAACTTATCAGAAGACCTCAGCATTTAAATCAGAATTATAAATTAACCATGTCATATGCAGTAGCTGGATTGCAAATCATTTCCTTAGCCCAATTTCTCTTAAAAACAGAATTTGTCCAAAAGGAACGGGGTAAGCGTTCAAAGCCCAGATATTTCATAAAGCGATAGACCTGAAAAAAAAATTATTAAAAAAAAAAAAAATAATTTTTACACACCTTAGAATACATTAATCGAACAGTATAATTTTGTGAATGAAAAGAATTTAATAATTCATTAGAAATTCTTTCTTCATCCAATGCTAATATTTCATCAGAGAATGGTTTAGTTTGTTCATAATAAGCTAACCAATTATCACCATTTGAACTTTTTAATAAATGTATTGGAATTGGGCCATTTTTGGAGACAAAACCAGCCTTTTGATTCTAAAAAATATTTTCAATTTAAATTTTTAAAATTTAAATAAATTTACTTCCTCTCCTCCCTTCTTTGAATGTAATGCAGCCAACCTTGCTCTAAAATAAGCATGTAATTGTTGATAAAATGGTTTTATTTGATCATAAATAATATTTAATTGTTCTTCCAAGTCTAATTGACGTTCAGGGTAAAAACCATAATTTTCAGGTGATTCGTAAACTGCACGCCACATTTCGCCCAAATTTTGGAAGGAATTTAATTTTGCTCCTTAATAAAAAATACAATGATTTTATCTAATAAATATTCCGGAAAATAATAAATTGTATATAAATAATATTATTTCCGGAAAACATATTCGCAAATAAAATTAAAAATATTATTTCAAGTTTTAAACTATGTGTTTTCCGGAAGGATAGTTTTACAATAAATAAACCTTTTCCGGAATAAAGTTTAAAAAATAAATTAAACTTCAACACCTTTATTACTCATTTGAACAAGTTGGGAATAACTTGTTTTTAGGTTAGTCCCTATTGCTAAACGCCATTTTTGCCATAGATCAAGACATTGTAGTGCATCGGCTCCAGGTGTATTCAACACCGAAGGAATATCAGAAAAGCGTAAAAGGCAGGCCGTTTTGTCGCCACCCATAGGAGCTAAATTATTAATTAATTAATTTAAAATGCTTCTGTTTTACCTTTTCCAGGTTCACCACACAATTGTGTATGTATAAATTGTTGATTTATTGAAAGTAAGATTTTATTATATTCATTAAAGTCTTCAGTATTTAAAGCATTCATTCCCTGTTGTGATAACACAGAAAATTGAATTCTCTCAAGAGAGCCATAGGGAAATATAGTCGAATTAAATTGTAATGCTTGTAAAGCTGTTGCTTTTAAGAATGCTCGGCCAACCTTTTTTTTTTAAATTTACTTTTAAAATATTTTTAAAAAATTTTAAAATTCAGAAAAAATAATTAGAATAAACAAAAGAATTATTTTTAAAGTTTTATTACATCTTCAGCTTCATCCAAGTTTTGTTTTAATGAAATTGATGCTGCAGTAAAATAATTCCAACCTGCCAAAGCTATTTGATGCAAAACTTTTTGAAGCTCTATTGAATAACCTTCTAACCATTTTCTTGATAAATCCGGATCAGTAATTGAATTAAAAGGCTAAAATTAAATTAATCGGACGTTTCAGTGCCAAAACCTTTAAATTTTCCACTCTCCAATAATCGCTCGAATTAATTAAAGCTTGTGCTTCTTTATTTAATTTTTCATTATTATTAACTTGTTTCTCTCCTTCATTAGATATTGTCCCCTTGTTTAAAAAATTATCAACAAGTGATTGAATAACCTTTAATTTTTTAAAATTAATTTTCCCTCTAAACACAATAGGTACTTTCCCATTATGCCGACAATGTCCGCAACTTTTTATCCGCAAGGTTACAAAATTTATTTTCTCAAACGCCTTGCGGATAAAAAGTTGCGGATACTGTCGGTATAACGGAAAAGTACTAAACAATTAATTTACGTCATTATCAACGTCATCAGGTTTGGATGACTCTTGTTCTAAAGCTGCACCATAATCCTCTTCACTAACAACATCATCGATAAATATTTTGCTTTGTTTATTTGCTTCATCATTTGCTCGAATAAATATAGAGAAATACGTTAAGAATAATAATTTAGTTAATAATAAAAATATTAAGGAAATATTCATCGTTTTTTGCTAAGAAAATAAACTTGAAATTAAATAAAGTTTCAAGTTTGTAAAAATAAAAAAAAGGCTACAACTTTAAAAAAAAATAAACTTGAAACTTTCCGGAAAATAAACTTGAATTTAGTAAAAAGAAAATACTCAAAAACAGGAAAATAAACTTAGAACTTAACCTGGTTTTTTCCGGAAAATTATTTGAAGAGCTTTCTAATAAATAAACTTGAAAAAAACATAACGAATTATTATTTAAATTGCCCTAATTCTTTAAAATAATAATATTACATTGAAAATGTGCTTATGTTCCTAAAAAATAAATTATGCGAAAAAATAAAGGTGAAAGTGAATGGATTGAAAATTTGCGGAAGAGAAGATCGATTTGCTAATAATAAATTTTTTATTTAGAAAATGCTAAAAAAAAGTTTTTTTAATTTTAGAAACTTAAATTACGTCGAAAATAATAAAAAAGCTTGTCTTCCCTAAGCTAATAAAAAAAATTAGGCGTAAAAAAATTAAATTAATTATAAAATTTAATTTAAATTAAAAACTATTCTCATTTAAATATTAAATCGCTATTTTTCAGTCGATAAATTAAAACGGTTCAAAAAATCATTTCTTTAACGAATGCTTTGAATGCCGTTTATTCTCGTGCTGCTCTATTTGTCACTCAAATAAATCGACAAATCCTAAATATTGCTCGCGGAGATGATGAAGAATAAAAGAAAAAAATAATATAACGGGGAAGACTGGATTTTTGGGATTTTGAGGGGAGAACGGGTGCGCAAAACTTTATGCGTTTTTGCGTCTTAAGTTTTGTATTAATTTATAAATAATTTTAAAAACTTGGAAAAATATTTTATTTTAGGAAAAGTAAACTTATTTTCCGGAAAAGTTTGTAATTTTTAAATAATTTAATAAAAATTAAAAAAACTTTATTGCGCACATCCAAAATCATGAAACAATAAAAAAATAAAAGAAAAAGGATTAAATGAATAAATTTTGGTGTAGGGAATGCGATAATTTATGTATTAATAAAAAAAATAATTAAATACATGTTCAATGATTAGAATTAACATGAAAAGACTAATATAAATTAAAATAGTTTAAGAAATGTATAAAAACTTGGAAAATAAACCTAAAACATCTAAAAAAACTTGAAATAGTTAAGAAAACAGAATAAAGTGTTTCAGAAAAATAAACTTGCAACTTGTAAAGAAAATATAAATAAACTTTCCGGAAAATAAACTTTAATAATTCCGGGGAAATAATCTAACTAGGACTAATAAAGAAAACGATTGTTTTGCAGCTTTCTCATTCATAGTTATTCTCTGGGAAGCGAACTGTATCGTTTACTTTCTCCTTAAAAATAATTAATTAAATTAAAAGGAATTTATATTGTTACCATTATTCTTTTCTTTGCAATTTTAGGTTCTTTTAACAACATTTCTTTTAATTTAACTAGCCATTTTGCAAATTCACTACCCTCAATATCTTTACCATATTTTGTTAATAAAATCTCATAGAAATGGCCAAAGAAACGATTAATTTGTAAATTTTTCAATGTTTTTGACTCTTTTGTTTCTTCTTCAACCTTCTTCTTTGCCTAAATTATTTAAAATTAATTTTAAAATTAATTAAAACCTCTTCCAAAATGGCTATCATTTGATGATATGTTGCACCCAAAAAGCCTCCAATATAATAAAATAAATTAAAAATGCTTCCAAAAATTAATTCTTTAACATTTTCCAATTTATTATTTTTTGAAATTTTTTTAAAAATTAAAAGTGGATTTTTATGTATTAAATTGATATCACAAACATTATTAACTGTTTGTTGTATTCCAAATGCACTATTAACCAAATAAGGTTGTTTAATAAATGGGCTAAATGTCATTCTAACTACTTGTTTTATTAACTCACTTAAAAATTAAAGAGAAACATTAATTTTGTAACATTTTTAAGCTTGAACTTACACTTGATCATTTTCAAGAATAGACTTAATTACAACATTTTCCAACTTTTTGACCAAACCATTTAATAAACAATCAGAAACATTAATTTGTAATCTTAAAAAATTCTTCAACTTAGCTTCATTTTCTAAAGAAGAAAAAAATAAGTTTCCTTCCGGAACGGAATTTTTAAGTTTATTTTCTGCTTCCTCTCTCAAAGTACTTGAAATTGACCAAAAACTTAAAAATAAGAAAAAGTTTAATTTTGCTTCAAAATCTTCAATTATATTATTATTATTATTCTGATTAATATCTTGAATATAATGTAAATGTTTTTGTAATTTTCTTGAGTTAAAACGTTTAATTATTGCAGCAAAATTATTTCTTAAACGATTACTTTCTTCCTCTCCATTTTTGTTAATAATTAAATTAATTTTTTTAATTAAATCTTTCACTGATTTTTTGCTTGAAATCTTTTAGGAAAATAAAAATTAATTTAAAATAAAAAATTAATTTTAATTATAAGTAAAAATTAGCAACTAAAGAAATTTTTGAAATTAAATTATTTGTATAAAATGAAAATTAATTAAAAATTAATATTTTAGACTAAAGAAATTTTTGTTAATTCAAAATATTTACCATCTTCTTGACAAAATTTTGCAATAATTCAAACAGTTCGGTACTACTCATTGAAGGACCTTGAGGGCAAAAAGAGTCAAAAACTCCATCCTTTACTTCCATTAAAATTTTAACTAATTTTTCATTGTCAGAAACTTCAGCAGTTACAATAGCTTTTTGCTTATTTGCTTCAGAAGTTGGTTCATTCTCTTCAGAATTTTCTACAGTATTCTTTTCAACCTCCAAATCCTCTGGATTGCCAAAAACTTTGTCTTTTGGCATTTTGTCATTTTTTTCAAAAATAGTTTTTAAAGAATTTTCATCATCCAAGAGTGAACTTAAAACAATTAAAATTTGTTTTTGGGCATATTTGAATGGTTTGAGAATTTCTTCGTTATTTTCTTTATATTCAATTTCCACACTTTTGCTTCCATTGTCAAAATTTCCATTATTTTCAATATTATTAGCATTTGAATTTTCATTCCGAACAAGGGAAAGATCTTCGGCTTCTGCTTCATTCAGATCGCTAGTCTTAAATTATTTTAAATATTTTTAAGGAAATTTTATAGAAAATGAAAATCTACTCTCTTTCTTTTACACACTATTTTCATTTCTCTAACCCTATAAGAGAAAAATGCTAATTTTTTTATATCTTTTTAAAGAATGGGCCTTTTTTAATAATTTTGGTATCATTCGAAAGAGCAGAAAATTAGCTATCAGATAAAATTAAATTTGTTTTTTATTTTATATTAGAAAATAAATTTACATTTGAAAGGGAGTTAGTTGAAGAAGAAGCAGATGGTGTAAAAGGATAGGGAGGAGAATAAAGATCTTCCTCATTATTTAACTCATCAATTTCATTCCCATTTATTTTTGTAACATTTTCTTCTGAAACCCCATTTCCCTTTTCAATAATTGGTGTTGCATTAACACAATAAATAATTGAAAACCAAAGGCAAATTAACAAAACAAAGTTAAATTGAATTAAAAGGCAATTTGAATATTTCATTTTTTAAAGAGAAATTTTCTTTATAATTAAAATTAATTTATTGACTATGCAAAAGCTCCTTTCTTTTATATACCTAAAGTAAGCGTTGACTTTTCTCTATATTTGCACTTTCAAATTTAGCTAGCGGAAATACTTTAAGCGGAACATTTTTTAATTTCTTTATTTTTTCGAGTTTGCACTTTATTTCCAATATATTATAAGTAAAATAGCAAAACTCAATACACATGTTTATTTATGTTAACTTTGATTCGCAAACTAGTTGTACTTTTGGAATTACTTATTTTGCAAACTTAAATAACTATAAAAAAAAAGTTTTCCATTTCTTAAGTTTGAAGAGTAACTTTCCGGAAACTTAACAAAAGAAATAGAGGATTTTATATAAAACATTTTCCGGAATCCGGAGACGAACTTTCGCATTTTCCGTTTTAAAAGTTTTATACTTTTCCGGAAACATGACTCTTTATCTTTTTGTTATAATGCTTCCACTCTTTGTTTCTTAATTTTCCGGAAAACTTAAGTATTGAGTTTAGTTTTTTTATAGTCAATACATTAAACAAGCTTCCGCCATGCTATAAAAGTGCAATTATTTATAAATTAATTAAAAGTACAAGGCCCACGTGTAGAGATAATTCGGCATTTTCTCTTTTTAATTTTAAAATAAATAATTATTTAATTATCTTCACTAAATGATTAATCATTGGAAAAAAAAATTTAATTAAATTTAAAAATTTAACACAACTTTCTTTTATCAAGTATTTTAAACGTTAAAAGCACTAAAACTAAAGAAAAAATATTTAAAAAAATTAGAATAATCTACGAGAGTAGAAAGAAAGGTGCAATTAAATATGTATAAATTGTTTTTCTTTTAACTTTTGTTTTTCTTCACAAAAAAGCATTAAAACGGAATGTTTTTTTGTTTGCTTCAATTCTCTCTTTTTGAATATATTCTTAAATTTATGTAAAAATAAAATTTATTTTTAATTAATTAAATTACCCTTCACTGAGCACCAGAAGGTCCTTGATCATGTTGTCCTTGACCACGTCCTCTACCCCGACGAGTACGTGTTCCTCCTCTAGTGCGATCAGTTCGTCCTCTAACGCGGCGTGTTCCACTACTGCCCTCTTGTGGTTGTTGTTGAACAATTTGTGTTCCTTAAAACTTATTTAATTTTAAATATTTATATACCAAAATTTATCATTCCTTGTTGAGGCATTGCAAAACCTGATTAATTTAAATAAAAATTAAAGCAATTTATTACCTCAACTTAGAAAATTTAATTAATTACCTTGATTTTCGGTCATCTGTTGAGGGACTTCTCCGCCACTTTGAGGTTGTCCCTGAACAATTTGTGTTCCTTAAAACTTATTTAATTTTAAATATGTATATACCAAAATTTATCGATTCTTGTTGAGGCATTACAAAAACTTTTTAATTTAGATAAAAACAATTAAAGGTATTTATTTCCTCAATTTAAAAAATTTAATTTCCCACAATTATTTATTACCTTGATTTTGAATCATTTGTTGATGAACATTATAAGCATATTGATAGATTGAATAAAGATTTTGTACAATTGCATTTAAGGTGTTTCTATAGGAGGTTCCTTGTGAAACGAAATAATTAAATATTGTCATTAATTCTGCATTAGCTTTTTGACATAATTCAATCTAAAGAAGTTTAAGAAATTAAATTTTTAAATAAAAAAAAACGTTATCGAATAAACTGTTTTAATAGTCCATTTACCCTAACAAAATTCATGTTTAGACAAAAAAATAATTACCGTACCTTACTGTAAAGGTCATTTAAAAAATCATTACGTCATCAATAATAGTTATCAAAAATAGAAATTACTGTTACAGTAACCTAAAAAAGAGTTTTTATTACCGTGTGTGCATCTCCTTGTGGATTATTTCTCTCTTCATTAATATTGTTCTGAAAAATAATTAAATTATTTTTAAATGATATATTTATTTACCAAGTTAACATTTTGCATATTTAGATTATTATTTATTTGCTCTTCAATATTTACTATTAATCCCAAAAAATGTTTATACGAATAAACCAAATTATCAAATTGTTGTCTAATATTTGCAGGGTGTTGATGAATCGGCAGATCATGTTGTTGAACTTTAAAAAATAATTAAAATTGATGACAAAAATTTTTTCCATGTTTACATATAATTACTATAGTTCAGACGTTTTATTTAATTTTAATATTTCCAACGTTAATTCTCTAAATTTCTGATAATTAAAATCAGAATTTTTATTTTACTCTAATATATTGCTCAAAAATTCTGATTACTAAACATTCTGATTTCTTAAGAAATGTTAGATCAGAAAATTGAGTAGTGTACCTATAAGACTAAAAACTTAAGTTTTTGTCAATAATAAAAACATAAAATTTAAGTGTTTTTGGTTGTTTGAAATGTTATGTGTTTTTAATGTTTTTGTTTAATTAGAATTCAAATAATCAAAACCTATTACTTTAAAATTAAATTCTTCAAATCATTAAAAATATTTTACTATTTTTAAAATTACCTGGAAGATAATTAGGAATATTTTGAAGAGGAGGATGTCCACCTACATAATTGAGTAAATTTCTAATATTCATCATCAATGCCGTAGCATACTTTTAAAAATTACTTTTTTAAATTTAATATTTTTAATTAAATTACATCAACATTTCCTACATTTCCCTGTTGTGAGCCTTCTCCAGCTTGTCGTGGAGCGGAAGAGCTTTCTCCTTGTTCGAATCTTCGTCCTGATCCAGAAGGGCCTCCCCTATTCATTCCAACAATAATTGAGAAAAGTTGGAATAAAAAGAAAAATTTAAGAATTAAATTAATGTTTTTCATTTCTTTTAATTCTAAAGAAGAGTTTGTTTTATTAATTAAAACAAAAACATTTCCGGAACAAACACATAAAAACATAAAATAAGTTTTGTATTTCAGTAAACATGTTTGTCTTTTACTTTTGTTGTTGTCTTTCATAGGGTAAAACACAAACATGTTTTATGTTACCAAGAACTAATGAAAATACAATAACTCTTAAACTTTATTTCTTAAACATGTTAGAAGGAATTAAATTATTAAAGAGAATAAATAAAGTTAATATGAATTTTATGTAAATTTGATTCTCCTTTTAAACAAACCGATGCGCGCGTTTGAATGTCAATGCTATTTACTCCCACCTACTATACGTAAATAAATTTATTAATTAAACAAAGCAATTAATACTACCAAGATTTGCACTTTAACAATTTTCCGAAAATTTGGCCACCTTTTCCTTCATTAAAAATTCTAAAAAAGGAAAATCAATTTTAAATGGCAATTCTTGACAAACGTTAATTGATTTTATCCTTCTTTTAATCAATTAAATTAAAATATTAATTAAAATTAAAATATTTAATATTTTAATTTAAATATTATTAACTAAAATAAATATGTATGTATATACTCTCAAAGGTTGGACAACAATTACCATTTAATTAATAAGGTTTATCTCTCAAAATACAAACTTAATTCCGCCTTCCTCTGTTGAGTCTGAGCGTGTTTTTTTAAATAAAGTAAAAGTTGTTATTTTTTGTTTTTAAATAAAATTTCATTTTCAACGTTTATTTTTAAATAACAACAAATTTCAATCATTCTATTACATGTAGAGATAATTCGGTACTATCTATTTTTAGTTAATTTTTATTAATTTTATTTAAAGTAAATAATTATTTCCATTAGATGACTAATCACTTCAAAAAATTAAAAATATAAATAATAGAATTTATAATTAATTTATTTATTTTAATAAAAAAAAAATAATATTTAATTAATTTTTGTTAAAAATATTTTATTTAAATTTATGCTTATTCCTTTGCTTTTATTTAAATTAATTTTTGAAAAAGTTTCAACAGAAACTAATGAAACTTTTTATAAATTTATTGAAGCAAGTAATAATGAAGTTTTACAAAAATATTTACCGTTATGGGCTTCCGGAATGATCCGGATTGAAAGGGATGGAAGTAGGTTAGTTTAAAGGAGGTTATTCTATAAAATTAAAATCTTTATAATGAATTGTTAATTTAATTTAATTTTTTGTTATTAAATAGATAATTAAATTACCTGTTTAAATAAAAATTTATTTAATTTTAGGTCAAAAAACAATAAAAGTTAAGGTCAAAAAACCCTTTAAAATGGTTACTTTCGCAGTTTTTTACCTATATATTTTTTGTTAATTAAAATAAAATTTTATTTATAATTTATTTAAATAGCTTATTTAATTCTCTATCGAATGATACCAAAAAATAAATTAAAATATTGGACCATTCAAAAGTTATACGCATGGACATATGACTACCTTTTAACCTCTTTTTAGCACAATTAATTATTTACATGGAAAAAGGCAATCATTGAATTTATATTTCAAATTGTCCCAAGCAGCAAGAAGACAAGGAGCATTTAATTTCTCAGTTTCTATAAATAATTGGGAATCTTGTTCATGTGTTACAGACAGAATTTATGAAAATTTGTTAGTTAAAATCAAAAATTTTTTTTTTTTTAAATTTTCTAAAACCTCCTAGAAATTATTTACAAAATTTCTAAAAAATTTTAAAATTTTCTAAAAAATCTAATTTACCTTTTAAAATTTATTTAAGACTTCCCTTTGCTTATAATCGCCTAAATGGTAGAGGAATTGCTCAAGAAGAAGTCGTTTTACTCTCTTGGAATTTTTGGTTAAATCAAAAGGGAGAAAAAAATTTTTATTTTTCAGGGATGATAGGACAACAATTTGAAAGTGGTTAGAATTTTAAAAAAAAATTTAAAATTTAATTTAAAAATTTTTTTAAAGTAAAAACGGCTACTTGGACAGACCTTCCAGGGATGTATCGGCGTGCAACTGTCCTTACATTTCTATCCGGAAAAACAAAAATCTTTTACGGAAAGAATAGTGCAGAATTAGACAGCAACAAAACAAGTTTTACAAATTACGGAAAAACTTTCCGGATTCGAATTATTTCACAAAAGGAATTACGTAAATTATTTACTTGGTTACCGGAGAAAATGACTGATGGGAACACTCCTTATTGTGATTGGAATATTAATATTGTAAGTATATTTTAAATACAAAAGACTTTCCGGAAAGTAACTAAAGTTTATAAAAATATTATTTCAGCCTTCTGACTTGCAATTGCTTATTCCAGTTCTTGCCTAGATAAAAGGAAATTAATTAAGTGAATAAATACAATTTTTAAAAAATTAATTTTAATTTATTTTCTCTAAAAAAATAATTCTGAAATTTAATTTAAAAGATGTTTTCGGTACTTTACCATTATACCGACAATGTCCGCAATTTTTATCCGCAAGTCTTTTGAAAAATAAATATTGTAACCTTGCGGATAAAAAGTTGCGGACATTATCAGCATAAAGGAAAAGTACCATATTTTCGAAGTTATATATTTAATTTTATTAATTTCTTCTAATTTTCTTTTCATTTTCAACTAAATTTATTTCCATTCTTTTCAATGTTGTGAAGGATCTGAATTTATTAAATAATTATTTTTTTAATTTTTATTAAGGAAGAACTTCTGAATACCTTGAAAATTCGTAAAAATCTGATTTTCTGTTGTTCCCGTTGTTTGATTATTCACATTTTGATTGGGACCTGGACAATTTAATTAATTTTATTTTTAAAAAACATTTTAATTTTTTTTATCTAATAAAAAATTTAATTTAACCTCGAATTCCAACAGAATAATTGGAAGACTGTCCCTTTTGTGAAAACTTTCCAACAGAGGGCCCAGGCATAGAAATATTTTCAAATTTTCCAACCGAAGGTTGGTGGGCTTGATGTATTGGCACTTCTTTAAACTTTCCAACTGAAGGTTTATTAAACAAATTCGATTTAGATTGGCCTTAAAATATTTAATTAAATAGAAAAAAATTTAAAAAAATGACTCTTAAATTTTAAAATTAATTTATCCAAAATGTCCGCAAGTTTTTATCCGCAACTAATAATTATTTATTTTCTTCAAAAAGATTAGAATTATTCGACGAAAAAATGTTTAAATAAACAAAAGTTCACTTTATTTTAATTTAATTTTGCTTCTTTTATATTTCAAAAAATATCAAAACTTGCGGATAAAGACTTGCGGACACGCATAGAATAAAAGATTCAAAATAATAAAAATTATATCTTCTTTAGGAATTAATTTTATTTTAAATTTAAATAAATTACCTCCTTGTTTATTTCCTCTAGGCTTCATGCAATTTGTTAAACCAAACAAAATGGACATTAAAAATAAAAGGGCAAAATTCATTGTTAAAATAAGAATTAATTTAATCGTTTAATTAAAAAATAATTAATGTTAAAATAATTTATTTAATCTTTTAAATGGTAAAGAAGCGAGCGCTTTAAATGGCAAAATCAAATAAAAGTTCCCTCTCTCCTTAGTATTTTATAATACCAAAAATAAATACATGCCCTTTTTAGACTTATCTTTTTTGTCGCCTAAAAAATATTTCGAAATTATAAACTTTCTCCATTAAATAAATCTATCACACGTTTTATTGCGAAATTAATTAAAATTATTTTTTTTTAATTAAATTGAATTTAAATACCAAGATTCTGATATTTTTATTTAATAAATACAACTTTAAAATTATTTCCTTATTTTTTAAATAATTTAATTTTTAAAAAATTCAGAAAATACTTAAATAAACCAAAACAATTGCTTTTATACCTCAAGAATAATTTAAATAACACAGAAGAATTAAAATAATTTTAAAAAAAAATGACAGTACAATTTATAAAAGAAGAAAGAAATAATAAAGTTTTTTTATTTTGTATAACATCTTTTTACTGTTAACTCTCTCTTTTGTTTATATTTCTTTTTTCTTTCCTTAGCAGTTTTTACTAGTGTTCGGCAAATGAGTATTTCCAATACCAATACCAGTAGTACTGAAAAGTACTGGTATTGAAAAAGTACCGAATTTTCAAAAAACTGGTCGGTACAATACCAATACCAGTAGTACCGAAAAGTACTGGTATTGAAAAGTATTGAGGAAAAACTTTCGGTACTACCGCGGTACTTCGGTACCTAAATGTATTAATGTATAAAAAATTTTTTTTATCCCTTCTAATTAATTTTGTAGGCAATGAGTATATTGTGGAATATTGATCTAATTACTAACTCCTCAAATGGTGAGGTTGAGTTTAATACAAACAAAAAAACTTTTGACTAAACTTTCAAAGGAGGAGGCAGAGTGTAATGAATGCAAGAAAAAAATTAAAACAAATAATGGTAGTACTAGTGGCTTAAAAAAACATCTTATTACTATGCATCCAGATTATAAAAATGAACTTCTGGAAAAGAAAGAAGAGGTGAAGTCACTAGAGAAATTTATAAATATTGGAAGTTCAGGTTTGCTTTTTAACTTTTGAAATTGATTTATAAAATTAAGTGGATTTAACTGCATTAGATAGACAAATAATTCATTTTATTATTTGTACAAATTCCACATTTTTATTCAATAAATCATCCTACTTTTCATTCCTTATTTTCATCTAACCATTCCTTACAAAAATTAAAGACGAAAAACACTATCGTGAGTGGGTTTTACCAAGAGTGTATGAAGGAGTGAAGAAGGCAGTAAGTGAAGAAATTAAAAAATATGATTTTCTAAGCTTTACGACTGACATTTGGTTAAGTAGTACGACGAACAAATCGTTTTTAAGGTTTTTTTATTTTCTAAAATAGTATTATAATTTTTATAATAAGCTTAACATGTCATTGGATAAATAACAATTGGGAAAGGAAGAACTGTGTTCTAGCAATGAGGCATTTTCCTGGCCAACACACAAGCCTAAATATTTTAAAAAATTTTAATGATATTCTTGAAGATTGGGGTATTGAAAAAAGTAAGTGTCATGTCATACTAAGAGATCACGCAAGTAATATGTGCAAGGTTATTTTTTTTTATAATGTTATTTTAAAATAATCAATTTAAGGCATTCGAGGGAACATTCTTACATGCAGATTGTGGTGCACACAAACTGAATCTTTGTGTAGAAAAACTTTTTTCTACTGATGATGTGAAATTTTAACTAAATGTAGAGGAATTGTTGGACATTTCTCCCATTCAAACTTGGCTTATTCTAGATTAGAGGAGGCACAAATTTCAGAAAAATTTACCTAAACATAAACTAATCCAAGTCTGTTTAATCCTAATTTTTAATAAAATGATATTTAATCTAGGAACATCCGAACTCGTTGGAAACAGCACTTATCTGATGATATCAAGGCTTTTTGGAACAGAAAAACGCCTTAGAGCTCTATGCGCTACGAAATTGCAGAACATTAGAACTTTTAACTAATGATGAATGGGAAGTCGTTGACAATCTAATAGACTTGCTTTCACCTATTGAACAAGCAACTAGAAAACTTTGTGAACAGAATTCATCACTTTCTACTCAAATGGCAATTTCAAGTATTTTAACTAGTGAATTATCAGATCAGGTTTTCTACCTTATTATTACATAATATTATCAAATTTTAGAACTATCCTAAAATTGAAAAAGAACGTGTTAAGTTATTGAATGAATTATATGTTAGATTTTGTGGTCAGGAAAATAACAAGTAATAGATTTAAATTGAATTTTACTATTTAATGTTTAGAATTTATGCTATTAGCCATTATATGGATCCCAGATTTAAAGACCAATTTGTTGCAAATAGAATAGAATTTAGTGCAAAAATTGAATTATGGCTTAAGGCAGAAGTTAATTTCAATGAAGAAAATGAAGCATTACCTGTAGAAGTTGTTGAAAATGGTAAATAAATTTTTTTAATAATTTTTTATCTTAAATACATACTGAACCTGTTTCGAAAAAGAATAAATTGGATTTTTTTTCATCACGATTACAAAAGTACAACAGACCGAAAACTCCTGTGGAATCAAGTTCATCAAAACAACCGGAGAATATTGATTTAGAATTATCAATGTACAGGTTTTTTCAAATTAAAATGTTTTAAGTAAAAATTTTCTCCTAGAAAAATGCAGCTTGAACCGCTTGATAGTGACCCACTCGTCTTTTGGAAGAATTCTGAAAAACAATTCCCTATTTTAACACCTATTGTTCGTCGTTATCTCTCTAGCCCTGCCACTTCTATCGCCAGTGAAGAGTTATTCTCTGTCGCTAATGATGTGTTTGATTATAGACGTTCTCGTCTTAATCCAGAAACAGCAGAAAAAATAGTTTTTTTGAATAAAGCATTACCATTTTTGCATTATAAATATTAGCTATTATTTTGAAAATTAATAAACATTAATAAATTTATATTTCACCGCTATAGCTTCTAGTACCGAAAAAACCAGTACTACCGCGGTACTGGATAATTGGTCGGTACAATACCAATACC
Source organism: Meloidogyne graminicola (assembly GCA_036172905.1). Lineage (NCBI taxonomy): Eukaryota > Metazoa > Nematoda > Chromadorea > Rhabditida > Meloidogynidae > Meloidogyne > Meloidogyne graminicola. Next base: position 2,205,867 of record JARPZY010000004.1, read on the forward strand.
AGTAGTACCGAAAAGTATTGGTATTGAAAAGTACTGAAATTTCGAAAAATTGGTCGGTACAATACCAATACCAGTAGTACCGAAAAGTACTGGGTCGGTACTCCCGAAAGTACCGCGGTAGTACCGAACTGTGCCGAACACTAGTTTTTACCTAGTTTTTTTTTTAAATTTAAAAATTATTTAAATAAAACTTTTGCAAAATTCATTGATGACCGAAACCAAATTCTTGTATGTCTTCATGTCCTCCATACCCTTCACTTCCTCTGTGAGGTTGTTCTGATAAAGAAATATGACCCGAATCTAATAAAAATTAATTAAATTATTTTAAATAAAAAAAAGAATTCCCTTTTCTCTACTAACCGATTTGCCACTGATTTTTCGACTTCGCTAGATTGAGTTGTTTAGCAAGGTTGTAAACTTTTCCTAAATCTCCCATAATTGCTTCTAAGGTAGAATATATATTTGCTTGTAGTTGAATTAAATGATTATTGTTTTTAGCTTTTTCATAAGATGACAACTAATAAATATTTTTAACTATTTTTTAAAAAAGGAAGGTCGACATTTAGCTTCATTAGTTAATAATCAAAAAGGCAATAATAATAATTTTGAATTTTAATGGTAAGAAAAGTTAATAGACGAGACCTCGATTCTCGACATTTTTTATTCTCGTTTTACAGAAACGAGTTTTTTGAACTTAAACAATTCCGAATAACGATAAAAGTCTCGGTTAACCTTTGATATAACTAAATTCTAAACATTCGAGCTCAGCGTTGACAGGCCTCGGTCAAGGGTTTTCAACGACCTCGACTTGTAATACTTTTTAATAAAAGAAAAAACTTACAGTATTTTGCAAATGTATATTTTTATATAATTCTTCATCAATTTTGTTGTATTTTCTACAAAAATGTTCAAATGAATTTACCAGATTTATAAATTGATTATTTATATTTATGTTTGGTAATAATTTTATATTATGGTCTTGACCTTAAGAAAAACAATTGGTAAATAAATAATTATTTTTTAAATATTTTAATTTAATTTTACCTTCAAGATAATTAGAAATATTTTGAGAAGGAGAATAATGACCAATTTTTGTCATTAAAGGTTCAATATCACCTTTTAGCTTAGCAAATCGCTTTAAAATGTTTTTTTGTGTTTAATATCTTTAATAAAATTACAAACAATTTTTATCGGAAGATCTCCAAATTGTGATCCTTCACCTTGTTCAAATCTTCGCCCTGATCCAGAAGGGCCTCCCCTATGCATTCCAAGAATAATTGAGAAAAGTTGGAATAAAAAGAAAAATTTAAGAATTAAATTAATGTTTTTCATTTCTTTTAATTTAAAATTTAAATGAAATATTTCTAAAAAAATAAATAAAAAGGTAAAATAATAATTAAATATGAGAGTCAAGTAAAATTTAATTAGTTCTTTTAAATCCAATGCTGCGTGCGGTCGTAATTCAAATTGAATGTTGGTAACAGGTACTCTTTTCCCTCTTCTTTTAAATTATTATACATGACTTTAGCTATTGCCAAAATAAAATATTATTTAATAGATAGAGATTGTAGATTTATTTTAAAATCAATTAAACTGTCTTGATTAATTTTTAAATTCGTTGAGGCGAAAAGGCATGTTAATCACATGAATAGCTTTATAAGGTAAATTAGGCACTACCGGAAATTGTTTTAATTTTTTAAAAATTCTAAATTTAAATTATTGAAAAAGGGCATTTTTGGTAAATGGTTGATTGAATTGTTCTAAACAAAAAATTATTTGAGCTGTTCTATAATCGTCTACTAAACTTGAATTTTTGAATATTTTTTCTAAGGCAGATTCTACAAATTTCCATTTAACAAGAAACTCTTTATAAAAAATTAAATATAAATAAAGTTATGTAAATAAATTAATAAATATTAATTTTATTTAATTTAAAAATTAATCTATAGGTAAATCAATTAAAATTAAAAAATTTAAATTAATATTTGCCATTATAGATTTTTATAAAATTTAACAATGGGACTTATCTCTGATATAATTATTAGGTCCTTATGACTTCCATTAATATTTACCTTGTGTTTTGTTTAATTGGATAATTTCCCCCCCACACATTCCTTCACAACAGCCTGTGGATTACTCCTCTTCCAAATATTCCTAATTATCTTCCAGGTAACCAAAAAGTTAATGTCTTCCGTGAAGAAAAACAAGAGTTAAACAAACATCCAATTTTACCTTTTATTTTCTTATTATTTATCATTTTTTAAATATTTTCTTTTTTTAGTCCTTTTAACATTTAAAATACACTTGTTGACAATTTTTTAAATTTAAAAATTTAATTAAAAAATTTGTTTAGTGATTAGTCAAGTTAAATAATTATTTTAAATAAAATTAATTAAAATAATACAAATAAAAAGCGACGAATTATCTCTACATGTGGACCTTGTACTTTAATTAATTTATGCACTTTTATAGCATGGCGGAAGCTTGTTTAATGTATTAATTTAAATTTTAAAAAATAAAAACAAAACTTAAGTTTTTCCGGAAAATTGAGAAACAAAGTAAAAGCATTATAACTAACAAATATTAAAGTGTTTTATCTTTATGGAAAATTATAAAACTGTTAAAATTGAAATTTTGAAAGTGTTTTCCGGATTCCAGAAAACGACTTTACTTTTCCAGAATTAAAATCCTCTCCTTCTTTTCTGTTCATAATTTTCCAGAAATAAATCTCTTCAAGTTTAATTGATTAGTTTCCGGAAATGGTAAACTTTCTTTATTGACTTTATTCAAGTTTGCGAATTATGTGTAAACTAAAAGTGTAACTGATAATGGACAAGTAACTTATAATCTTTTTATTTAATAAATGTTTCGCAACTTCAATTATTTCCTTTCTCTTTCTAATTAAAAAATGTTTTTTTTTTAATTAATTTACGGCTTAAATAATTTCCTTAAGTTAGACTCTCTCATTTATAAAAGAATTAAAAATAACCTTTGAATTAAAATAAACATAACTTTTTTTATTATAAGATTAATATTGTTTATTTACTCAATAAAACAATTAAAAAGTTTTAAACAAAAACAAACATTTAAATGTTTTAAACAAAAACAAACATTTAAACTTTTGCGATTTCAACACTGTACTATTTTTTTGTTAAGAAAAAATATAAATTCAATTCTCAATTTTTATCAACAAGAGTATGTATTTTTAAATGAAAAAAAAGATTTTTTAAAAATAATAGAATAATTAATAAATAATAAGAAAATGAAAAGTAAAATTAGATGTTTTTTTTAACTCTTGTTTTTCTTCACAGAAGACATTAACTTTTTTGTTTCAATTCTCTCTTTTTGAATATATTCTTCTCTTAAATTTATTAATAATTTTATTTTTAATTAAATTACCATTCAATTCATTCCAGAAGGTCCTCCTTGATCATGTCCTTGGCTACGTCCTCTAACTCGGCGAGTTCCTCTACCTCCTCTGCCTCTTTGTCCTTGATTAGTTTGTGCTTCTTAAATATAAAATTTAATTAATTAGTTAATTTTAAATATTTATATACCAAAATCTATCAATCCTTGTTGTGGCATACCTTTTTAATTTAAAAATGAATACAATTTAATTATTACCTCCAAATGGAGATGTAGTCTCCATCTGAGGTTGTTGACTCATTTGGGTAGTCAGACGATGAAGAATTGGACGAAATTGGCGAGAGCCTTTTTATTAAAAACAATTAAATAAAATAATTAAATTATTTACTTTGACTTCCAGTTTCTGGATTAGTCTGCATCCGAGATTGTTGTTGAAGATTTGACCAAGCCTGTTGTATCGGATGAGTAGGCCCAGCTAGAAAATATTTAAAATATTTTATTTAATTAATTTTTAAAACATTTTCTTTTTAGAATAATTAATTGGAAACCCCCAAAATTAATAATAATAATGAGTAAATTAATAGGCTAATATTTACCAAAATACTGGAATGGGACTCCTTTTTATTTAAATAGACTTGTAATTTATTAGTGCCCGTTTGACCATTATGTCCAACTGATCATGTGTAGGAGAAAGAAAAAATACACGGGAACAATGTCAGCCCTAAGTTTTTAGCTCTGGGGATGAAACTAAATTTTGAAACTGCCCTGAACTGTCTAAAGAATGTCCAATACCCTGGCTATTTAATTAAATAAAAAAAAATTTACAAGGAATTTGTTGAGGATAAGAATGTACAATTACAGATGGAGTACCAAAATTTTGCTGCCCGTATTGAAGTGGTGCTACAGATAAAGGTCTTTGAGTAAGAAATTGATATCCTAATTCGTGAGGGTTAACTAATCCTTGCCTAACCATTTCCTCAACTGGTAATCCTTCAGTAGCTTAAATAAAAAAATTTTTTTTTTAATTTGTTTAAAAGAAAAGATTATTTAATTAATTTTTTGTTTGTTTTTTATTTCTTTTATATTTTTTTATTAATTTTACCGATAGCTTTTCCTTTCCCTTTAGTCTGTGCTCTCCCTAGTCTAGATCCTCTTCTAGGTTCTTCAATAGCTATTCCTTTTTCTTTTTTCTTTTTTAGTTCGGTAATTATTTTAAATTCTCCTTTTTTGCCTAAAAATTTATTTTAATTAATTAATTAGTTCTAAATAATGGGAAGATGCGAAAGGTCTTATTTTGAATGCTCTTTTGATTAACTATTTTTTGATTTTTATTCAGACCATTAGTCTCATTGGCAAAATGTCTATTTGTGGATGGTTGGCAAAATGTCTATTTGTGGATGGGTGGCAAAATGTCTATTCGTGGATGGTTGGCAAAATGACTATTTGTGGATTGTTGGCAAAATGTCTATTTGTGGATGGTTGGCAAAATGTCTTTTTTCAAGTGTTAATTTTTTTAAATGCTTGAAGATTACTTTCTTCCTTGGAATATTAATTTTTTTAAAAGGTATTACTTAACAATTAAATTAAACTACTTTTGTAGAATTTAAGTTAAAGATTAAATACTAAACTTGTGCTAAATGCTCTTTAAACGCTTTTACATTTTCCTCAATCAATTCCTTTGTTTCTCTATTATTTTCAGTTAACATATTTTTCAGTTTCTTTGTAAATTCCTTGCTTTCCAATCTACTAATTTTATTATGGTTTTCAAATATCTTTTCTTGTTCTTTCTTTCTTAATTCACTATACACGTTTAGATTCTGATAGTTACGTTGACTTTCTTGAAGGGAAGTTACCAAACGGTTAACTTCTTGAGGATCAACATAAACTAGTTGTTGTTGATTAGCTTCTCCGCTACTCCCTTGGCCTTTCGTTTCTTTCTTTTTCCTTCCCTTTTCTTTCCCGTCTTTTTCATTGCCGCATTCAATCAATTCAAACAAAACACTTGCAAACAATAAATAAATAATTAAAATTTTAAAATTCATTTCTAAAATTGAAATTAAAATATTTTGTTAATTTTTAATTAAATTTAATTATTATTAAGAAATATTATTTTTAGAATTAATTTATTTAAAAGAGAATGTTTTGCTTAATATATAAAAGTTTATTTAAAAATTAATTAAATAAAATTAATTTTTCTTCTCCTTTTAAAGGCAACTGTGCGTGCGTTTTTGCCCTCTACGCAATTAAGTAAACGTTTAATTAAAGGGCATTTTTACGAAGTTAATTGATTTATTTTTCCCATACTCTCTTTTTATATTATGCCTAAAGCTATTCTATAATCGAATTTTTAAAAAATTAAATAAATGTTTATAAGGGCAAATATGCACACCCCTTTTCCTATGCCCTTTAATAAAGGCAATGAAGGTTGCCTTTCTTTTTTTAATTTTTAAAAATGCCAAAAATAGAAAAAATTAATAAATATTTTTGGAAAGCGTTGTTTGATTTCCCACGCATTATGCCTCTCTAAAAATTAATTTAAAAAAAATTAAATAATACATAAATTAAATAATATAAATGTTTCACTAGTTAATAATAAAGACTGTGAGTCTACTCCGAATCCTTTTCATGAAAAACTTTTAAAACATTAAATCAATTCAGGTTAAACATTACACTCGATAACCGTTACCACTTTGTCAAACGCAAACCCTTACCAGATTTTTCCCAAAAGCCTAATACCTTAATTAAATGGAAGCTGAAATTCTTAACATTCCACTCCTCATTTTAAGAATATTTTTAAAAAATCAAATAAGCATAGAGAAAGAAAAGTGTTGGTAAGATGTTTAATATGATACAATAGAAAACTTAACAAAAATATTATTTTTTTAAAATACTTTTTTTTCGATAAATAGAAATTTTAGTTTAAGAAATGAAATTTATAATCAAAAGAGATTTAAAAATACATTTTTCTTTTTTACAGTTTTTTGACCTCAACTTTTTTGTTTTTTAATTTAAATTTTTTATTTATTAAATTATCTATTTAATGATTCCAAAAACATTGAAAAAGCTCCATTTTTTCGAGTTACGTAACTACTTTTGTTCACCCTTGACAACATTTAACCGTGCTAATTTTCAAAATAAAATTATTTTTAAAATTTGGAATAAATTGGAAGAAGACGAACTATTTAGACAAAACACCAACAATTTATTGAGACAAATACAATTAAATTTAAGAGAGTTGGAAAAGAGAAAAGACTGCTTTACAATTGGTGCTTTTATACTAATCTTTAAGTGCACTCCTCTGCTTTTATAGTACTAGACTGTTACTTATTAAATAGTAAATTTTATATTTGTTCATATTTTGAATCATTTTTATTTGTAGAATTAAATTAATTTTTTATTTCAATTATAATTCTATTTTTACCTAACAGTCTTTTTCGTATAATAAATAGATATAAAAATTTGGGAAAAATCGGCAAAATTTTGGCCGCACCGAAATGAACTAAAAACTTATAAATCGTTTAATCAAGAAACATATTTAGAAAAAATACTTTATGAAAGTTTAAAGAAAAATACAGAGTGGGAATATAATTTACTAGAGAGAAATGAGGTATATGTTATGTTTGTTATGGTAAATTTTGTAGTTTTTTTCTTTTATGTTTTTCTTTTCTTTAATAGTTGAAAATCAGTTTTTTTTTAATCATCTCATAAGCAAAGCCTGGAATTAATAAAATTGAGAAAATTTATTTTTCTTTTGGGATAATTTATTTAAATAAATTATTCTGAAAAAGTTTGTTGAAAAAAGGATAATTTGTCGCGACATATTTGTCGCCAATTAGTTCATCCTTACCTCAATTAAAAGTTTCTTTCGTTTCATTAAAGTCTAATTCTTAAAAAAAAATTTAAAAGTTTAGGTTTAATTTAAAGCATTTGTTTTAAAGGAAAAATTATTTTTATTAAAAACCAAAAATAAATTCTACCTAAAAGAAAATAAAAATACCCCCTGAGGGAATTACAATAATTTTATTAAAATTTTCCAATGGAACAGACAATAACTGTTAAATAAATTTAAACACTTTGGAACCCATAAAAATGTCCCATTTTTGTTTATTTAAAGAATTTTACTTCGAGCATGTGGAGGTTTTTCAGGTTGTTTAGCTTTGGCATGTTGTCCCTTTATTCCTCCAACTGACTCTTTTCCATCACCAAATGCAGGTGCTAGAAGAGTCGGGCTTGCATACTCTTGGTTTGTTTCTTCTTCTTGTAAACCTAATTTCTTTATAGCTCCTGAAAATTAAATATTTTTTAGGGGTTTTTAATAACAAAAAACAAAATTTGTTAATTATTATATTTATTGAATCCCTTAACTTCAATGAAATGGTTATCATCCCCAACAACTACAAGAACAGGACTTTCTTTTTTATTAAAAGTAATTTACTTGGTTCCGGCGAAGATTCAGGCGGTCTTTTATTTGAAGCATTTTGAGGCTTTTTTGTGGCATTATTGCCTACTCCAACCATTTTTCTGCTGCTTCTTGTTACCCTTCTTTCCTTACTCACTTCGCATTCAATCAATTCAAACAAAACACTTGCAAACAATAAATAAATAATTAAAATTTTAAAATTCATTTCTAAAATTAAAATTAAAAATATTTTGTTAATTTTTAATTAAATTTAATTATTATTAAGAAATATTATTTTTAGAATTAATTTGCTTAAAAGAGAATTTTTTGCTTAATATAAAAAAGTTTATTTAAAAATTAATTAAATAAAATTAATTTTTCTTCTCCTTTTAAAGGCAACTGTGCGTGCGTTTTTGCCCTCCGCGCAGTGAATGCCACCCATTGTTTAAATTACTTTTTGTTAAGGGAGGCATTAATCTCTCTACTGTTAATTAAATCTCTAATAATACGCAGATTGTCAGTCTTAAGGCAAAATTCAATTTAAGTCCTCAATCATTTACTAACTCCCTTCAAACATTGTGGCATTTGGGGAGGAATTTTTTGCAGGGTAAAGGAAATTATTCTATTGAACAAAACACAATGTGTGTAGTCTCGATTCTATGTATTAGTGAATGGGTCAATTGTTAGATCTTTTGGCTATTTCTTAGGACATGAGTCCCATCAAAGTATATGAGCTCCATCGAACTTTTCTGAAGGTTCAACCCAGAAGATCAACTTATGTTTATTCAGCGTACATTTGGTTTGAACTGAAAGATAAAAAGGGCAATTTCCAATGATAACCTATAGCATAGATAATACTTTAATCCACAATTGTTGATAAAAAATTAAAACTTTATTTAATTTAATAAATTCAATAAAAAAATAAATCATTCAATTAAGTAAAAAAAAAATCGAAGAGTAAGGAAAAATAAAATAAAAATTAGCTTTTTATAGTGAAGATTAAAAAATTAGATAAGAATAACAAAAATAGAATCTAATTAAAAAATGATGTAATTATTACAAGAAAAAAATAAAGATAAAAAAAGTGTTGATTTAAGGACAACAATTTTTAAGACTAAATGATACATATAATAAAGGGATAATTTAATTAATTTAAAGTGATTGATTAGTTGTTCCAAGTAGATCCAAAACCGTTGACATTTTAAAGAAGAAGTAAAATAAAGCAGAGTTGATCTTTTGGGTTGAACCTTCAGAAAAGTTCTATGGGACTCGTATTCTTTGATGGGCCTCATATCCTAAGATAGAACTGAAAAGTGTTGGTAATAAGATGTTTAATTTGAATACAATAGAAGGCTTTACAACGCAACAAAATATTGTTTTTTCCAAATACTTTTTTTCGCTAATTAAATAGAAATTTTAGTTTAAAAATGAAAGTTGTAGGCAAAAAAGGCAAAAAAAAAATTTTTTACCTTTTTTACAGTTTTTTGACCTCAACTTTTTTTTTTTGTTTTTTAATTTAAATTCTTTTTATTTTTATATTAAATTCTCTATTTAATGATTCCAAAAACACTGAAAAAGAATAAACTTTTATTAACTTTTGGACAGAATCTTCAAGCTTTAAATGGATCAAGCAACGAGTTATATTCAATTTTAAACAATCTTTCGTAAAAGACGATTGTACAAAGAAGGGTGAATTTGGGGGTAATTTAGAGACCAATTTAGAAGGAGGAAATAATTGTCAGACGAGAATTAAAAAAAAGCTAAATAAAAATTTATCGATAAAATGACTAGTTACCAATTTTAAATAAATGCATGTGTGGATAATTCAAAAAAAATAAAAAAAATCATGTTTAAAAAAAGTATTAAAAAATACTAAATGAAAATTTTAAAAAATAAGGGAAAATATAATGAAGAGAGGTAAATGTAAAATGTTTTGTGAATATATTTGTTTTGTTCATTTCTTAAAGTTTCTTCTTCGTTGATGTTTTTCTTTACGTTTAGAACTTATCTCATCCTCTGATATTATAAACGGGAGGATTCAGTTGTAGGTTAGAATCTGTGTAATTAAAACAAAAAAAGGTTTCTTATGTATTATTAAATAATTGAGAAAAGGCCGTTTCATCACGAGAATTATTAAACCGGCCGTTATGTCGCGGGCGATTGATTTGTGTTAATTCGTAAATCATTTACCTGTAGAAATAGAAGACTCATTGTCTGATACACTTTCACTTCCAGATGCAAAAGATTGACTATATTTATGCTCTTGTTTATTATTTACCATAAACTGAGTATTCAGCTTTGGTTGTTGTTCTTCTCTATTCGTTCTAAAATTTAGCATTCTTCTAGTAGGTTCAAAGTTTAACTCTTTAGCAACCTCTTAAAATTATATTTATTTTTAAAGAAAATTTATATTTTATTAATTTAATTCCTCAAAAGACGTATAACAGACTTATTTTTAATCATTTTACCTTTAATTATTTTTGGGTTTATTGTTCGCCTTTTTTTGGCCCCAACATGGATAGTTTCCATTCTATCTTCTGTAATCACAAATTTTACTTTCCCGTCCTTGACACATTCAATCAATTCTAACAAAACACTTGCAAACAATAAATAATTAAAATTTTAAAATTCATTTCTAAAATTAAAATTAAAAATATTTTGTTAATTTAATAATTAAATTTAATTATTATTAAGAAATATTATTTTTGAATTAATTTGCTTAAAAGAGAATTTTTTGCTTAATATATAAAAGTTTATTTAAAAATTAATTAAATAAAATTAATTTTTCTTCTCCTTTTAAAGGCAACTGTGCGTGCGTTTTTGCCCTCTACGCAGTGAATGCCATCCATTGTTTAAATGCCTTTTTGTTAGGTAAAGCAATTCAGTCTCTCTACCTTTTAGGCGATCTCTCCTAATAGTCTTAAGACAAAAAATTCAATATTTTAATTCAACTCCTACTCCTCTTGTGAATGAATTTTTAGCAGGGTAAGGAGAGAATTATTCAATTAAACAAAGCACAAGGTTGGTAGAGTAGTTTGTATTAATTGAAAGGAAAGTCAGGAGGGATTAACAATTCCATCGGAGATGCGCCCATTGTTAGGTTTTTTAAAAATCTTTATTGGCAATTGTAAATTTAAATTTTTTAAAAAAAGGGCAGGCGAGCGCTATGATAATCTCTAACCGCTTATTTATTTTTTATTAAAGTAAATTAATATTTATTTAAAATATTTAATTTAATTTTTAATTTTTAAATTTTATCTGGTCATTTGTGTGTCGGAGTGGCAAATTGTAAGCTAACTTATAAAAATTAAAATGTTTTAAATTTAAATACTTGTTTTGTTAATTTTTATTCTTGTTTTTTAAAAAATAATAATTCGTTTCACTGGGGTTAAAAAAAAAAAAATTTTTTTTGTAAGAGGGGTGAAAGGAAAGAATGAAAAACATGAACAGACACAATCAAATACAAATTTTAAAAAGTAAAAATTTTAAGTTTATCAGAATCACGCGGGAAATAAAAAGAAAGGAAAATAAGCTTTTATCTTCCTTTTAAATTTTTTTCCAAAAAAGTTTAATTTAAATAATGTCAAAAAAAATAAACTTTCCCTCAGGCAATTTGCAAAGAAACGCTTATAAAATTGCTTAAAATATCCAAAATTTTGTGAAATTTGGCTCAGATGTTCTTTTACAGTCCTTAATATAGTGTTTAAGATTTCAGAATTTTTGGCCCACTAGTTCAAAAATTAGGACGAAAATTTCGAGACTACTCAAGAAAAACGAGGATAGTCATCTTTTTTAGTTCATAACTTGAGAAATAATTAACTAAAAATTATAAAAAATTAAAATAAGTTAGCTAACACTGTAAAGAATAATCTGAGGAAAAATTCAAGGTTTTTCTAATTTCGCAAAGAATAGAATAATTTTTCAAAATTTAAAAGCGCGGAAAAAATTTTTTTTAGATCCACTTTTCTTGAAATTTAAAAGAAAATTAAAAAAAAAAAGATAAAAGCATCAAAATATAAATATAGTTAACAAAACTAGTCAAGTCTATTAATTTTTAATTGAAAAAGAAAACTAATCTTAATTAAACAGGGTTAGGAACAACAGTATAAATATTATGAAATAACTAATAATTTTATTAAAATTCTACAATATCGATGTATTTTATTTTAAGGATTATTAGAGAGAGGAAAAAGCCAAAACTTTTTTAATTAAAATTTGGACACTTTTTTGGATATTTTGTCTTTCGGACATTTTGTCTTTTTAGCATTTTGTCTTTTTAGCATTTTGTCTTTCGGACATTTTGCCTTTTTGCTTGCCAACCTTTAAAGAAGTTTAGGCTAAAATTTAGATTAAATATTTAATTAAGAATATAAAATATAAAGGAAATATATGTATGTACTAGCAAATTACGAATCATTAAACACCGGATGAAAAATAATTTTCAACAAATACAATGGAATATTAGAAAATGTTTTGAATGAAAGAATATTAAAAAAGAATGGAAAAATATTTAGAAAATTTATTTTTTAGTATTTTATTTACACATTTGTGCCTTTAGGATGTCCGCAAAAAATTTAAAAAAAAATAGAATAAAAGAGGAAAAGGTCAGTTCAGCACAAGGACAAGTTATATTTAATTGGTGATGTAAAGCTTTTTTAATAGTTTTTGGTATCATTCAATAGAGAATTAAATTTGCTATAAAAAAATAATTAGAACTAAATTTTATGTTAATTAACAAAAAGGTTATAATCAAAAAATCATTAAATAAGTTAAAAATGTAGTTTTTTAATTTTAAAAGGTCAGTTTAATTCTCTATTGAATGAAATTAAAAAATATTAAAAAACATTGTTAAAGAAACAACAAAATTAGTCTCGCGTTGAACTGACCAAAAAATGAGGAAATAAAATAATCCAGAGTACATTACAAATTTTTCCGGAAAAATTTTTGGATTCCTGACTCTGCTACTTTTAATGATCCATAATTAAAAGATATAGAAATAGGAAGAAATAATAATAAATTTAATTGTTAAGGATGCTTAAATTTTAAACAAATTATTAATTTTAAAAAAATTCTTTTGATCCTGAAAACATCAAAAAAAAAATATTTTTAAGCAACCTCAACAGAAAATTAATTTAAAAGAAGGGCAACAAACAAGTAAAAATTTAATTTAAAAAAAAAATAATTTTGAGGTGTGAAATGTGAAAGAGCCGAGTGTTTTACATTCTTTTTAATTAAGATAAAATTCACTCAAGTGGTTGGGAATATTTTTGAAAAAATAATAATAAGGTAAGGGGAACGGCAGCTTTCTTTTGTAAAATTAACGGGCCTATTTTTGATTAAAATAAAAAGGTTTAAAAATGCCGAAAAAATCTTTTTAATTCTAAAAATTAATTTTTATTATTTTTTGGCATTTTTAGTAACAAAAAACAACAATAATTCAGAGGAATAAGGTAATGGAATATTATTCAAAAATAATAACGCCAAAAAAATTTTATTTTTGGCGTTATGTTTATTGTTCAAAAAATAACAAAATAAACAAAAAAAAAAACAAATAAAAAGGATAATATTTAAGATTAATTTATGGATTATTAAGGTTATTAAATAATAAAGTTAATTTTAATTAAATAAAATCAGAACGCAAAAAACGCCAAAAACGAACGCCATAAAAAACGCCAAAAAGGCTTAAGACTTTAAAAAGCCTGCCAAATTCAGTTTTAATCCATTTGCACTTCCTCATCCTTCAATTCTTCCTCTTCATCATCCTCAACATCTTCATCCTCCCCTTCTTCCTCTTCTTCATCATCTTCTTCCTCAGCCGCCTCAGCAGCAAGTGTTAAACCTGTCCCACGCATTGGACTGTCAGTGTTACTACTACATGTTCCTGTACTGCTTGAAGAAGCTGCAGAAGTACGTCGACCAAATGAGGTATTCGAATTATTTTGCATAAAGGTTAAAAAGGTTAAAATGATGTCAGGTTCAATGCTATTAAAGCTTAAAGGTTGTTGTTGTTGTTGAAATTCGATAAACGCTTGGACAAGGTTAGAGATGTGCGCAGAAATTTTCTAAAATAAAAAATATTTTTTTTTAAATATATTTGACTCTCTTACCGTAATGTTTGTAACAAGCATTAATAATCGACCAAAACGACCAATTGCCAATTGCATCTGAGGACATTGATCTACCAAATGGAGAAATAGGGCATTTTGAACAGAGTCTCTGGCAACATTAAGTAAACGAATTGTCTCTCGCCCTAAGCCTGGAGTGTGAGGTTCTAAAGCTATAATTGCTTTTAATGTGACATATTCTACTTCGCTTAAAGAAAGTTGCTCCAAAGAGGGTTGCTATAATGTAAAAATTAAAAGAATATTAGAATGCCAAAAGCAAAATGCCAAAATTTTAATACGACAAAAAGACCAAAAAGGACATAACGTCCAATACTAAAGAGTTACAAAAAATAATAATTTCGGTAAATTTTTTGGCATTGTGTTTTAATTAATCTAAACAAACCAAAGTATTAAGCCATTCAGCCCTTATAGTCTCCAATCGCCAACGCAACATTGGAGGACAGACAATTCCCTTCCTTGGCAATAACAAATCTAAAGCAGTATGTGCATCAATAAACAACCCATTGGGCAACAAAATATGTTCACTTCTGTGGACAAAAGTACTTTGGCAAGCTATTGAGAATACAGTAAAAGGTAATAAAGTTCCTCGGAGAAGGGACAACTAGAAAAGAAAATTATTTAATAAAAAGAGTAAAAAATTGTCTATTTTACCCTCTCCACTTGTGCCAAATCAGCAATAGGTTTAAGTGTATTAGCATAGTCTATAGCCAATAACAATTGTCTACGTAAAGCAATAGACAATTCTGACCATTCCGTTATTGCACGAATTCCAGAATAATTTAACTAAAAATTTGTAAAATTTAAATTACTAATTAAATAAGATTTTGGAATAATTAATATCCAAATAATTAAGAATAAAAAGTAAAAAGGCTTAAAAATTGAAATTTTCGATTCAGACTCTAATATACCCTTTACAATTAAAAAAGTTTTTAACAAATAATTCTACATAATATCAATTATTTTATTTAATTTTAATTAAAACTTAAATACCTTAAGACCTATTTCTTAAGTATTTTTTCAATTTCTAAAATTTTTTAAGTTTCCTAGCTTAAAATAGCCTTGGTCGTTAAGGAAGTATATTTAAGTTAAATTAATTTTCTTTAAATATTCAAATGAAAATCCCTCAAAAATTTATTTTTTCTTTTTTTTTCTCGTATTCTCGCCAAGTTGTACTTTATAATAGAAATGTACTATTTATTTACATTTATTTTAAATTTTGTCAAATGGACTTTAGTCTTTCTTCAGCCGACCAAAAACCTTTTTTTTTTATTTTTCTTCCCCCGCAGTGCTTTTACGACCAACGACCAAACATTTTTTTAACTCCCATTTTGGCAGACAGCCTATTTTTAATGCTCTAACATTCTCTTTTCTCTTCTATTTCACTTACACGTTTTTTTTCCTAAAAGATGTCACGAGAAACTTTTTTGTCAACAAGATAATACCCTAAAGATCACCTTTTTTGTACTTAACTTTTTCAAAATTTATCTGTTTATCATTTTAAAAAATTAACTAAACCTCAGTTCGTTCAGCAACAAGTTTAGGTTGTTGTAAAGCAGCCAACATTTGGTCCATTTCACTCAACGTTCCCGACTTAATTGCCAAATCAAATTCTTTACGCAATTTTTCTTCGTTCTCAAGTTCTTGTTTATTTTTAGGAGAAATATTTAATGGTGATTGTTTTAGTTGTTGTTGTTGATCAGAAATACAAACAATTCGTTCAATTTCTTTAAGCGTCTGAAAATTTAAAAAAATTAAATATTTTACATAATATGAATTATTTCAATTAAATTTTCTTTTTTGTTTCAAGACACTGAACGGTCAACTTATATTGGAAAAAATATTTAAAATTTTGGGTAAATTTTACCTGTATTATTAAAGCCTTTTCTTGACTCATTTGTTCAAATTCAGGAGACGAAGCTCCATCATTATTATTAACAGCATTGGAACTTTCAGAAATACGTTGTAATTGTTGTTGGTCATAATCTCTTTGAGAACGTCTAATTTCTTCTGCTAGAGAACGTAAATCGTTTATTGTATTAGCTCTTCGTCTGGCTAAAGGATCATTTTGTTGTAAATTTTGATGAGCATTACAAAGATCTTCATCAGTAATTAATTGATTTAATTCTCCAGCTACACTAGTATTTGTAGACTGAGATTTTATTGTACCATTTGTTCCATCAAAAAACGAGCTATTAGAGTATTGGGAAGATGAACCAATATGTGAAGATCGGCGAGGATTTCGCTGCTTTCCTGTCTTGTCCCGGTCTGGGCGAATTGCTTCTGGTTCCATTCCGACAGTTAAACATTTTTGGAAGCGACAGGCACGGCAAATGTTTCGGCCAACTGAAAATATTGGGTAAAAAATGTTTTGTAAAATTTTCAAATTTGCATAATAGCGATTATTTTATTTAAGCTTAAATATAAATGGTTTAGAATATGCTATTGCTAGTATTGTTGGAACGATGAACTTATTTTTGCAAGCCAGCATTTTATTGCTTGGCTAAATTAAAGGTACTTAAAGCCTGTTGTGGGTCTTAAACTTAAGTTTTCGAAATTATACCTTTATCAATTTGACATTTTTCCTCATAACGGCAGTTGTATTGTTTATTAGCACGTACTGTTCTACGGAAAAAGCCTTTGCATCCAAAACACGTTGAAGCACCGTAGTGTCGGCCGGACGCTTCATCACCACAGACATTACTTAAAAATAGACTTTATTTTTAAAAATTTTCTTTTTAACTAACCAAACATTAATTTCCATAGGTTGTCCATTAATTGGTGTATCAGAAGAAGAATTACTGCTTTGTTGTTGTTGTTGTCCTCCATACATTTCAAGACAACCCTCAGACCTATTAGAAGCATTTAATTTAGCAGCTAAAGTAAATTTTCCAATTTGAAAATGTGGAGGATCAACATTTCCATTAATAAATGATTTTTGGTTGTTTGTAGAAGGAAAAATAGCTGTAGGAGTGGTACTACGAGTTGAAGAACAAGGAGAGCTTAAAAAAATTTTGTAATTTTTCTTTGAATAAACAAGTTTATTTTTAAGTTTTAAAAGTTAAAATGTCTTTATTCAAAGAAAGTTGGAAAATTTTGCATAATATTAATTATTTAATTTAAGTTTTAATATATATACAATTGAATTTAGGTATATTTATAGCATTAAACGGAAAATCATAAAAATTGTATTTTTGTAGGTTGAGCCTATTTGCTTGACTAAACTTTTTCAATTTAAAATAAGGTTGCTAATAAAAAAAAATTTTTTAAAGTTACCTTTGTTGATTAAAAATGTCATTTTGGTAATTTTTACTTCCTTCATCTATTGTTATATTTTTATATCTGTTAGATAAGCTTGCATTGCTTATTTTATTAGCTAAATTGTTGTTCATTCCCTCTGTTGTTTTAAGTTGTGAATTTTCAATTTTTTGGGCTGGTTTTCCATTGGAGGAAGCTGTTTGTTGAGGAAGAGCACTAACAAAATTTTGCTGAAAATTTTAGGATTATTGTTAATTTAAAAAATTTTTTGGTTATTTTGAAAGTTTTCAGTTTTGACAATTTTGTCCAATTTTAATAAAAAAATTTCTCTCACCAGAATTGTATTTGCAGCAAGAACAGCATTTGATTGCGAAGACTGTAATGCATATAACAAAGAATTAGCTGTAGATGCCAAATCTGCCAAAGACTGAGGTGGTTGTGCCGCTGAAGGCTGTGAAGGTGGAGGCGAACCAAAAGCACTTAATAATAAACCTCTACCATTTCCTTCATTTTTAAAATTATTTGAAGAAGATAATGAAGTTGGAGGTACTGAATTTTCATTAATATGTTGTCTATGTCCAATTGTTTCTCCCAAAGAAAACATTTTTTTGGCAGGTTAAATAATATTTTTTTTAATTAAATTTTTAAGGGAAGGGAATGCGTTGCCTTTTTTAGGTAAATTTAATTTGTTAGAAAGACTTTAATTTTTTTATTCTTTTTTAAATGTTTATTTGAAGAATTTAAGCCTGAAAAAAAAGAAAATAATTAAATAAATATGAGACTCTAAGGAGGAACTAAGCGTTTGAGACTGGACGGGAAAAGAGTACACCAACAAAGGTGCCAAAATTCGATTCCAATAACTCATAATTATTCAAGAATTAAAATAATATATAACGATTAAAATATTAAAATTGTCACATGGCGAGGATTTTATTTTTTAATGTTTACAACTATTTAAAGAAAAAAAATTGACTTCCGGACCTCCAATGCAAGAAAAAATTTTCTTCGCTTTTAAAAAGATTAAAAATAAAAAAACATATATTAAGTAAAAAAATGTTTATAAACTCATGTTTATATAGCACAACAAGCAAAGGGTAAAAAACATTAAAAAACGTGACTTTTTGTAAACAAGTAATTTAAAAAGAAGATAATAAAAAAAAATGTCAATGTGTAAGAAGGAAATGAGAGAAAAAAAAATTATGGTAATTAATTAGAAAAAATTTTTTTTAATTTTTTGTAAGAGGAGAATAATAACTACTTTATAGTAAGACCTAGAGTCAGTAAAAATTTCATATCTTTTAAACGAATAAACCTTGTAAAGCGCTTTATATATTATTTAATAGAGAATTAAATTCTTTATAAAGCAAAATTTAAATCAAAATTTTAGGTGTTTAAATAAAAATGTTAGTGTTGAAAAAGTAACATTTTTAAAGAAATAAGTCTATTTTTAGAAGTTTTTGGACTTTTAAATTTTTGTTTATACAGCTAAATTTTTTTAAAATAAAGTTGAACTTTATAGAGCTTTCAATTCTCCATTGAAAGTTAATTTTCCTTTTTTAAAAAATTAATCCGTTCTTGAGATATTAACCTTAGACTCTAAATAACAAATATGAGGGAATGCTTGTGAATTAATTTTTATATTTAAAATACTTTAATAATTCTTAAAAATAGATTTTAGGAAGTAAAAATTGGCTAAAAATTTATTTACACATGGGAAAAAAAATTTAAGAGAGACAATGCGTAAATAAATTTAAAAAAAAGGAGAAGGCTAAAATTAAATTAAATTAAAATTTTTTAAAAATAAAAATATTAAATTAAAGCCCCAGAGAAGTTTAAGTAAAGCTAAAAATAGTGAAGTCTGAAGGCATTTAGAGAAATTAAAAAAATTAATTTTTTAACTACTCCAACCAGTAGCTTTTAAAATTCACTAATATTTATAAGTCACTTGTAAAAGCTGCTTCCTTATTAAAAAATAAATAAATTTTTTTTTTATTTTTAAAATGTTGACTAATAATCTTCGATATTTTCCTCACTTTTCCCTTAATAATTTTACTCAAGAATGGCCTTTGAAGTTGATCATTTGACTGATCATATTTTCTCGTAATTTAGCGGTAAATAAATTTAAATAAGGCAATAACCAAAATACATTTTTTAAAAGTTGATTTTTGAAAGGTTAAATGATAAAAGAAAATATAACTTTACAAAAATAAAAAATTTAATATTATTCAAACTTATTTTTCCGGAAAACAAAAATCCGGCTAGCAGCTCTTATAAACAATCAGTTGGACTAAATGAGTTTTAAAAAGCTACTAGTTGGAGAATTTAAAAAAAAGTTTAAGCTTTAAATTTTATCATTTCATTAAATTTATAGAAATTTTTAACTATTAAATTTTCAATTTTTATTTCAAAAAAAGGAATAAATTTATAAAAATATATTCTCTTATATTTGAGCGCGTAGTACAATTGTGTGTCCCCTCTCTTTACGTTTTTTTTTTATTTCATTCCCGAGAATTTGGCCGAATATGTTGTTAAGAGTGTTAAATGAAAAGAGAAGGGAAAGGAGGTTAAAATTTAAAAAAAAAAGGGCGAGAATTTATGAAGAATAAAAGAAAAAAAGGGGGAAAGGAGTTATTTATTTTGGCGCAGACGCAGACCTAGAAAAAAAATCAAAAGTCGAAAAAATAAACCTAAAATTTTATAAAAAATAAAGGGGTAAAACTGTAATCTTAAAGTTCTAAAAATTTCAGAATTTTCTGTGCTCAAGTTTAAAAGTTATAGCGAAAAAGAAAAACTACAGTCACTTAACAATTTTCGAGCTGAATAAAAGTAAAATAAAAATTCTGAAATATTTAAGTTTATTAGATAAAATAAATTTCCGAACATTAAAAAAAAAAAGTTTTTAGAAAATTCATTTAACAATTTTTTAAAATAATCGCCGAACGTTACAACGCCAAAACTTACCTTTTCTTTACCCCCTCTTAGTTTAATTACATCGCTTGCGATTTCTCTTTGTTCTTACCCCTTAAAACTTGAAAATAACTTTAG
The DNA here is from genome assembly GCA_036172905.1 of Meloidogyne graminicola. Taxonomy (NCBI): domain Eukaryota; kingdom Metazoa; phylum Nematoda; class Chromadorea; order Rhabditida; family Meloidogynidae; genus Meloidogyne; species Meloidogyne graminicola. Next base: position 2,226,057 of record JARPZY010000004.1, read on the forward strand.
CCTACTATTGGTCTATACATATTTGTTAAAAATAAAATTAAAAAAAGAAAAAAAAGGTAAAAGGGTAATATTTAATTTTACAAAATTTACGGCCGTTTCGGCACTAATTTTAATACAACGCTAAAAATTTTTAAAAAATAAAAATTGAAGAAAATAAAAAGAAAGCAATGTGTGAAAGTGTAGTAATTTTGTATAGAAAAAAAAATAATTAATAAAAAAGTAATTTTGGTTTTTGCGATTTTTACAATTTTAAAAGGTGAAAGTATTGAGAGTGCGTGAATTACAAGTCAGTTTTAGTTTTAAAAAGTTGTGTAGGGAATAAATTTAAAAAGTTTTTAAGATTTTAAATTGTTTATTAAAATAAAATTTAAAGTTTATTTATTTTAAAATAAATTTTCTGAAAAATAATTGTTTGGTCCTAATGAGCGCCTGACCAAAAAAGTTTCAAAAATTATAACAAATGAACGATTAATTAGTTTTTTATGCTTTTGGTACCTATTGATAGAGTAAAAAATTTTCTATAAAATACCTAAAAATAATAATTTTTAGAAAGTTAGAAGAAAAGTTATAGTTAAAAAAGTACAGAAAATCCAACTTTTTTAAAGTTTTTTGACTATAACTTTCTTTCTGATTTAAATAAAATTCTGATTTTTTGGTATTTTATAGCAAATTTTCTGCTCTATCAAATGATAGAAAAACATCAAAAAATGGACAATCCATTTAAAAGATATACAGGTTGGCACTCAACCGTCCATTATCCCTTAGCTAAAATTACTGAAAGAAAAATTAGAATGTTAAACAAAAATCAGAATTTTTGATATTTATACTAAAACTTGCTCTGACGAAGATCATGAAAAAGAAATTTTATTTTTACGAAAAACTATTTGCAAAAAAAAACTTAAAAGCCTTTACAAATTTAAAGAATGTTTGTGTGTGTGTCATTAAAAGGCGGTTTAAATTAAAAGGCTACTATTTAAAAAAAAAAGTTTAAAGAGAATGATTACTTGATCAATTGGTTTTTAATATTTTTTTTAATAAAAAAGGTACCGACAATTAAAGGGTGAGAATTTAAATAACAAATAAAAAAAGAGAGAAAGGCTTTTATATTTATATATTTTGAGAAAATGACGCAAACATTTTTATTGTGTTTTTCTGAACTTTGCGCAAGAAATTAACAAATGCTTACGTATTTGTTATTTTTGAATGAGGAAATAGGAAAAAGGTAAAAAAAAACAGAATTATATTGAAATTTTAATATTCTGACCAGAATCTTAAGATTAATATTCTGACCAGAATCTTAAGATCTAAGATTTTAAAAATCAGAACTTGAGAAATCAGAAGAACTTAAATTCTGAAACTTTTAAAAATCAGAAGATAATCAGAAGAACTTAAATTCTTTTAAAAATCAGAACTTAAGAAATCAGAAGAAATTAAATTCTGAAACTTAAAAAATCAGAATTTATAATAATCAGAATTTTAAAGAATTCTTCTCATTTCCTTACTCAGCCATTTAAAAAAATTTTTTTACAAAATATTAAAAGTCAGAATTATTTATTAACATTTTGCTTAATATATATTTTTACATTTATAAACAACTATATATATTAATATACAAAAATAGGCATATAACCTACACACACCTAGCATTTATTTTCTTCCATTTAATTTTTTGCAGAAAAGACGGAAATTTTGGTTTTTAGATATAATGAAAAAAAAAATGCTAAAGAAATGCGCAGAAAATTTTAGAAAAAAAATCTTTACTCTCATTTATTCCTTTTTTGGTCAATGGGCAAAGATCGAGAATGAGTAAAATCGAGCAAATAAATTTTTTTTTTTCTGTTTTTTACAAAAAAATATGGGATGATTAATTAAGTTGAAGAAGAAAGTTATTTTTTAAATATTTTTTTAAATACTTTCCGGGGAAGTTAATTATATTTATTTTAGTGACGTGATAGAAAATAATTGTTTATTAATTTTATTAAAAAGGTGGTCATATTACCTAAAAAATTTTTATTTTTGTAATTTAAGGAAAAGCTGTTCAAAATCAATACCTTGAGGTTTACCAAAAATTGGATCAATTAATCCAAAAAACTATTAAAAATATTATTTAACCTTCCCAATTAGTCTTAAAAGAATTTAATTTAATTTAAATAAATTTATTTTTTATTAAAAGAAAAAGAAATTAAAAACCAAATATAAAAAGACTGCTAAAAACAAAATAAAATTACTAGTCACTCCCCTTGCAATAAATTAAATAATTTTATGAAGGAATTTCTTTCTATTTAAACGTAAAAACTAATTTATATAAATAAAATATTATAAAATTAAAAATTCAAGAGTTTTTGATCTTTACTCTCTTATTTTACGAAAGCAATTGGGCGAAGGTAAAATAAAATATAATATAGGTGGAAAGAGTAGCTGGGATATGGCCAACAAAAAAAAATTGTAGTTGACGGCAACGTTTTTATTTTTATTTAGGGACGTTTGGACGCAGCAAAAGGTTAAGCGAGAATAAATAATTCTGTCTAAATAATTCCTAGGAATTCGAAATTTTGTATAAATATTCCCTTAAGGGTTTTCTAAATCTGACAAAAATTTAAAAATTTTTAATGAAAAAATAAAAAAGTTATTGTCAAAAATATAAAGTTAGATCTTTCCAGAATGTACTTTCAAGTTGGACAAATTTGGTCATAACTTAGGTAAAGTTTTAAAAAAAATTTTGAAATTTTTGGCAGTGATAGAAAACCCTAAGTAGTATTTTTGTGAAAAATTTTGTAACTCTAGGATTTGTTTTAACCAAAATATGTAAAATTAAAGACTCAAGGCCAAACGTTACTGACGACTATTTAAAAAAATGTAGTTTATTTAGTTTATTTATTTTGTCCTTCTTTTACAATTGTACACCCACGGACTACGTAATAAACAAAAATGATGTTTTAAGCTATTTGTAAAAAAAAGGGGAATGTAAATAGTTGTGGATTATATTAAGTAAAAGCCCACACAGTTAAATTTGGGCCGACATTTATTTTTTGTTTTTTTTTGTTAATAAAAATAAATTTGAAGCATTTTGAAAAATGGTCAAAGAACATAATCAAAGATTAAAAAATAAAAGAAAAAAAATCGGGAATTATAATGGAAGGGAGCAAAGATGGAGGGAAAGGTGTGGGGAAGAATGACACATAATAATGAATTTTTAAGATTTTTTTTTTAAATTAAAAAATATTTAATTGAGAAATAGGCTGCTAAAATAAAATTAATTTTTGATTTTTTAAATAATTTTTTAATTTTTTAAAATAGGAAAAAGCCTTAAATACATCGAGTCTAAACTTTTTTTAATAACTTAATTTACAGGTGTTTAATAAAAATGAAATTTTGCACAATTATTTTTCAATGTCTTGCTCATTTAATTCCAAAATTTTATATTTTTAGACTGAGTAGAAAATTTGTTACGGTTAAAAATAACGGTAAGGTTATTCTTTAATTAGGAAAATAAAATAAATAAACTTTATTCAATATAAGGAAAATAGATAAACTTCCTCATGTATATTTTAGTGTAGTGGATAAATGCTTGATTTGAATTCCTTTAGGGGATGGTTCGAGCTCTTTTAGGAGGAATTGTTTTTAATTATCTTTCGTAAGTTTTTAAATTATATTTACAAAAAAAATCTCAATTTATAAATATTTTAAAAATGGATAAATTACTCAATAAATATTTTTCAATTTATTCAAAATACTTAAAAAATGAAATTTAATCTTTTCATTTTTACTTTCTTTAAGAAAATAAAAATTTTAAAATTATACAAAAAAAAAAACGATTATTGTGAAATTATAAATAAAATGCATTATGCGAAATATAGTCTTGACTATATAAAAATGGTCTTTGTTCAACGGACTTTGTTTATAAAGAAAAATCATTCTTTTCCGTAAAAAGGTTTGAGCAATCGTAAATGGAGAAAAAAATGGAAAAAATTGAATGATTAACCAAAAAAAGGTATTATTAAATATTTTTTTAAAACATGATGGACAGTTCAAAGCCTGCCTATAACTTTTGGTTTCCTTGACTGAACAGTTCTTTAATTTATCGAGTGAGTGAAAAGTGGAATAATTTTGTTAATCAGTTAATTCTGAAAAGACTTACAGCAAAGCTAAAGATTAGGATTTTCGAGTGTTTTTCGAGTATAACTTTTATTGGGATGAATAGAACTGACCAGAAATGTAAAAAAAGAATTCTCTTTTCGAATGGCATAAAAACTTGACTAAAAGGTTGTAATAAAAAAAAGTTATGCGGACTGCACTGAAACGTCCGTAAACGAGAAAACTGATCGAGAAATTAATTAAAAATAAAATAAAAATAAGAAAAACATTTTCTCCTATTTTTCCTTCCTTTTTTTCTATTTTTTGGATTTTGTGTGTTTATCAAAAGTATTAAAAACATTAAAAACAATTTTGTGTGTTCCTTGTTATTTCCTTGCAATTTTAGCTGATGAGACAATTGTTGAATGATTTAGTTAAAATTTATTACCTCTCTTAGATCCTAAATACCATTTTATTTTTCTGTGTATTTTAATTAAGCTTCAGGTTAAAAATAGGAGCACACAAAACTTAGAATAAAAATATTTTCAAAATGTCAACTTTTCAAAATGTCAAAAAATTTACAATGTTAAAATAGAATGAAATTATTCTGTATAAGCGCAAAAACTATACAAAAAAAGTCTCTTTTTATTGTTAAGTATGTCAAGAAAATGAATTGTACATGAAGGGAATATAAGAGAAGTGTGAAGGGAACATAGGAGTAGTGTGAAGGGAACATATTTTTAAATACTCAGATAATAAATTCTTTAAATAGAAAAACATGCTCGTTTATTAAATTTAAGAAATAATAACCCAAAAAAATTTTATTTAAGATTCTAGACTCAAAAGTCCCAAGTTAGAGGAATTAGAGTCTCTACTGTAACTAACTAATCCAAAGCAAACAATTGATCAAAAATAAAAAGTTAAAAAAGTTCCTTGACAAAATTAGAAAAAATGAAGGAATTTAAGTGGGAGGAAACATGTAGAAAAAGTGAAAAATAAAGAAAAAAATTAAAAAAGAAGACTGCCAGTAAAGTTTTTTGGATGTGAACTTTTGCACAATTTAAGTAAAAGTAGAACATAAGCTTTGTTAAAAAAATAGCAAAAAAAAAAGCAAAATAACAAAAAATAAAGGAAATAAAAAAAAATCCGGCAAGGACGTCTGCTAAAGCTTTTCTCGTAAAAATAGGATAAAAGGGCGTTGGAGACGAAAATAAAGGGTGGTGGTGGTGTGGTAATGGTGGTCTAGACGAAAAATAAAAATAAAAGGAATAAAGAAGAAGAAAAAAAAGGTTAGAGTATGTAGTATTTGCGCCAAAATTACTAAAAAAAAGTTCTTATTTTTTACGTGTTATTCTCGGTCGAGATAAATAAGTGGAAGGGTGGTGTGAAGGGAACATATGAGTAGTGTGAAGGGAACATAACTAATAATACGTGGGTGGTTTGCAAAAATAACAAAATAAATTGAGTAAAGATATATTTTTGTTAAATTTTCAATTTTTAAAAATTCTCTAATAGTAACTGAGTCCAATTATAATGGTTAGTTTACTATAGTATACTGTATAAATGACCTTAAAATTTTGAAACGAAAGAAAATTGACGAGGAAGAGGACAGTAGGAAAAAATAAAAATTGTTAATTGGCAAAGTAAACAAGTGAAAGTGGAATGTGATGAAATATAAGTTAACAAAATGAGGATAAAAAATTTTTAAAATTTTATTAAGTGAAAAACAAAAAATAATAATTTTAAAACATAAATATGACCTTAAATTTTATTTCCTAATTTAATAAGCTCTATTTTTTTATTTCTTATTTTTAGATTTTTTTAGAAATGAATGTTAAAAAAATAGACTAAAAATGAATGGGGAAGTGAAAAGGTCTTTTGTGTGGTTGGTCTTATTCTCAAGACAAAATGAAAAAAGAAAGTTGTGCGCCAAAATTTTGCGTTTTTTATGGGGCGGAACAAATCGCCAATTTTCCGATTTTTTTGAATTAAGTCTTAAAATGACAAAATTAAAGAAAAATTACAAAACGCCAAAAATTTAAAATCCAACAAAGAACGCAAATAAATACCGCACAGCTTAAGGCAAATGAATAGATAGCTCAGGTTTTGTTTTTTTTCTATTTTGGCCTAGACAGAAAAACCTATAGAAGAAGAAAAATATAAAAATAAATATAGTGCAGAGCTTAATGAATATTGCCAGTGTGAAAAAAGAGTAAAAAAAAGAGTCGAGAAAAGAAAGAATTTTGGCCTCTTCTGTGGTCTTTTCTTGAGCAAAAAAAAAATTTTGTTTTGCTAGTTTTTTGCCTTGTGTCACGTCTGTGTGTGTGTGTGTTGGCAGGGCGACCGGGTCGTCGGCTGGACGGAATTAGTATATAAAAGTGTATAACTGAAAGGGAAGGGCGGAAACTAAAAGGGAACAAGTGGAAGTAAAAAAGGGCATTTTTAGTAGTTATATACTTACTCTCTTAAAAAATAAAAATAGAGTAATATTTATATATTTATAAAGGACAAAAATAAAATAATATATATTATGTATTTTTTTAATAAAAAATGTGCGCAAAAATACAACTTAATTCTTAAACTTTGTTGTAGTAAATGTAAGAATAAAATAAGGAAATAAAAAAATGTTGATATTTTGGAAAGTTAACATTTTGAAATACAAAAAAGTTGATTTCTTAAAAATGATAATAAATGATAATTATGACATTTCGCCCGAAGAGGGTAAATAAATTTAGTCATGGTTTTGGGCTTTTGGGCATTTTGGAAAGTTAACATTTTGAAATTTTTAAATAAAATTATTTAAAATACATCGAGAGACTTTTTTTTATACGAAAAGTACAAATTTTTATCATTATTATTATTATTAATTCATTAAAGTATAAAAACAAGTTTATTTTAATTTTGCAGTCTTTTTTAATTTTCAGTTTTTTTATTCAGACGTTTGCACTTTTTGTTTTTCTCAGTTTTTTTCTTTCAAAAACAATCCAAATAAACAGAAAAGGAAAAGTATAGAATTATTTATAATATTATTATGGAAATTTAAAGTGGTGGGACGATGAAGAAAAATGCACTTTTAGGCAAGAAAAAATTCAGACTCTAATGTCCCTTTTCTTAAATTAAGGACTTTTTGGAATAAAAAATGAAAGACTCAAGAAAAAATTTAAGACTCTAATGGCAAATTTAATAAAACTTCTGATTCTTACGTTCGCAAAAGTTCAGACTCTAATGTCCATATGGGGAAAATACTACTTAACTGATAAAAGAGAATTGTTTTTATTTAAAATTGTCTAGTGGAGATAAACTAAAAATCAAAGGTTTTTGTGATCAGACAATTTTACTCTTTTTCGCTCCTTTTTAAATCAAAATTTTTTTGTCAACAGGGACGAAATTAATACAAAAAATATGGGAGAGTTAACCCAAAATATCAACAAAACCAAAAATGAAATGTCCGAAAAATGATACTAGAGTCTGAGAGAAAACAAAATAACACTAGAGTCTGAAGACAAAAATTGACTTTCAGACTCTAGTGGCCGCCTTAAAATTAAATTTTTTGTTGATCTTTTGGCTTTCCCTTTTGAGAGGTGTGTTAGCCTAAAAAGAGCAAAATAAAAAAATAAAAATTCTTGTCTGGCCAAACAAGAGTCTTTTAAGGCCATAGTTGCACTATCACACGAGACCCTTAAACCAAACAGAAATTGCACTTTTTTCCATTTTTTGTTCCTTTTAGAAATTTTCTATTCCTTCCTGTTTGGTTAAAAAAAGAGGCAAAGCTTTAACATTTTTTTCCTTCTCTCGACCGAACACCAAAAGGGTCATTTGAGTCTAAAATAATAAATAAATATTTAACATTCTGTAATTATTGACATTTTGTCCAAACATTTAAATATACACGTTTTAAATAAAAAAAAGAAACGAATAAATAGAGGGAAGAGCAAATAAATATATGTAAATACTGTCTGGCAATAGCCCAAACTTTTTTACCATTGAAGAAAGTAAAAAGATGATTTTATTTAATTTAATGTGTTAAACGGAAAGAGAAAAAAAAAAGTAGGGAAGAATTTTTTGTTAAAAGTGCAAAGCTGAAAAAATATTTTTAAAAGATTAAAAATGCCTAAAATGGAAAATAAAGTAAATAGAATAAATTAATCTGAGCTTTATTTATGAGAAAAGCTCTCGTGGACGGAAGTATTGAAATGGTGAGATGATTAAAATTTGATAAAAAGGATAAGAGGTTGTTAAAAGGAGGTTAGAGTCTGAAAAATTTAGTAAAGGTTTTGAGACTCTAATGTACCGATTTGTCAAATTAAGTTGTTTAACAAGTAAAAAGGTCTATAGAGTGCTATTTGAGTCTAGGGAAAAGTAACTACACATTTGAGTCTTAAAGTCCGGAAGTTTGTTAAGACTCTAATGTACCTATTAGTGTAAAAATAAAGTAATCAAGCTTTACTTGAAGGAAAATTCAAAGATCCAGATTGAAATAAATTTCATAAAATTTCTAAAGCCATTAGGACTCGAACATACCCAAATAAAAATTAAAAAATAAAAATTTATTTGGTCTTTAAAATAAAAAAAAAATAAATAAAATAAAAAGCTTCATTAAAATAATAACTTCCCCCTTTGTAAAAGTAAAGAAAGGGCAAAAATAAAAAAATAAGCTAAATGCCTTTGGCAAATGCCACCAAAACTAGAGATGCTGTCAAAAAAGGGATATATGGAGGAACTATATATATATTCTAAACAATTCTATACTACGTCCATTTTAAAAAAGAAAAAGAAAAAATATTTATAGAAAGGGGATGTTACGGCGCAAACATTTTAATGAGGTTACGGCGATGCTTTGTAAAATTAAAGGAAGAATAGATTGAGGAGTCGAATTTTGTAAAAATAACCAAAATAATTTAAAAAATTTATTTAAACAAAATTCAGAATTCTTAAGTCTCAAAAAAGTTAAGATTATGAATTCTGCGCCGTAAAAGTTTGCGCCGTAACGTATGCAGAAAAATAAAGTATCAAGCTTTCCAATTATTTTATGTATTATTTTTTATTCATTTTAAAAAGACTGTACTTTTTATTATTTAAAAGATAATGAAAAAGAGACTTGGCCGAATATCGTGAAAAATAGACTAAAAAGGAAAAAACGTAAAAATAAATAAAAAAAATGAAATTTTTAACACTATATTTAATAAAATAGTTTATAAAAACTAGAGTACGAACTAAATTATTTGAAAAATTTTTTATTTACTTTCAGACTCAAATGTACCTTTATTCCAAGATAAAACTTTTACACTATTTAAGTCCTCAGACTCAACTGTTACTTTTATTCCCAGACTCAACTGGCCTTAAATAAAAAATTTTGTTAATAGACTCAAATGACACATTTTTATTTCTTATTATTTCAGAATTTATAACAAACTAAAAACTTAAGTTTTTAAAAAATAATAAAGGAGAAAAAAAACACTTTTTAAGCCTAAGCATTAACTGCTTCTATATGGACTGAGAGAGAGTTCTCCGTCTAAAAAATAATAATAAACAACAAAAAAATATATGCTTAAAAATAGGCTTAAAAATTGTAAAAATAAAGCAAATACTAACAAAATAAATGTTTTTATTTAAATATAGAATTTTAAAATAATTCTTTTTTTAAATTTAAAGTTTCCTAGGAGAACAAATTTTTAATTGAAGTAACTTTAGTCCAACGCTTATAATTCTTTAATGGATGGACCGATTTTTATAATTTAGGTACCATTGGATAGAGAATTAATTTTGCTACAAAATAAAATCAGAAATTTTACTAAAATTAAAAGAAAATTATTTAAAAAAAAAAAGAAAATGCTAAAATCATTGAAAAGTTAACGTTAAGTCCAGGCCCTATAACTTAATAATAAATAAATTGTTTAAAATTCTTTTTATACCATTCGATAGAGAATTAAATTTCCTACAAAATAAATTAAAATCAGAATTTAATAGCAAAAAATAAAAAAGTTGGAGAGGAAAAACAAACTTAAAATGTTGATTTTTGAACTCTTTTTATTTAATTCCCTCAATAAATAAAAATAAATAAGAATGAAAAATAATTGAAGTAATGGTCAATATAACGACGTTTTTTTTTTGATCGAAAAGATCAAACATTAAATTGATAAATTATAGTGGTCGGCGGTTTGCTGATTATTTGCAAAAAAATTAAATTACGAATTTAGTATACAAGGTCATCAAGTGTGTATATAGGGGAATCAGAACAGAAATTAAAAATCAGAAAAAAAAATCAGAATAGAATCAGAAAAAAATCAGAACAATTTCGCCCACCAAAACAAAATATTAAAGCAAGACCAACAATCAGCTGTAATATAAAAATAAAATAAATATATAAGCAAGAGGGAAACGCTCGCCTAGTCAAGTAAACAATCAAAAACGCGTGACTTAGACAAGGCAGCTGCGCTACAATTCTCTGTTCTCTTTAAAACAACAAAGATCATTGTTTAGAAGGCCAAGGCTAACAGGAAATAAATTTAATTTATAAACAATTTTTTTTTAATTTTTTTTTAAATAATTTTTAATGTTAATAAATTAGTAAAATAATTTTATTTTTAAAAATAAATAATAAAAATAGTAAAAAAAAATTATTTTTAAAAAATTGTGGCTAATCCCGTAATAAACTAAATTTTAATAATTTGGCCTAAATATTATTTTTATGTCCCAATTTTACTAAAATTTGTTTTGGAAAAGGTTAAATGTGCAAATGTAAAAAAATAAAAGAGATTAAGTGAAATTATAGTGCGTAGGGAACATGACATTTGAACGTTTATAGTGCGTAGGGCGCAAGCTCATAAAATCGTTTAATGGAAACCTAGAGAAATAAAATTTTGTATAGACATTCTTTATTGTGTATTCTAAGTTATGTAGAAATTTGGAAATTTTTTATAAAATATTTAAAAAGTTATGGCCAAAAAAGTCGAAAAGAAGGCTTTTTTACTAAAATTCTGATATTTTCGACCAGAAATTCTGATATATGAAACCAAAAATTCTGAACTTTTTATACGAATTAGATAAGGCGATTGATAATGAGTATTCAAAATTTCATGGTTCTAGGTACCTATTTAGCCTTCATATAGAGTTGCGCCCAAACGTCCGCGCCAATAAAAAATTTTGTTTTGTCTAGTAAATAAAAATGTTAAATAAAATTTGCGTATTAAAATATGAAAAAAAAATTAAAAAGAAAAATCAGATTAAAAAAATGAATATTTTAAAAACAAAATGTGTGGTAAAACTAAGTAAATTGTAATAAAATAGATTTAAAAAATTACTTTGATTGAAGCAAAATATTATTAACCTTCATTTTATTTAATCAAACAAAATAATTTATTTTTATTTATTGTGAGTAATTATTGAGAAAATATAAAAAAATATTTTTTAAAAATATAGAAAAAAGGAGAATTATAGCGATCATTTAACAAACCACAATTTTAATGATTAAAGCACATTTCTGATACTTTTAGAAAAGAAAAATTCGATTAAAGGTCAGTTCAGTGCGAGGATTGAAAGTCCATCCCTCAAGGTATTTCTGAACTCGCCGATTTGTAACCTAAATTAATTGGATTTTAAAACATTAATTTGGCTTCTTTGGAATCAAATTCGGAAAAGAAAACAAAAAACAAATTCAAATAAATAAAATAATCAAAGAAAAATATAACATATTTTGACTTTTGATCTCACATTACTAACCTACCAATTTCAAAAATAACAAAAAGAGCACAAATGAATCAACAATCACAAATCAAACATTTTTTTGCAATCCTTGCAAAAAAATGTTTCCATTTTTCATTTTTTTTTGTTTGCGGTAGAGAAAGAGGGGTGTGTACGTGCACATTTTACTTTCAACCTAGTACAACTTGTTCAAAGATGACCTGAACTTTTATTATAAAATATTTTTAGGATGTTCTCTTCAACGGCTATCGATTGTTATATTAATTTAAGGATATTTTAATAACAGAATTTTAGTCAGAACTTTTCAAAATTAACGCCACGCCAACAACTATTCTGCGCCGAAATAACCACTTATATTTTCATCGTTAGAATTTGCTATTTTTTCAAGAGTTTTTGCAATTATTATGTGTTCTATCTAAAATATTTGATTTATAAATAGCACAGAAACAACAAGAAAAAATTTTTAAGTATTAACTGAATGCAAAAACGTAAATAACAAAACAAACAAATATAATCAGAATTATAGTTAATGATCTGAGACTAAAAAAAAACTATTTATAGGTACTGGCATAAAATATATAGAATTTGGGGGAAAAAATCAAAATTTACCTTTAAAAGGAGAGAATATATTTAACATTTTGCTTTTGACCATTTCATCTATATAATCGCAGCTTAGATAGTATTAGTTAGAGATAGAGAGAAAAATTAAACATTAACTATGCGCGAGAGATTAGGTTGTTAGGAGAGACAGCGATATTTATTGCTTTTTTTTTTTTAAATTTTTTTTTTGTTTTTGAATTTTGCTAATTTTTTATTTTCAGTATATTTCCTTGAAAATTATGGCAAGTATTAATGTTAATGAATGTACATGTTCTGCTGCTGCTGATGTTATAATTTTGCGGAAAGAATTGGATTATTTTCGTTCACTGTATATTTTTAATTTATTTATCAATGAGGTTTTTCATTATTTTAAAAATGTTAAATCTATTTGTAAGAGTGTAATTTAAATTTTCTTTGCTTGGGATTTATCTTCAATAAAATTTTTCTTCAGCTACGAACGTGAACGCGAACAATTCAACGAATTCCAACAATATTCTAAAGAGTTAGAAAACGAAATGGAAGTGGAATTAAAACAAAGGGATGCAAAAACAATTGAACTTGAATCTGCTAAAAGGAGGCTGACTTCTGAACTTGGAGAACTTAAGGTTTTTAGATTTTTTTAAAAAGATTTTTGAATTAATTTGTGTTGCTAAAAAACTGATCTTTTGGACGCATTTTTTGACTTTGTCCGTTTTTAACAAAAAATATTTTTTAGGCAAGAATTCTACAGCAACACCAAGACAATATAAAGTCTGAAGAGGAGATGCAAAGCAGACTTTCTTTTGCTGAGCAACAAGTCATTGAACTTCGTGACAAATTAAGAGCAGTAGAACAGGCGAATGATGATTTGGAACGGCGAGAAAGGTTTTCCTTTTAATTTAAATTCATTCAACTCAACTTTTAAATATCAGAATCAATGCTCAAAAGATTCTAGATTTGGGCGATCGTTACGAGAAATGCTTGGAACGTTGTGCAATGTTTGAAGTTGGAATGGTGCCAGACGAACCTGAAATTAATAATTCAATGGTTCCAGCATCTCGCGAAATTGGAAATAATTTGGATAAGAATGAAAGTCAACGTCTTATAGAGAATATGCTGATTAAAATTGAGGTTATTTTTAATTTATTTATAAAATTTTGGACATTCTAGGTAGAGTTATTTTGAGTAATTTTTAATAAAATTTTACCCAATAAGGAATAGTTAAAATTGAAATGGGCATTGAAACAAAATTAAAGAAACTAAATTTAATTAATTTATTTTTTAAGGCAATAGAATCAACAATTCTTTCCGGCAGTAATGCAAGTAGTAGTGGATCGCCTAGTGTGAATAGATGTATTTCTACAAATGGAGGAAATATTCAGTGTTATAATCATCATAATGGGCATTTAAACAATAATTTTAAAAAAGAGAGGGATTAATTATTTATTAAATGCATAATTTTATTTAACTAAAAAATTTATTTTTTTGCTCATTGACATAATGACCAAATTTTGGATTTTTTAAAAATTAATTTATTTATGAGAAAATTATTTTTGGCCATTTTGTCCGATACATTACCTCGTTTCTTTATTGGTGATAATTTTAAAATATACATATTTGGTGCTATATTTTTTTTTTAATTTTTGCTTTCCTTAAAGATAAATAAATTGTAATTAGATAAATTACTTTTGTTTATTTTTAAGCATTCAATTCAACATCTTTTCAAAAGGAAAAAATCAATTTTTAGGACATTTGCAATATCCTGAATTGCATAACATGCCAAAGCATTCCTCAAGTTTATTTGAATAGTACAGCTTTTCTTTTTACAAAATTTTTTGTAAACATCAGTCATAGAACTGTAACCAACATTTTTGAATACTGAAAAGATTAATTTGTTTTATTACGAAAGCTAACCTCTTCTACAATCACACCTGCATATCCAGCTTCTTTATGAGCTGAAAATTTTTAAAAAATTAACAAGTTGGTATTAATAAAAATTTTATGTTTTATTAGAAACCTTTTAAGCACTCACATCTGTTGTTGACACAAGAACCATTTAAAAGGCCGCATTGCACTTCATTTCTACACAATCTTTTAGGTGTGCATTGGCACACGCATGTACCAAGAAATAAACCGATACACTTTCCTAGTAATTTAAAATATTTAAATAAACGGACACTTGATCGCGCATTGTGGCACTCTATATTCAAATATTTGGTGCTATTTTAATTTTAAAAAATTTAAATCTCCAAAAACATCATTTCTTCACTCAAGTAGAGTATATCGTTTGAAGTGCTGAAAATATTTTATAAAATTAATTAAATTTAAAAACCAAGGAAAATATATGTCGCAAGCTGAACGATTTTTCGTCTCTATTAATTTATTATTGGCAAGAGAAGATGGAAAAATAATAAATGATAAAATTAAATAAATTAATGTTGTTAATATAATTATTATAAAATTCATATTTCTAAGAACCTAAATTTTTTAAAGTTTTCTTTATTTAAATTAATGCTTCATTAAAAGGTTATCAATAATAAAACATTCAATTTTAATTTAAAAAATCTGATTAAATATAATAAATATATGCAAGTAATTAAATAAAGTTTTTTTAAAAGTTTATTAATAATTGACCTAAATTAATAAATAAATTCTATCAAATGAGAGGCTATTTTTAGGAAATATATTCAATAATATATTACTAGAAATGTAAAGTATTTAATGAAATAGAGTTTAAAACAATATTTAATAAAAAAATAATAAATACATGAAAAATTAATTAATTTGTATGTTCTGTGTTGAAATGACCATTTCTCTATCGGCTTTCTTTTATTTTTCTTTAATTGTTTCTCTTTAATTATTAATCTTTAAAGAATTATTAAATGGTTTTAAAAAAAAATATTTGTTATTATCATCATCCAGACTTGGGTAATTTTCACTATGGAGCACAACATCCAATGAAGCCTGCTAGATTAGGTTTCATTTTTTGTTTAAATAAATAGCCGGAACATAAAACTATTTCGTTTTTTTATTTTTTTATAATGTCCATTTTTTTAGCAGCAACACACAGTTTAGTGGTTAATTATGAATTGCACAAGTACATGACTTGTTTACTTCCCCCTAGAGCTACACATCATGATCTGGCTAGATTTCACTCAACAGAGTATTTTTTTTGAATTTTAATTATTTAATTAAATTTTTCTATTGCAGATACGTCCAATTTCTAAAAAGAATATGTCCTTCTAATGCTCTTCAATATGAAGCTTTTTTTAATAAATTTAATATTGGGGAGGATTGGTATTTTTTTTTAAATAATTTTTATTTAAATTTGTCAATCTTTTAAGCCCCGTTTTCGACGGAATTTTCGATTTTTGTGCTTTATATACTGGTGGAACTTTAGGTCTATTTTTTAAAACTTTAATTAAAATTAATTTAACAAACTTTAGAAGGTGCAATTAGACTAAATCATGGACAATCAGACATTGCAATTAATTGGAGTGGTGGTCTACATCATGCAAAGAAATCTGAAGCTTCTGGTTTTTGTTATGTTAATGATATTGTTATTGGAATTATTGAATTGCTTAAATATTTTCCTAGGTTTTCTTTAAGTAAATATTGTGGAGAGGGGACTGAAGGTTTTTTTTGGTTAACTAATAGATATTTTTCTTAGATTTCATTCCTTAATTATTCCCTTTTGGATTTTTTACACAGTGAAATTATTCCTTAGACTTAAAAATTATTTTTTATTTTTAAGAGTTCTTTATATTGATATTGATATTCATCATGGAGATGGTGTTCAAGAAGCCTTTAATCTAACAGATCGAGTTATGACTGTTTCTTTTCATCGTTATGGAAATTATTTCTTCCCAGGTTTATTTTTAATTAAATTTTAAATTTATTTTCTATTTAAGGAACAGGCGATATGTACGACATTGGAATGGGACAAGGACGCTATTTTTCAGTTAATGTACCTCTACGTGAGGGAATTGATGATGAAAGTTATCATGGAGGTTTAAATTTAAAAATATTTTTTAAATCAATTTTTTAAAGTTTTCAAGCCAGTAATTCTGTCAGTTGTTGAAAATTATAATCCTTCAGTAATTGTTCTTCAATGTGGGGCAGATTCTCTTGGCTCGGATAGGCTTGGATGTTTTAATTTAAGCTTTGATGGACACGGGTATTATTTTTATTTTTTTTTAATTAAATTAAGTCTTTTTAAAGTGAATGTGTCAGGCTAGTCAAAAGCCTAAATTTACCAACTTTAGTTCTTGGAGGAGGTGGATATACATTAAGAAATGTAGCTAGATGTTGGACTTATGAAACTGCTATTTTGGTTGATAGAGATCAGGAAATTAGCAATGAAATTCCGGACAATTCTGAATATTTGGAATATTTTGCACCTGAATTTACATTGAGAAGTGATTTACCTAAAAGAATAGAGAATATGAACAGTAAAGAGGTAAAGAAATAAAGTATTAATTTTTAATGAAGTAAAAGTAACTTTTCTCATTGTTTTTCCGGAATTTATACTCATAGTTATTTTTTCCGGATAAAATTATCTCTTCCGGAATCTTTTTTAATTTTCCGGAAAATATACCATTTTTACTCATTTAATTTTTTTCAGTATTTATCTGCTATAAAAACTGAAATAGTTGAAAATATTCGATTAGTCAGGAATTCTCCATCAGTGCAAATACAACCAATACCTGAAGATGCTTTAGATTTACACGAATTAGACTCTATTAGGAAAGAAAATGAAAATTGATTTAAATAAACAAATTTTTGTAAAAAGGTTTTTATTTATTAAAAAGGGAGCTTTTGAAGAATTTTTAGGAAATTTTTTTAAATTAAAATTGTCATAAATTCAATAATCTAAATTTAAAGAAAAAATTACCTAAAAATTCAAAAATAAATTTACTCCTTTTTAAATTTTTTTTCTCAAATAAATAAAAAAAACTTTCAATAGAAGTTTAAAATTAGGCACAAAATGAGAACAAATAAAGGCAAAAAAAAAAAACTAAAAATAAATAACCCCTTTTAATATTTAATTTTCTTCAAAACAGGTTCTTCAGTAATTAAATCTAATGACAACACATCATTTTCTTCTTCTCTATTATCTTTTTTATCTTCATCCAATTTATTTAACATTTCAAAAAAATCAGTAATTTTTTGACTATTTGTACATAATTTACTGCTTTTGTCAGCATCAGCATATCTTTTTAAAAAAAAAATTTAAATTTAATTTAAAAAATAAACGTTTCATTAGCCAAATTAGCAATTCCAAGCACTTGTAATTTTGACCCAACTAAATCCCAAATTAGAGTATCTGCTGTATTCTTTGCTATTAAATATTGAACTTGAACTGAATCACGTTGTCCTACACGATGGGCACGATCCTCTGCTTGAATCATTAACTGAAAAGAAAAAATATTTTTAAATTAATTTAAAATTATTTTTTAATAGTTGTTTCAGAAAAAAAGGTCCAAAACCCCGTCTAAAAACTAAACAAAATAGCCTTCCCCCAAAATAAAAAATAAACCGAAGGATTCCAATAAAGTTCAGCAAATATAACAACAGATGCAGCAGTTAAAGTAATTCCTGTCCCAGCAGCTGTTATGCTTAACAATGCAGCCCTTATTCTTTTATCATTTTGGAATTGTTCACAATATGTAGATCGATCTCTAGCTGGAGTAGAACCGTCAATACGGATAAATTGAGCACCCTGAAATTTTTTAAAGAATTAATTTGTTTTTTAAAGCTAATTGGATGGCCAGAAAATTAAAAAATATATTGACCAATTTTTTAAAAATCTATAAAAATTTCTTAACCTTCCCCAATTAATTAATTTTCAAAAAACCTTACAACTTTGGCCATTTCAATGCTAATATGATCTAAAATTTCCAAATGATGTGCAAATACAAGTATTTTCTTTGGGGGAGCTCCGTCGTAAAAATAAGTGTCAACAATGTGTTCAGAAACTGGCTTCTTTTTGACCTGTCCAGTAAGTACATAATACTCCATAAATGATTGCCTTTTAGTTTTGTTATCCTTTAAAAGATTTTTTTTTAATTTTAAAAAATTTAAAACCGTTGAAAAACGATCGGCGCATTCAAATTCTTCTTTTGCTTTAAGCAACTGCTTCATTTTGTTATCAATAGCCTCCCCTGATAAGAAAATTATTTCACGTCGTTTTTCAGGTAGATCATCTAGTACATCTTTCTTTAATCGTCTGAAATTTTTATTTAAATTTTCTTTGCCCAAAAAAATCAAGGACAGTTCGGTGCCTTAATAATCAAAATAAAAACCTTATCATTATTTTCTCCATAACAGCTTTTAATTCCTCAGGGTTTGATTGTCCTTTTGCCTCAAAACCAAAACGTCCAGCCTTTCCATCACAATAACGTAAAGCATAAGGCTTATAAGATGGAAATATTTTTGGATCAATCATTTTAATTTGGCTAAATAATTCCGCTGGGCGAGATAATGCAGGAGTTCCACTTAATAGAATAATCCTATTTGATCGCTTCTGAAAATTTAAAAAAGGTTATTAGAGTCTAAAAAATCTTCAGGTCATTTCAGACTAATTAATCAAATAAAGAAATGTTTAAAGCAAACCGCTAAGGCATCAGCTGCACTAGTTCTCTTAGTTTTCATCTCTTTAAGCATATGACACTCATCAAAAATTAATACATAAATATTTTCTCTTTTCAATTCATCAATGCGCATTTCCATTAAAGTATAGCTCATAATATAAAATTTAAAAATAATTTTTTAAAGTTAAAATTACTTACAATAACAAGATTTGTACTTCTAGAACGGGGAAGGTCATCCTTCCCCTTCTCTACAAGAAAAGGCCGAGCACTAGGCAAGAACCGTTTAATTTGTCTATACCACATATATTTAACTGAAGAAGGGCAAACAATCAATAAAGGCCATTCAATACTGAAAATTAATTTTAAATTAAAACAATTTAAAGAAAAAACAACGTATAAGCTGATGCAATAGCTAATGCTTGAACAGTTTTTCCAAGCCCCATCTCATCGGCTATTAAAAGACGCCCACCACGCAAAATTCCAAAACTGAAAAAAAGTGAAAGATTTTTTGCTTTAAGACTAAAAATTAAAAAACCTGACACCCGAACGTTGATATGGAAAAAGAGTTGCAACAATATTTGGATCTGCTCTGTTGAGGCCAGAAGAAGTTGGTTCATTGTTGGACTGTTCAAAATTACGTGGAGATATTTTGTCGAGAAAAAGCTTTAAACAATTTTTAAAAAATAAATTTTTTGGGAGAAAAACCTTTCTAACTCCAAGAGGAATTTCTTCAAATTTTGCCAAAATATTTTTTGAACGTAATTGAGTTAATTTAGATTTAACTAACTCATAATCTCTAAGCAGAAAAGACCAAGTTTTAGTAGATGCATCATATCCTTTAGAGTTAATTTCTTTGAATTTTAAAGGTACTTCACTGTTGAAAGGATGAAATTCTAACTGAAAAGTAATTCTTTATTAGAAAAAATTCCTAAAAGTTCCACCCTTCATAAATGTCCTTTAAAATAAAAAGCTAACAAAAATGGAGAATTAAATCTTTTCAAAATAATTTCCATTCTAAAAGCTTTTTTGGGAAAAATACTTGCGGACAAATATTGCGGACTTTACACTGTTAAGAAGAAGAAATTCTACTCATTCTTTAAATCCCCTTTTTTAAAAAATCAAAAAATAAACCTTAAATCTCTCTGTACTGATCATAAAAAATTTAAAATCAATTTGAATTAAATTCGTTTTAACATAAGTTGGTGGTTGAAATTGTTGTACTTCAATTTGTTCTACAGGCCTTTGTTGCTGCTGTTGTTGTTGTAATCTCTTTTCTTCAGCAGCAGCTCTTCTTCTTAAAGCTTCTTCTCTATTTGCTCTAATTCTTTCTTTTTGTTGTTCAGTTAATTCAATATTTGTTGAAATTAAAGCCATCCTTTAATTCTAAAAAAGACAAAATAAAAGATAAAAGAAATTAAAAAATGTGAATAACGTCTTTCATAATTTATAACACTATTTTCATAAGAAATTGAATAGAAAGTCTGCAGTCTCTTCATTTACTACACTATTATCAATAAATTAAATAAACATTACGCCAAATATTAAGAAATAAATATTTTTAAACATTAAAAAATTGTAAAATTTTATTCACTCGACTGTTCTGTATTTAATTAATTCAAAACAACTTTATACTATTTAAGAATTTCTATTTATTTATTATGGCAATTAAAAATTTAATTTCTTTAAAGTATTTTATTTAAATGGCCTGAACAAATTGAATAGGATGTCCACTTTCTTCTAGTACATTAATCACTAAATTTGCATTTGTTGCAGCTATTACTTCAGTAAATAC
Organism: Meloidogyne graminicola; assembly: GCA_036172905.1. Classification (NCBI taxonomy): domain Eukaryota; kingdom Metazoa; phylum Nematoda; class Chromadorea; order Rhabditida; family Meloidogynidae; genus Meloidogyne; species Meloidogyne graminicola. Next base: position 2,246,796 of record JARPZY010000004.1, read on the forward strand.
AACTGGTCCTGAACCGGCCAACTAAAGGAAATTTGGTTTTGAACCGGCCTTTTTAAACTAACCGGAATCGGCACAGAATGCCATACATTAGGCTCTAATCGCAGTGCTTGCCCTGTTAAAAAAAAGGGTAAAAAATGTCAAAAAATACAAACAAACCATCCCTAAAAGTGAATGCTTGTAATGTTCGATCTATTGGTTCCCCTGTATGAGAATCTGGCAGCGCAAAGGCCATCACAAAAGCATCAGTTGTATGGGAGGGTTGAATGTAAAAAGTTCCGTCTGGTCTAGCCATTAATAACTTTAAAAATAGAATTATTGAGTACAAGTTTAATTTATTTACATTTGCTCTATAAATTCCCAAATCAGAGGAATAGTCCACTCCAGGATGTCCCTTTTCTCCAGCAAATGAACCAGTTATTCCCTCAAATTCAAGCTCCAATCTACTAACACCGTGTTCTGGCTGTATTTGTTGCATTTTCCAACTAACCTTTAAGTAAAAGTGTTAAAAAATTTTCTATTAATTTGGACGTTTCAGTGCCACTCCAACGTTTTTAAATCATAACTTTTTTGGTATTAAGTCTAAAATTCTGATTTTTTTGTAGATTAGTAGAAGATTTAATTCTCTATCAAATGATATCAAAATCATTCAAAACAGTCAATCCAATCCTGAGATATAACGATGGCACTGAAACGTCCTCTTATCAACTAACCATAAATTCTTGGCATAAAGTTCCAGCAATTCCTTCCCCCATTAATGTTTCTACTCCTGGCCAACAGGTTTCACTAGGTTCTTCATTATGCATTGTAAAATCCTTTATCAATCTTCCAAACGGAGCAAACGCCGTTTCATTAACATCTGTTAGCCGTACAACTTCTTTTGCAAAGGAATGTGGCAAATTAGGTAATTTATGTGGCTAAAAAAGAATTTTTTTTTTAATTTTTAAAATATTTTTTACTTTCTTAGTCGTCAATTCCGGAGGCAGACAAACTTTTCTCATAGTAATAGGTTCAATCCGGTTAACTTTACATAAGTTAATTACTATTGGTTGTATACCCGCAGGGTCTGGTGGAAGTTGTACTACTGCATTTACCTATTAAAAAATTTTTTTTTAAATTTTTTTAAATTGTTAAACCCTTCTAGAAAGTATTTTAAATATTGAAAAAATTTTTTTAAATAATTTTAATTTTTTAAATTAAATAGGGTCTCTTTACAACTTACACTTCGGTGCCAAACCATAAATTGAAGTTGTCCATGAAGTGGAATTGGCATGGAATGCTTTATGAAAGGGTCAATTAATGCAGTATGTTGAGGACTAAATCGAATGGCGTGAATTTCGGCTACCGGGCTTTCTACCTAAAAAATTGCTAAAAAGTCTTTTTTGAAGCAATTAAAAAATTTAAAATTTTTTAAAAATTTTACCATAATTAAATAGTGTGTATTATTAGTTAAATCAGGTACATAAGCAACTTGTCCATCAATTTGAGCTATAAAAGCTCCATAATAATTTATTTCCGTTTCATGTTTAGGTGGACGTTCTGCTATTGGTTTTGCCTTTTTTAATTAAATTAAATTAATTTTTAAAATTTAAAATTACTTGTTCTGATATTGGACAAATAAGAATATCTCCATTCCAGACAACCTGCATTTGTTCTGCTACAATTTGCCCTCCCAAACCTCCCTCAGGGCAACGACCCTTACCGTTAAAGGTACGCGGCCAGGGAAGACGAGTTAATTTGTTTGGATCAAATCTAATTTTTAAAAGAATACTAGTTTTCCGGAATTTTATTATTCTCCGGAATTTTTTATTTTCCGGAATTTTATTATTTTCCGGAAGTTTATTATTTTCCGGAAGTTTATTATTTTCCGGAAAGATTTAAAGTATTTTATTATTTTAAATATTTTCCGGAAAGTTTTAAATAATTTATTATTTTTTACTTCTCTACAGCCTGAACTCCATCATGAATAAATTTTTTTGAATAAGGGGTAACAGCAACATGAAGATGGCAATCAAAACTCATTAATATTTAAGTATAATTAATTAATTTTAATAAAATAAATTTTTTATCGATTTTTAATTAAAAAATAAATATTTTAAAAATGAAAATAAAATTATTCTTGTTTTTGAATGAATTGTTTGACTGGTTTGTTTGTTTGTAAAAGAAAAGTAAATGTTATCCGGTCAAATGTAAAGCCAAGAGGCGTATTTTATACGAGAAACTAGAAGGGGCAAGGAGGGCAAAACAAATAAAATAATCGATTCTTTGCGGCGTAGGGAGGAATTTTGATAAAATAATTATTTTTTTTACAATTAAAATTTTGAAATAAAATTTAAAAAAAAAATAAAAAATTTTAAAATTAAATTTAATTTAAAAATTATTAAAAAATCAATTTTCGATTTCATTTAAAAGTACAATTATTGAGTAAATCAATGGTAGCGATATATTCACTTGTCTGACTTTTTAACCTTTCCCTTACATTTCACTTTAATTTATTTTTATTAAATTGTAAAATAATTAAACTTGAATTTACAATTTTAAAATAAATAAACCTGAAATACTCTCAATTGTATTTTAAAACAAATTTGTAAAAATATTTCTGAAACACAAAAAACAGTTAATAAAATAAACTTTCCGGAAAAAATACAGAAGGGAAAACAAAAGGTTTCTTTAAATAGAGAATGTATTTTGGAGAAAGTTGTGATGATATAATTAAAAATTGGATAATTTTATTCGGTCTTTTGCTTCATTTGATGGATTATATAATGATTCCATATGCACAATCAACTAATACAACGGTAATTTGTATAATTTTTAAAATTATTTTTAAAAAATAATATCATCAATTTTAAAGCAACAAAACTGTTTTATAGTCGAAGAAAAATGGCGTGAATTAATGCCTAAAAGGGGCACTTTGATTGAAACAAATTTAATAAAAAATTATAATAAAAATTTTGAAAAAATTAAGGATAAAAGGGAAATTACCAGTTTGGTAAAATTTATTAAATTGGTAAATAAAACTGATTATGGGCAAACTTTAAAGGTAGAAAATGAAGGGAAACAAGAAAAAATAGTGCCAAACTATTCAGAAACTTTGACTCATATAAAATTTGTTCCATAATTTATTTTTGTAATTTTTTATATTTTTAGTACTTTTCCGGAATATATATAATTCTATTCTGTTATTGTATCTTCTCCTGAAATTTGTAAAATTTATTTTATTATTGTATTTCTTCCGGCAAGTTGTAATTAATTTATTATAAAAACTGTACGTTTTCCGTAATGTTTATTATTATTTTTTACGTAATTAAATTAAATTATTTATTTAATCCCTATAAAAATTAATTCTATTCTTCAATATTAGACAAACCAATTCTCTCACCATCATAATCAACAAGAAACCGTTTATTTGAATCATTCTCTTCGGCCGAACTTTCTATAAAAAATTTTTATTTATATTTTTTTAAAATAAAGTATTAAATTCTTAGTAAAATAAAATAAAAAATTAAAAGTTTCTGTCAAAAGCCAAAAAAGTTATTTCAAAAAATTCAAAAATTGGCGTTTTTTCATAGTTTTTTGTCCACAACTTTTTTCCACTAATTTTCTAAATTTTAATTTTTACTTCAATTTGTAGCTAATTCAATTCTCTATCGATTGATATCAAATACTTTCCCCTTCATTCACTTATTAATAAATTAAAAAGCTTCAAACCTATCTTCTTCTTTTCCTTGTTTTCACTGTTTCTATTTTCTAAAATTGGAAATAAAGGGTTAATATTTGTTTGTAATGCTGTCATTAAATGTAAAGCACTAGAAGTTTCGTCTTCTTTTAATTTTTCTTTTTTATTTAATTCTTCATCTTCTTTAACAGCATCATAATAATCTTCTACTGATCTAGTTAAATTATTTTTTAAAATTATTTTTAAATTAATTATACATTGGTTTTTCAGTTGTTTTAGGCAAAGAAAAAGAAGGCTGGTTAAAGGACCAAAATTGAGGTCCTCCCTCTTTTTCTTTTGTTAATGGCATTGGTCCTCTTAACATTGGATAAGTTAATTTAATTATTAAAAATAAGAATAAAAAAATTAATTTATTAAACATTTTAATAATTTTTTCTTAAAATAAGAGAATTAAAAGAAAAATTAAAAATTAAAAATTAGGTATTTTTTAATTAATTATAAAATTCTAAAGAAAACTTAAATTTTCTACCACATAAAATTTATTAAATAAAAAAACTTTTTAAATAATAAATAAAAATATTAAAAATAAAACTTTAATAAACGCAGAGGTTTAACGAGAAACATTTTGTACCTTCTTACTTTGCGCACTTTTTTAATTTTTACAACAATTTTTTAAAATAATGAAAATAATATTTTTATTTAGTAAACAGTCCCTATTTTTTAATAAAAAATATTTTGATAAATTATTGAATTGTTATTTAATTTTATAAAATTTTTTTCTCATTAAAAACGCATTAAAAATAAATACTCTCTTCATTTCGCGTAGTATTTCTTTTTTCTCTAACTTTTATTTAATTATGCACAGAATTTTTTTTTAAATTTTTGGCTTGTGAGGGAAATAAAAAAATGGATTAATTATTAAAGAATAAAAGGGAAAAAGACTAAAAAATAAAGAATTAAAAAAAATTGTTCTGATACTAAAATTAGATTTTTCGTTAACTAGATCTTTGGACGAATTTTTAAATTATTAAAAAATTTTTTTTGTTAAAATAAAAAATAAAGTAATTTAATTTATACACTATAATTCATTTAAAAAATTATAAAAAATATTTTACCACAAAAGAAAAATTTTTTAAATAAAAAAAAAAGAGAAAATTGAGGGTAAAAATTAGAGGAGGATATATTTAATCAACACATATATTGACTGTTCTTTTCTTTTTTCTTTAAAAAAAATTATTTAAAATATTTTGTTTTGTTTAATCCATTCCAGTAAATCCTCGTCCAACAAAAGCATCAAAAGCTGCTCGTTTATCAAGTCCAGTAAAGCCAGGGCCCATAAATGAATCAAAATTTCTTTTGTCAAAGCCTGTAAATCCTTTTCCGGTAAATGAGTCAAAAGCACGTTTATCCAATCCGGTAAACCCTCTTCCAACAAAAGAATCGAATGCTGAACGTTTGTCTAATCCGGTAAAGCCAGGGCCAATGAAGGAGTCAAATGAACGTTTGTCAAAACCGGTAAAACCTGGAGAACTCTAAAAAATTGTTTATTTTATTGTAAGTATTCCGGAAGGTTTAGAATTATTCCGGAAAGTTTACATTTATATACACTTATTTCGGAACTACTTCTTTTGTATTTTTTTGTAATTTTTAAAAACTTAAAAAGTTACAAAAGAATCAAAAGCTCTCTTGTCCATTCCTGTAAATCCTTTTCCCATAAATGAATCAAATGAGCGTTTATCTAATCCAGTAAATCCAGGGCCAGTGAATGAATCAAATGATCGTTTGTCAAAGCCAGTAAAACCTGGAGTGCCCTTAATTGAAACAATAATTTTTTAAAAATTATAATAAATTTACAAAAGAATCAAATGCTCGTTTTATATTAGATTTTGCTTGATTAGAAGGGACTGTCTTTTGTGCTGGTGCACTAAATGCTCTCTGAAATTTATTTAAACTTATGTTTATTTTATTGTAAAAATTCCGGAATATTTTTATTAATTAAATAAAATTCCGGAAAGTTTCTAAAGGACTTTTGTATTGTTTAAATATTTTTGTAAAAACATACAGTAACAAGTAATGTAGAAAGTATTACTGGAAGAAGTAAAGCTTGTGTTCCTTTAAGTATTAATAAAGGAGATGTAACATATTTTGAGGCAGAATTGATTTTAGTTATTTTTTTCATTTTAAATATTTTTTTAGTAAATCTAAAAAATTATAAATATTTTTTAATATTTTGGGAAATTATTTAACTAAAGGAAAATTAACTTTATTTTGTTTATTTACAAATTATTCTATTATGAGAAGTATTTTAAAAATAGAAAGATTTTACAAAAAAACATTTTTTATTTTTTTTTTTTTGAGAAAATATCTGAAAATATTTATGAAAAAGTTTTAAATTTAGAAAAAAATTTGTCATGAAAATTATTAATTTTTTGTAGTATAAAATGGTAAATTCCAATAATATACTCGTATTAATTTTAAAATTTTGCTTCAAAAAAACAAAATATGAACAATACGAATATAACAAAAAAAACCACACACGCAAAAATACAAAGAAATAATAATAAAAATCTTCTATGCATTAATTATGTGCATTTTTAGAAGCAATGGTTAGTGCTTGAAATAAAACTCTTTGTTTAAAATTTTTCAGGATTAAAAATTTTTATTTTAAGAAATACAAAATAACATTATTAATTTATGTATTAATTAATTAATAATGCAGCTGTTAAGATTAACTTTTAAATTAAGGTTTTCTTTAAAAAATAACTTTCCGGATATCTTACAATAGCGAATTTTTTTAATCTGACAATAAGATAAAAATAATGTTCCGGTTAAGTTTATTTTCAAGGAAATTTTACTTTTAAAAAAAACTTTCCGGAAAAGTTTCATAAAATAATTTTTAATCAAATAAATTAATAATAAAGAAGCACAAAATTTTGAAAGAATAAATAAATGTTTTAATGTTTTATATCTCATTTTATTGACAAAATGAAAAGATATATTGGGGGCGGTGCTATATTTTTTAATTTTTATTATTTTAACTAATTCTCAGGACATTTTATACATATGCAGAAATTCACACACAAGCCTAGATTTAAAATTTAAAAAAAAATAAAAATGGAGAGGTTGTTTGTGTGAAGCAAGAATGGGCGGAAGTCACGAAAAGCTATGAAAAAAGAGATATATTAATATTATTGGCATCATTTGCAACCAACAATTCCTTTTTTTCTCAATCCTTAAATTCGGATTTTTTTTCATTTTTTTAAAAAAGAAATTTGATTCCAATAACTAGGATTTATAGAAAATTAAAAAATTCTAGAGACTCTTAGTTGCTTGGGTATCATTCCATAAAATATATTTTTCAAGGTTTATCAGAAAAATTATTTTTTTTGTATACAATCCAACAATTTATGTTAATTAAAAAAGGCTATAATTTTATAATGAAAAATGAGAAAATAATTACAGGATGTGTAAAAGGTAAAGTACATATAAGCTAGGGAAAAATAAACATTTTTTAAATTTTAAGTATAAAGCAAAAACATCTAAAATAAAAATTAATAAAACATCCGGAAATATTTATTTCCGGAAAATATGAAGTAGTTCAAACATTGTATTTTTGTTTAAAGGTTTCGAATGTTTTGTTTTTATTTTTATATATGTTTTTAAGTTTTTATGTTTTAAATATTTAGTTTTAAATGTTTTTGAATGTTTTCATTAGGTTTAATTATTCTTTTTTATTTTCCACTCAAAGAATGTAAATATTTGTTTCTTTAGCATCCAGGCACAGTTAATAACAATTTAAGCAAGGAATTCCCCTAAAGTTTATTAACAAACTTTTTTCTTTTTAAAATTATTGAATTGGAAAGGACAAAAAATTTAAAGAATAAAAAAATTTTTAAACGTTGTCTTAAAAAAAAATTATTTTTTATGGGTAAACATTTATTTCTCCATTAACTTTGCAATTACCTTTTACTTGCCGTTTTAAAAAATTTTTATTGCATAGCATTCTCGATTAGTAAACATCAACTAGTGTATATTAATTTTCATTTTTCTATTTAAAACATTTTTCGTTCTATGAAAACCATAAACATTGTAAACACAAAATTTTATTCAGAAAAAGAATGGCACAAGAATGTTAAAAACGGAAGGAAGTGTATTTTAAACAAAGAATAAAATTAAAGGTATTTTAAAAAAAGGGAAGTTGAAATTAGGAAATAGACAAAAGAATAAATTAAATTATTTAATTTTTAAATAAATAGAAGGTTTAATTGAAATAAAATAATACAAAGAAATAAATTGCTAACATGAATAAATCCTGAAATAAAACAGTTAATTAACTTATTTAATTTTTCTGGAAAACTTTCCGGATATATTACAATAATTTTCGTTCTAAACAGTACAATGTTTAAAACAAGTTTTTATAAAACATGTTTTATAACTTGAAAATAAACACTAGAAATAAACATTTGAAAAACAGAAGTTATTAAAATTAAAACGTCATTTCCGTGGTTGAGTTTTCAAAAGTCAAAGCTCGTTCCTTAAAACATTTTAATTAATTTCTATGTAATATGATTAAAAAAAGTGTTAGTGTAAAAGTGTAAAACAAAGCCAATTTTAATTTAATAAGAAGCAGAGTGAAAAATAAAGACGGAAATTGTAAAAAAAAAAGTCCAAATTATTAGTAAATTATAAATAATGAACATTGGTCTGTTATATTTTGCAATAAAGATTTAATAACTCTAATAATTTTATTTTATTTTTGTTCTTATAAAAATATAAATATTTTTTAATCAATTTTTACTCATCTTTCCTATATATTTGTTGTTGAAACTTGCTAAATAAATAAATTCCCCACCATCATCGGCAAGCTAAAATATTTTTTTAAATAAAATTTTTATTATTTAAACTTATTATTACTTGTGAAATATCTTTGATTATTTTTCCTTGTGGATCGTGAAAGGAACGAATTATTTTTCCATTTAAATCAAGTTCTAAAACTATTCCGTATGATCTATCGAAAAGTAAATCTACAATTGTTGATGGAAATATTCTAAACATCTGAAAAGAATAAAATAAAAAAGATTAAAACATCTAAACATCATTAAAACATTATAAATATTTAATATTGTTTCCAGAATTTTTCAAAACTTTAGTTAACTGTATAAATATAATTAAAACTAAAATTTCCGGATAGAGTATAACTATAGTTAAAACAATAATAATTTCCGGAAACAGAATAATTATTCTTAAGTTTCCAATTATAAATTAATTACCATTCCCAAAACTTTTCTTGTCATTAACCAATCCCCAAGTCTTTGAAATAAATCGGGATTTTCAGCATCTCGATGGCTAAATAATGCCACGTAAAAAGAAGTACCAGAACTTGACATTCTAATATTATCTGGAAATCCTGGAAGATTATCAATAAATAATTCAAGACGGCCTTTCTTTTCTCCAGCAAAATAATATCTAACCAAATTAAGTTATTTAAAAAAATTTATTTTACCGATGAATTCGAGCTGTTGCACTTTCACAAAATAAAAATGACTTAAAAAGTGTTAAATTTGACTTATAAAATTGAATTACCTCTTTATCAGTATGCATTTGTACACCATTAGGGAAATCTAATCCATCAATTAATACTTCTGTTTCCCCAGAATTAATTTTATATTTAATTATTCTTAAATAAAATTAATTTATTATTATTTTTTCCTAATCACCTTCCATCACCCCCATGTTCTATGAAGGAAAGCATAAAATCTAAATAACCATAACGCGTAGACGCGTCACTAAATACAATTGTATCATTATCCATAAAATCAAAGTCATCAGGAAAACGCATTTTTACTCCATTAATTGGCGTTGTAGTTGAAAGTAAAGTTTCTACAGTTCCTACAAAAACACGCAATAAATATTTCCGGAAAATATTTATGTTTTTGAAAACATTTGTAAAACAAAGTTTAATATGTTTTTGTTTTTTTTTTTTATATTTGTAATGTTTTTATGTTTAAACTTTAGATGTTTTTATTTTTGTATTTGATGTTTTATTAATGTTTTTATTTTATAATTCTCAAAACATTATTTTACCTTTCTCAAAATCTATTCCCAAAATACCAAAAACAGCATCTGCTACAATAAATTGTTTATCATTTCTACGCCTAATTCCTAATGGGCGTCCACAGTAAGAAATACTTTGGCGTGTTAATGCTAAAATAAAAATTATTTTTTTTTACGTTAAATTAAATATTTTTAACCTTCGCAACCCTTGTTTTTAGTAATTGGAATAGTTTTTACAATTTTCCCATTAACAATCTTTAAACATTTCCCGTCCATTGTACAAGTATATAATGTATCTTTAAATATTGTTTTAAAAGAAATATTTTTTAATATAAAAAAATTTTACTTTTTTCAACAACAATTGACTCAGGTCCAACCAATTTACCTTCCAACAATTTTTCTAAAATTTTCGGTTTAAAAAATGCTAATGGTCCAGTAAGTGGTGGAGGTGGTGGAAAACTAAAAAAACAATTAAATTTAAATTTTATAATTTTTACTGATATTCTAAAGGCTTGAATTCACTAGAATTAAACCAGATTGCTATGGCCAATAATGCACTAGAGCTTGAAAGTAATAAATTTCCACAAAATGTCATTATATTTATTAATTTATTTAATTTAAATATTTTTATTAATTACAAAAGTAAAGAAAAAAAATAAAAAGTTTTAAAAAATAATTTAAGTGGTAAAGCAAATAATAATTTTGTACATCTGTTTGTACAAAAGTACATATTTACGTATTTTATATATTTTAAAGATATTTCTTTATAGTTTTAAAATTTAATTAAAAATTCTTATCAATTAAAAAATAAAGTTTTAAATAATTTAAAAAGGAAAAGAAAATAAAATTATGTATATCTTAATGAGTTTTCCCATTTAAAAAATATTTATTTATTATCGCCCAACAATTTTAATCAAAATAGAGAAGGTAATTAATTTATTATTTATTTACCAATATGTGTTTTTAAAACTATTTATTTTATTGATAATTATTATTAGATGAGAAAAAATAAATATAAAATTGTTTGTTTAATTGAACATTCAATTTGATGGAAAATAATCAATAAAAAATAATTATTTATAGTTATTTATAAACTTCAATAATTGTTCAGGTTGAAACTTTAAAGCAATTTAAAGTTCAAAAGTTTTTCCAACTGTGTTATTGCGCTGCTAGAATCTCCTTCTTTAAGCTAAACAAATAAACATATAAGTTCAGGAATTTTTTGTTTTGAATGTTTTGATAAGTTTATTAATGTTTATTTAATTACTTTAAATGTTTGTATGTTTTAAATGTTCTTCTTTAATATTTTATGTTCGTTTGCGAACTTTTCCGGAAGAAAATAGATATATATTTATTTAAATTCTTCCGGAAATATTTATTATGTATTAATTTTACCCAAATGCTTTTAATTCCAACAGCTTCAGCCCCCAAGCAATTTTTCTCCAAATCATCGATAAAAACGCACTCATTTGCTGTCAATTCCATTTTATTCAGAGCATACTTTAATAAATTATCTTTTAATTGATATACTAATACCTCATAAAAAGAAGCATCAGGTTTTCTATGGCCAATTCTGCAAGATTCAATTATGTAATGAAATCGATGATCAGGTTCAATAGATAAAGTTGTTTGCTCCTCCTTCCAAAATCCATTATTAGTAAGGATTGCAAGTTTGTAGTTTCCTGATTTATGTATTAAATCAATGGCACGCTCAACAATTGGATTCTAAAGACAATAATGTTAATTAATGTTTATATTTTTTATTTTTGAAGACTGAACTAGTTCCGGAATGTTTTAAATATTATTTTAAAAACATTTATTTTCTGAATGTTTTGTTTGACCTTTGTTTGTTTCCGGAATAGTTATTAAAGAAAATTTGTTTATATTAAACATTTGAACAATGTTTTGTACTTTAAAAACAACCTACCTTTTCTCCCATATTCTTTACAACTGCAGAGTCTTTTAACTGTACATTGGGATTCTTAATTAGGAAATTTTTTTAAGTTGTAATTAGAATTACAAACTACGCCCAGAAGTGATAAAAATTCTGGTTTTATATCTGTTGGTTTAATCAAGCCACGTTCAAATGATTCTAAAAGTTCAAAGAGGTGAGGTGTTTCTTCAACTAAATTTAAACAATTTTTAATAAAATTTTCAATTTTACCCATTTTATAAAGTTTTAAATATTTTTCTCGATCCTTGTAATCAACAATAACACCACCTACATCAAAAAGTACAGCTCGAAATTGTTGAGACATTTATAAATATATTTTAATTGTAATATTAATTTATTTTTAAAGTTACCCTTTTATATTATCAATAATAAGCAGGTATAAGTTATTTCAGATGATAAGAACCTTATACTTTGTTATTTATTGTTTGTGCAAAACATTATAAACATTTTAATTTTTTTTATATGTAGTCAGTAATTTAAAACATTTCTTTCCGGAATATTTTAATTTGTTTTTAAACTAAATGTTCTTAAGAAAAGTTTTATTTGTATTTTTTCCGGATTGTGTTTTATTTAATAGTAATTTTTTAAAATTGTTCATTTTTAAAAGAAAGTTATGAGTTGGTCACTCAACTACCTTCAATCAGCTTGAAAATTTAATTTTTTAATTAAATTTAACTTTTTACCTAAATGTCTTTAGCGAAATGTCAAGAAAAGAAAGAGTAGAGAGTAAATTTTTTTCATTCTCTCTAACATTTTCTCTTTCTTACAATAAATAAATAATTTTAAAATCAATATTGTTTTCATCTTATAATGACTGACAAAGTTTCTTTAATTAATTTTTATCTAATATATTCACATTTTAATTAAGTACGTTCTTGTTGTTTGTGAAGATGAGAAAAAAAGCATTTATCTACCGTTGGAGAAAGATGATAAGTTGGCGCTTTTCACTGTTTGTGCTAAATTTCCAAATGTCTCTTCATTAAAATTCAAAAATCCTTCAGATGACGCTTATCGCCAGATTCGGTATTTTTATCTATTTTTTGATTAGATTTGATATTTAAAAGTTGTTTAAGGGCGCAGTCTATTTTTTTTTTTGAATTTTTTGTTCCTAAAAATTCCGGGGTATACATTACGATTAGAACCAGGGAGGGACGTAATCGAAAAAAAATTTTCCGCAACCGTAATCCGCAATTGTAAAAAATTTTACGCAATTGCGCCCATCCCTGATTAGCCCAATTTATAATTAATATATTTAAAAGCCTAATTTACTTTATTTTTTTAAAGTTTCGAACATGGTTTTTTCATTAGTCCTTCTAATGGATGGCCAGACAAAGGTTTTTTTTATTTTTTATTCTAAGCTTATCCATTTTCTAGTTTACATTGTACTTAAATCTGGCCCTGAACCATCTTATGGACTTTTGCATATTCAAAGTGGTATTTACTTTTTTAATTTTTTAAGTAAAAGAGTTGATCTTTTCTAAAATAAATAGTTATATTTCAATTAAACGATAACTAGTAGAAACACTACATTATAATTCTTTTAGAAATCGCCTATATTAGAGAGATTCTTAAAACTCTTGCTACTAAAGATGACCTGAAAAGCATTATTGACGAAACTAAAGCTTCTCTTGAGAAAAATATAAGTTTTATTCCGCGGAAAAATTTGAGGCAAGATACATTTAATTCATTTGATGAACAACTTTCATTTGGTTGTGGTGATATTCTCTTCAAATATTATTAAAATGACTTTAAATGGTTTGTTTAACAGAGTCTCTTTATATTTTATACAAATATTCCTTTTTCCTTACCTTTTTTTTTATCTTTTTATTATTCAAAATATTTTCTCATTTCAAAAATTTAATTCAATATATATGTTTTAAATTCATTCTCTCTTTCAAAAGTTATTTATTCATTATTTTTAAGGTATCAGGTCTAATTGTGGCTATCCTTTTTGGTATTGCTGGAATACTTTCAATGTTACCTGGAATACTTGCACTGGCACGAAGTTTTTTTCGTGGCTAAACTGGGTTTTTTTCATCATCACAACAATATTTATGTATTTTATAACACTAAACTTTTAAACAAAAAAACTCTTAATTTGCCCAAAAAACTTTTAATAATGAAATAATTTTAAATAAATGTTTTGTGTCTTTTTGAATTTTAACATTTGCATTTTAAAAGTTTTTTGTTTACCTCCTGTTCTCATATAATGATCTAAATCCAAATAACTAATTTATTTTATTCTTATTTTGTTTAAATACTCAGGACTAAAAAAATACGAGTTTAATTTATTCTTTTATAAAAGGAAATTGAATATCATTATTTATAATTTTATTTGTCTTTTCAAACTTTAACAAAAATTTATAATTTTCTGTTATGCTTTTGATTTATATTATTTCAACTAGAGTATTAGAGATATTTATTTAAATAATAATTTTGTCTTTATTTTAGCTTTAAATATTTAAATTTATTTCAAAATTACTCTAGCTTTAATTTAAATTTGTTCTAAAAATGTATTTAATTTAATCGATGCTTTTTTTTTAAATAATTTAAATCAATAAATAAATTTGTTTTTTTGAATAAATATTTTGTTTTCAATCATGTAAAAATTAAAAAATAATTTATTTTTTAATTTTTAGTTTCCAACTCTCGAATTCAAAAAAATTGTTAGCTTGCCAATTTCAAGTTTTAAGAAAATTGGGAATTTATTAAATAAATGTTTTGAAAAAGAATTTAAAGAAGAATGGAAGAATGAAAATAAATATGAAAAAATAAAAGAAATTACTAAAAGTGAATTAATTAATAAATAAATAACATTTGTTTAATTATTCTGCTGATACTATAAATATTGTATTGTTAAATCATTTCTTGTAGTTGTAAAACAAAGATTGTATAAAGCATTAATTTTCTTTTTATAATAACTTTTTCCGGAATAATTTAATTTGTTTTTTAAATGTAATGTTTTTAAGGGATGTTTTTGTATTTTTTCCGGAACGTGTTTTATTTAATATTTGTTTTTAAAAGAAATTTATTTTATTAAAATATATTTATCTCTAAAGTTAATTTTTTTTATATTTTAATATCACAAAATTAACGCATGAAAAGAGCAGAGGAAATTAATTTTGGACAATCTGGCAGCTCTTTTTGATTTTTCTTCTCTCCTGGTACTTCAGGTTTATCATTTCCAACAGACACTTGAGTCCAACCTTTTTTCATCCATATCATTTTTTTCATATCTTCAAAATGATTATTTTCATTATCTTTTCTCTTTAGCATCTTTTCTTTTTTTCCTTTTGAAGTAGAGGGGATTATAAAAGTTTTATCGTTGTTTGGGTTGCATAGGGTTATATTAGTCTGCACGGAAATAGTCCACAATGTTTTGTTGATATTTTTCTATGTTTTAGAAATTAATTTAAAATGTTTTATGAGAAAATAATTATATTAAAACTTTAAAACTTATTTCCGGAAAATGTTTAAAACAAAGTTTTGTGTTTTTGGGACTGTTTGTTTCTATATTTCCTGAAAGTTTTTTTTTTAATTTTCTTAAAAACATTTAAAATAATTTAATATAAATTACAAACAATAAACTCTAATAAAAGCTTACAACAGGCATTCCTTGTATCACAAAAATAATTAATAAAAAATAAAGTGAAAATCGGAAGAAAAATAATTTTTTTTTATTTTTTAATTTCATAATATTTATTTTTGACTGACTGTTTGTATTCCCAGTTAATATAGTTAAATTATTTATTTTTTATTATGATTAATAAACTTATAAAATAAAAGGGTTAGAAATGCAGTCTTCTTCTCTCTTTCATTGTTTTAAATGCGAAACCGTTCCAAACAAAAGAAAATAAATAATTTATTGGCCATTTTTTATTTTATTTCTACTTAAAAAAGTTGAAAAAAATTAATAAAAATCTTCATGAATTCTTCATTTTAATGAAAAACGAAGGGCTCAGCCGGTGATCGAAACCGGGACCTCTCGCACCCGAAGCGAGAATCATACCACTAGACCACTGAGCCTACACAGTATTTTCTTTTTAATGCAAATATAAACAAACATGTTTTTTATGTTTTTAAAACTTGGTTACTTTAAATAAAATAAAACTTAATTAAGAAATAGAATTTTTGCATATTTCTCTAAAATACTTATAAAATTTTAAACATTAAAAAAAGAAAAAAGGAAATTATAAAAGTTTTTAACAATAAAAAAATGTAAAATGAGCAAAAGGAATAGGAAAAATAAAATTATTTTAAAATTATCTAAATTTGAAATTGTGCTAAAAATAGGATTATCCAAATTATTTTTATATTAATAAACAAAAATAAATTTTAAAAGCAAAAAAAAAGTTGCTTTTATTTTTTTTAATATTTAAAAAATTTTTTAACAAAAATTTCCCCCAAAATTAAATTATTTTTTAATGAAAAAAAAGATTTAAATTAAAGCTGAAAACACATCTCTCCCTTTATTTTTCTTCACATAATTTTATAAATAATAAAATTATTATTTTTTTTACTCAAAAGCGGAAAATATTTTTAAAAAAGAAGAAAAGAATATCTCATTCTTTCCTTAACCTCTACTTACAAGCTTATTTTCTTCTTTTTTTTGTCCCACATTTGTCCCAAAAACATAATTCTTTTTTTATTTTATTCCGTTATTTAACATAATATTTTTTAATGTATTTCATTCAAAAAATTAAAGAAAAAATAATTTGCAAGCAATTTTTAAAAAAAAATTTTAATATTTTATTAATTACCTCAATTTAAAAATAGTTTTTACATTTTATGACATTTTTGCATCTATTAACATGTTTTGCTATTATTATATTCCAAAACATTTGCGCAGCAAACTTAATTAATGAGAGCCCTTTACCTATTGTACCGCTTTGTCTTTTACGTTGTAAAGATAATCATATGTTGATGGTATTAAATTAAAAATAATTAATTAAAAAACAAAAACAGAATAAAAACACAACAAAATAAAACACACATAAATAATAAATCAGAATTAAATAAAAACATGTTTAAAATAAATCAGAAAAAAAAATCAGAATTAAATAAAAACATAAGTTCAGATGGATAGCGAATGGTCTTCTGATTTTGTATTCCCTCTATCAGGAATGTTACGATCAGATGAAAGTCGTGAATTTATTACAAAACAAGTCAAATCGATTTGCGAGTATTAAAGAATAAAAAAAACATATTAAATTTAAAATTAAAGAAAAAACATGGAAATGCTTGAATGTTTGCAAAAATGTCCAATCTCTAATGAAAACGAAATTCTACGTATGGGAATTAAACCATGGGAAGGAATTTGTAATAATTTAAGAGGTTGAAAGATTTAAAGTTTTTTTTTGAGTTTTAATATTTTTAGTTTTGGAAACACAAATAGGATGTTGGAAAAGAAACATTGAAATTATTAGTCAGGATTGTTCATTCGAAAGCCAGTAAGTTTAAAATTAAATAATAAAAATAGAAGAATAAAAATTAAAAATCAGAATTTAAAAAAAAATTAATATTAATCAGACAACTACGGCATAGCACTGAACTACTGACTCATAATGTTAGCATTACATTAATTTCAAGTATTTGCGAACATTTAAAACATTTATCAATATGTTCAGTAGATAAATATGGGAAATATTGTGGAGGAGTTTCTCAAAGAGTTTGTGAATAAAAATTTAAAAAAAACAGAATTTTAGAAAAAATAAATAAATAAATCAGAAAAACATGAAAAAACAAATCAGAAAAACATAAAAAACAAATCAGAAAAACATTAAAAAAACAAATCAGAAAATAATAAAAACATTAATTTTTAGATAATAAAAAATTTATTCGATAGCAGCCGTGAAACAATGGCAAAAATGTTAAAAATAAAATGGGAAGCTAATTTACCTATTGAATGCATTCCTAATAATTCTAAAAATATTTATTTTATTTTTAATATCATTTTATTGTATTCTATAATTTTATTATTTAGATATATTTTGTGATATAAAAAAAAAATTAAATTTTTTAAAAAATCACAGAAAAATTAAAAGGCAAGAAAAAAAGGCTCTTACTTAGGTCTTTTATTAAAAAATTATTTTGGTTTTAAAAATGAAAAATAAAAAAAATATAATACTGCTCATAAAATATAGATAAAATTAGAAGATAAAATAAAAAATATCCCGAAGCCAAAAAAATAAACCTTTCATAAAAAATTATTTTTCCAAATAATCACAAACATCAGGAAAAGTACAACCAACATTTTGAATAATTGTACGCGCGGCAAAATTCCCAGCCTGAACACATTTTTCTAAAGAACGACCATTAGCTAATGCAGCAAGAAAACCTTTTTTAAAAAGAATTTAAAAATTAAATAAATTTTTAGAAAAAAGAAACCTCCACAAAATGCATCACCAGCTCCATTTGTATCTTTTATTTTATTTCTCTCAATTTTACTAACAGGAAATGTTAATAATTCACCACAAGTTGCAATGAAAATTGGATTTTCTCCTCTAGTAATAACTACAGTGCGTGAACGAAGTTTATTTATCTATTAATTAAAAAATAAAAAACAATTTTTAAAAACAGAATATAATCAAAACATTAATTTAATAAGAAAAACATAAATAAAAACAAAACAAATATAAAAAACAATCAAAACATTGAAAAAAAATAAACAGAATATTATTAAAACATTAACCTGACAAAACAAATAAATCAGAATAACAAAAAAACAAAACCAGAATATTAAAAAAAACACGATCATAATAAAATAAATCAGAATATTTAAAAAACATTATAAAAACACAAAAATATTAACCTTTTCAAAAGCAGCAATTCTCTTCACAATCTCTCCCAAATCATTTTCTTTAAATTCATTAGCTTCTGCATAGGCTTGTGCTTCCTCTTCATTACCAAAAAGTAAATCAACGTAAGGAAGTACAGAATTAAGTTGTTTTAAAAAATCTTTACAAATATACGCAGCACTAAGACTCATTGTAAAATTTTTATTTTTTTCTGAAGCATGTTTTGCAATTTGTAATATTGCTTCTGGACAGACTGTAAGAAAATAACCCTAAAAAGGAAATTAAACTTTAATGTGTTTTTATATTTTTAAATAAAATTCTGATTTTTTTTAATTAATAAAAATTAACCTCAACATAATAATTCAATGACTTTTCAATAAATAATTTATTTTCCGGAACGTCCAAGTGGTTTGTAGTAAATTTTTCTGCTGCACCCAAATGAGCAACTAGACATCTTTAGAACCTATGTTTAATAAAAACATCTTAAAAAACCTGTCAGTTCCATAAACTAACGCTCCACAGACTCCAGTTTTTTGTTGAGGTATTAATTGATAACGAACGACTAAACCTGCTTTTGTTGCTAATTTTTGTAAGCTTGCTGCATTTTCATCATTGCCTACAGCACCAAAATAAACAGCAGCTCCATTCACCTTTTTTCCTAATTTTAAAAATCAATTTTATTACTCACTGGACCGCCTATTGCAGACAAAAGCCATTGAAATACACGTAGTGTATTTTGAGCTGATCCTCCAGGAATTAATTTAACTGATTCTTTTAGATTGTCCAAATCGGTAAATCTTTAAAAATATTAAAATAATTTTTAAACCTATCAAAGTATAAAAAAGATACAAAGGAAGAAGTTGCTGTTCATTTGACGGAAATACCAGGTAAGCCGAATCTGTTTTTAAATTATACTTCTCGTGCAACTTTGTATCATTTACTTCTAGTTGTTTATCTGAACATTAAAATAAAAATAATTTAAAAATAAAAAAAACCTAAGAGAGGATTTCCAATTCCAAGAATTAAAATCTGTTGATGGTAAACATCATTATTTCCCAATTGATTTTTTAATTCACAACTCATGAAATGAATTTAAATAAATTTAAATTACTGGCAATAAAAAATAAAATTTTCTAAAAAAATAAATTCTAAATAAAAAAATGAAGATAATTAAAACAAAAATTAAATAAAAGTATAGAAAAAAAATGTTATCAAAAATTTTTATAAAGAGAAAAGAGAAAAATGGTCGTTAAAATTAATAAAATTATCATGTTATGATACAAAACACAAACGCAAAAAAAAAAATAAATGAAAATTCACTATTCATTTTTTCGTGCTTTTATTACTGCTACGACTACTTGTACTACCAATTGAATTACTGTAAGAGTCAATTATTGTCTTTTTCCAATGTTGATAGTTTTCTTTAAATTTTTTGACCATGTCGATGTTCCTTTTTTGATGAGCAATGACACTAAATTTAAATATTTTTAAAATAAATTTTATATTAATTTGTAAATTTATTTAAAAAATCCAAAAAAAATATTAAAATTATTTGTCTTAATTAAATATAAAAAATAAGAAAAATACCCAGGCGAGGTTCCCAAAATTTTCAAAAATTCAATCTGTCTTTCATGGTTGTTATAAAAATGTGTAGAAGCAGCTTTGTATTCTTCAATAACTTTATTTTCCAATCCTTTTCTACATTCCATTATTGCAAGTCCAAAAAGTCGAAAACTTTTTATTAATTTTGTGTGACAAGGTGGTGCTAGTTCATGCAAATGATCACTAAAATTTTTTTTATTAAAAAAGTACTTTTTTATAAAAATGCTATAAAAATAATGTATTACATGAATAAAAAACTTTTTAAATAATTAAAAATATTCCAGCAATTTATTTTAGCCTTAAAAAAATTTCATAGCACCGGATGGTTTCGATCCATCGACCTCTGGGTTATGGGCCCAGCACGCTTCCACTGCGCCACGGTGCTATTGAGTGGAGTTCCCTTTTTTTCAAATAAATAATAAAATCAAAAAAAAAATAGAAAATTTTTTTCTATTAAAACAAACTAAATTAAGTCAACAATTTTATTATCATTTCCATTATAAGGCCCAAATTCAATTGCCAATTGCAATCCAACCAATTCTAATGAAGATTCAATAGCAACAGAAAACTTTCCACTTAAATACTTGTCTCTAGCATCAAAATACAGAACTTGAGCTAATTTTTCATATTTGGAAATTAACTAAAAATAATTAAATTTAAAACTAAAAATAAAATAAACTTGAAGCTCTCTGTCAAAAGTCAACATAACATTCCTTTTCAAAACTAATAAAGGTTCGTCCAGAAAAATTTCATGCTCTTCAGCCTTTGTAAAACGAGTCAAAAATGCTGGCCATTTTTGGTAAATTTTGAATGGAATTTGAGATGGCTTAAGTTGAATTTCTAAAATAAAGTAAAAATGTATAAAAATTTAAGAATATATGAAACGGTACGGAAGAGAAAATTTTCTAGAAAAATATATATTTACCGGAAATAAATGTTTAAAATTAATATAGATAAACAAACCTAATAGAGGAGAAACGAACCAAATTGCTAAAGCTTCCTCTCCCTCAGAAAAGTCATCAATTTCCAAATAATTAATCAACATAAGAATTAAGTCATTGGCCGTAGCATAATTTTCTACAACAGCTTGGACAGCTTAAAAGATAATATAACTTGATTAAACAAAATTTAAAAACCAGATCCATTAGAAAAGAAAATTCGAATGTCAAGAGTACTTTCACTATTTGGCTTCATTTTATTTTAAAAGAAAGGTTAATTGTTCGCTTTGAATAATCTTTAATATAAAAGTCTAAAATTCAAAAAAGTATAAACTGCAATGAAACGAAATGAAATTAAAAAAGTGTGTTTATCGATCGAAATATAAGATTCTTATAGAGAAAAAGAAAATAAATTAGTTACGATTAGTTGAACTTTTTATGCATAATATCCGACTAATCGCAGAGTTCACCAAAATAGCGTGTTAACAAAAGTAAGCATAGAAAAAAAGGAATATTGAGACTTTTTAGAAGTTGTTTGACAATACAAATTTGGCTTTTTCTGTCAAATGAATATGCAAAATCTCGGTTCACACTCTTGGGTTTGGTCAGAACAGTTTTGGCTTCCTGAGAATGTTACTTGGTCAAATTTGCGTTCTAAAGCTGGAATTCAATACCCTCAATTTTATGAATTTGGTTACACTTTGCTTATTGGTGTTCTAATTACTTTGCTTAGAATATTAGTTGAAGCATTTCTTTTTGTTCCTGTTGGCTATCTTTCTGGATGGCTAGATACTAAGAAGGTTTATTTTTATTAATTTACAAGGTTATTTTGGAGTAAGTAGTAGATTATATCGATTGATCTTTGTCTAGTCTTTTGGGTTGTTTTCCACAGTAGACCCAGGACTTTTAGGCTGGACCTTTCCTTATGTGTAACTAATTCAATTTGGTCAAAGGAATGCTATTCTGGGTAAGCTTATCTGTGAATATTTATAACAGCTTTTTCTGTGTTTTTATTCTTTATGTCTGAACGCCGGTCTATTTCGGTGAATTAAACCTTAAATCTTTAACAACCACATATTCGAATTCAATAACATTTTCTTTTTTATTTAGGCCACTCTTCTTCAACGTATTCAAACTCATTTATTCTTCGGTTTTGCAGGTCGCAGCAAATTCAAACGGGTCTCTGAGACTGCTTGGCGTTTTACTTATTATTTATTTATTTCGATTGCTGGTATTTATATTCTTCATGATCAACCACAATTTACTTCTATGGCTGAAAGCTTTAAGAACTGGCCTAATCATCACTTGCCAAAGTATTTCTCTTTTAATTAACGTTAATTTTTCCTCAATTTTTAGCTCTGTCTGGTGGTATTATGTCATTCAGACTGGGTTTTATTGGTCATTGATCTTCAGGTTCATTATTAATTCTTAATTTTAACTTTAACATTTTCAGCATTTTGACCTTTGACGTCCGAAGATCAGACCAATACGAAATGGCATCTCACCATTTGGCTACAATTATTTTACTTGCTATGAGTTTTACTGTTAATTTTGTGCGATTTGGTTCTCTGATTCTTTTAATTCACGATAGCGCTGATATTTTTCTGTGAGTGTTCTATTAACTTGTTGGGTTTTTTATGTTATTATTTACTTCATTACAAGCTTTTAACCCTATTTTTCCCTGTATTTTTCATAAGCTTGTAAATTTCAGGGAACTCGGAAAACTCTTTCGCTATGCTGGTTGGGACAAAGCTGTAACCATTGACTTTTGCCTTTTCATGTTTGTTTGGATATTAACTCGGCTTGTATACTTTCCATTTGTAATGCTTCGTTGTATGATATTTGATGGACCAACGCTAATACAGGAATCTTATCGGTTTATTTTTTGGGTTAAATTTGTCCTTTTTTGGGAATTTTTTAGTCCTTTTGTCTTTAAAATTTAATTTTTTAAGTTGGGGAAATTTACTACAACGACCAATTGTTCCACGTGTCTTTTTATTTATTTTATGTTTTTTGTTAATTCTCCATCTCTTTTGGACTTATATTCTTCTTAAAATTGCAATTAAATCAATTAATAATGGAGTTGATGATATTAGAGAAGTTAGCGATGCTGAAGAAGAAGAAACTTTACAAGCAAAAAAGGCCGAGTGAAAACCCCATCCAAGTTTATATTTTTGAGAATAGGAATTTTTGACCTTTTTTTAAAATAATATTGTTTTCGGGTTGTGTCACAGAGTCAAGTAATTGTTACTTTTAGGTTTTTTCTTTAGGTGTTAAATTTCCAAATTTTTTGCTTTGGGAATTTTAACAATGATTATTTTTCAAAGTAATTTAATTTTTTAATCGTTGGGGATTGAATACATTGACAATATTTTTACTCATCTTTAAATTCATTTTACATGACTCAACCTTGTTTTTTCTGCAATTTATATTTTTGAATTAATTTAAGACTTGTTAAAAAAAATTTTTTTTTCTCAATTTAATTCGCCTTGCCGTTTTATTAATTTTATTTAATAAAATTTAATAATTATTTTAAATATTAATATTCGGTTTCTTTACCGAAACTCTATTTTTTAAACTTATTTTTGCATTTTTTCCTTTAAAAAATTTTATTGTTTAAAAAAATGCAACAATGGGGTTCGAACCTTTTCCCTTTTTACTTTAATTTTATTTTTTCTGTTAGAAAAAAAATTTCTTTTTCGGAGTTTAAATTATTAATTATATAATAATCGATTTTTTTATTGACTAAATTTTGCTATTTTTTTTTTGAGGGGAAAATCGTCCTATAAAAATCATATTTTTATCAATTTTTCTTTATTAATTAATGTTTTTTAAAATTTTTCAGCAAGCTTTACATTTTAATTATAAATTTTAAAAAATTTTGTTATGAGTGTAAACATCCAAAACGAGGTTATTTTTATTAATTTTTTGTTATAAAAAACTATTTTTACAGATTGCAGTAATCAAACAAGATGCTATGCTTGTTCGCAATGCTGTGATTCTGCTTGAAAATGAGAAGGTTTTTTCCTTTAATTTTTTTAAAAATGGGACTGGGTCTGTCAGCCCAAAATTTTTAAGAAAACGTTCAGCATATTTAGTGCAGTATTTTCTTTATTTTGATAAATCCCCTCTATCATTTTAGATTTTCAAAAGTTTTTAGTTCATTAAAGATTTTAAAATTTTACTTTTAATTTTTAAAGGAAAGTTTACGCAAAGCTATCCGCAAATTGAAGGTATAAATTGAACTTTATTTTTTTTATTTTAAACATTTTTTTAAAGCTTGAAAATGGACGTATGAAACAAAAAATTAAAACTCTAAACGAAAAAGTAAGCAAATTAACAAATGACAAAGTTGCTGATATTGACGATGCAAGAGCTCCTGAAGCTGAATGTGATTATGATGAACTTAATCGAGACTTTTATTTAATTGGAGGCATACATGGTTTGAAATTTTATTTATTAAACTGCTTAGGTACTGAAGACATTTTTTGTTCTAGTTTTGTCTTAAAAATTTCTAAAATCTTACTCCTTAATTTGAAGAGAATTTTACGTATAAATTATTTTACCAAAATGGAGAATTATTTTTATAGATCCATTAAGCCTTCGATTCGAAGTGACTATTCGTGACAAGGATGGCATTGAACATAAATCTGCTGAACGTTTTTATTGGTACAAAATGGCTGAGAAATTTGGTGATGAGGAATGTAAGAAGAAATTGGTTCAAGCGCCAAATGTTCAGACAGCAGAGGAAGCTGTTAAGAATATTCAAAACTTTGATGGGAAAGTTTGGGATGAGGTTTGTAAAGTTTAATAAATAGAACATTTATTGGATTGAAAAAATCACAATTTTTTAAAAAATTCTGGTCTTTAACAAAAATTCTGATTTCAAAGATCAGAATTAAAAAATTCTGATTTTTTTTTTGTTTAAAAAATCAGAATTTAATTTCAACATTTTAAGATTAAACGTGACATTTGGGAGGAAGGCCAGCGTTTAAAACTTGACCAAATTAGATGGATTTGCAATCTTCTTGTGCTTACAAAAACAACTTATTTGGCTGTTGCTTCGGAGGACAAAGTTTCAGAAAAATATTTCAAATAGCTTAACATTTTTTTTAAAGTTTTTTGGCACTGGATGGCGTAAGAATCGTGACGAATCGAATAAGCCAGTGTTTTGGGATGGCGAGAATGAAGGAGGAAAAATTTTGATGAATTTACGTCATGAATTGAAGAAAACGCATACTTTTAATGGACCACAGGAGGAAGAGGTTTTTTTTAATTAAAAATCAGAATTTTTGATTTTTCAGAAATTCTGTTCTGAAATAAAAATTTATTTTATTCCTTCAGGAATCTAATAACAAACTTCGCGAAATGACTCGTTTTGTCTGGCGTCGTATTGATCCAACCAAACGTTTAATGATTGGAGGTGGAGGCCGTGGATTGTCTGGAGGCCTTCGTGGAGGTCGTAATGGAGGTCTTAGTAATCGTTCTGGAGGGAAAGCTCAGCGTCAATAGAAGAAAAATTTTAAAAATTGGAAAAATGGAAAAAAGGTTTTTTTTAAAAAGTTGCACCAATTTATGTATTTTATTTAAACGTAAAAAAGACAAGAAAATTAAAACACCACTTTAAAAACAGGCAGAGTAAAATTTTTAGATTTTTTTAAGTAAATTTTATTGTTTCATTTAAAAAAATTCTCTGCTTGTTTAATAGACCAACAACAATAAAATATATTTTTTAGATAAAAACACACACAAAATTATTGTTGACATCTTTTACAATGAATATATATATTTGTTTTAATGTTAAAAAAAACCCCCCAAACAAAAATTATTTTATTCCTTTATTTAAACAAATTTAGACACTATTTAAAATTTAAAAAAAAATGTTGCACCTTGGATTCACCAATTTTTATATTTTTTAACGAATAAAAATTGATTTATTTTTTATTTTTTTTAATTTTATGTAAAGCTAAATTGATGCTTTGATATTTAAAAGAAAAGTTGAGAAGGAACTCGAGAAGCTATAAACTAATGTAAAATTTTCGAATCATTCCGATTTTGTACCGATTTAATGCGTACATCGAGCCCCAGTGAGTAATACCAAAATCGGAACGATTTATACTTCACGACGAAGTGGGCGAATTTTTGATGTTTTGAAATTTTTACATTATAAAATTTTAATCAAATTGATTGTCATCAAAGTTGATGTTGTTTTAGTTTTCTATTTTTATTTATTTATTTATTATTTAACTAAATTTTAGATTTTTTATTTACTATTTAAATTTTACAATGTCTTTATCTACATTATTTTCTTCTGCAAAAAGGGAATGGAATCCGTATCAAGACATGGGAGGGTATACTTTAATTATTAAGAATTTTTTTTGTTTTTTAGAACTTGTGCTGCTCTTTCTGGTCCAGATTTTGTTGTTTTTGCTAGTGATACTCGTATGAATATGTGGGATAGTTTACTTTCAAGGGATTGTGATAAGATTGCTGTTTTGTTAGTTCAATCTTTAATTTTTATTTTAAAAGCTTTTTCCAGGGACAATAACATTTTGTTAGGGACTTGCGGTTTTTATGGTGATGTTCTTCATTTGCTTAAATTTTTACATGTTTGTTTTTATTTTTATTATTTTGCCTGAGTTGAAATTCTTTTTTTTAGCTCCGTCTCAAAAAATACAAATTTAATTATCAACATGAAATGTCTGTGGGTATGTGTGCAAATATGTTGGCTCGTGTTTTGTATAGTCGTCGTTTTTTTCCTCTTTATACTGGTTGCATGTTGGGAGGACTTGATGCTAATGGTTTTTTTTAAATATTTAATCTATAAAGGTTAACGTGTTTGTTTAAAATATTTTTTATAATATTATTTTCAACCGCTTTTTGTTTCTTTTCTAACGTATTTTATGTTTTATTAATTTTTTAGGCAAAGGTGCTTTATACAATTTTGATCCAATTGGTCATTTTAATTTAACTAAAACTGCATGTAGTGGTTCTGGTGGTACAATTTTACAAACTTATTTGGATGTTAATTATGAACAGTCTACTATTGATGCAAATAAACAAAAAAAATTTGGTGTAGAAGAGGGAAAGAAAATTATTTTGGATGCATTTCGTTCACTTGCTGAAAGGGAGACTTCTACTGGTGATAAAATTAGGGTTGTTTGTTTGAAGGCTGGAGATGATCAGGTTTTTCTCTTTAAACAAAAAATGTTATTTATTTATTTTAGCCTCACTTCGAGACTTACAATTTACGTGAAGATTAAGGGAATTAAACCAAATATTTTTTTCTTTTCAATTATATAACCCTGTCCGCAAGTTTTTTCTGCAAGTTATTATATTTATTTTCTCAAAGCAGTATTTTAAAGATAGAATTATTTTTGAGGCATAAAATTAACGTTTTTTTCAATACAACTTCTTTTAACTTTGTCTCTTCAAAAAACTTCGAATAAAAAAGACTTGTGGTTGAATAATTGAAAAGAACAACTATCTTTGACATTGTCCATTTTTTAGGGTCGGGCGTTTTTGTTAGATTTATATTAATTTTTGTATTGAGTTTTTAAAAAACAAAAATTGAATTTTATTATTTAGAGATTTTAGATTTAAATTTTTTATTTATTAGCCCGATCCTTTTTTTTTTTGACCAATTTATTTCTGAATAAAATTATTTTGTTTATTTTTATTCACATTATCGATTTTAATATTCGAATTATTTTTTAATTAATTTAATGAAGTCATTAGATTTAATTTTTTTATCATATGACTTTCCTTTTTTGTCATTATTTAAGTCATATTTTCGTTTAATGTTTTTATTACATGGAAGGGTTTGAATTTTATTGTGTGAAAAGGAATTTATAGACTTAATTAATCTATGTTTTGTTAATAGGAATACTTTTATGTAATGTTTAAAAATTAATTTTATTTTTAGATATGACATTATTACAATCTTTCAATTATAATGATAGGCAATTTACATCACTTTCAGCATCTTTAATTTCTACTTCTCCTTTTCTTTTATTATTTATTTTATTATTAATTAATTGTACATGTATAGGACGAATGATGTTTTCATCTACTGAAGAAGTTGGTAATGTTGAGAAGAATACAAAAATTGGTTCAGAATTTGAAGAGAAGGCTAATTCAAATGTTTTATCAGGTTTTCTTTTTTGAATTTTAAGAATTTATTTTTTGAAATTTTAAAGATGAGCTGTTGGAGACGACTGTCGATTCTATAAAAATGGAAGAAATAGAACAAAATTCTAATCTTGATCAAAGGTTAACTTTTCCCATAAAATTTAATTTTTCTACTAAAATTTTTCTTAGTCCACCACCAACTCTACAAAAAGAAAACTTTGCAGAAGTAACTTTTCCTTCTCCTACAAAACAGTCAATTATTGATACCTCTACAGAGCAACCAGACATTTCTTCATTTCCGACAACTACTACAATGACTGAAAGTAATCATCATCTACACACTAAACGTAATTATGCTTCTAAAGAATGTGGTGCTAAAGTATTATATTCAAATGAGGAAGCAGAAAATAGAGGGGCTATTTTGAATGATCCAGAAAGGGATGATT
The DNA here is from genome assembly GCA_036172905.1 of Meloidogyne graminicola. NCBI lineage: Eukaryota > Metazoa > Nematoda > Chromadorea > Rhabditida > Meloidogynidae > Meloidogyne > Meloidogyne graminicola. The sequence goes on from JARPZY010000004.1 coordinate 2,275,394, forward strand.
ATATGCGTAATCCTTGTGAACGAGCACAGAATAAATTTTTGATTATTGAATTGTGTGAAACTATACAGGTTTTTTTAAAGTTTAATTTTCTTAAAATTGAGAGAATCGAGGATTTTTCTAATAAGGATTTTCCTTTGGTTTTTACTCTTTATATCCTTAATTGTTTAATATTATTTTCAATATTTCTGATTCAACCAATTGGTTGACATTATGTCTTCTTTTAATTTCGAATAATTTTTTAATTTTTTTTTTCTAGCTAAATTCATTTGAAATTGCCAATTTTGAGCTATTTTCTTCAAATCCAAAGGATTTTCGTTTATGGTCAAGTGAAAGATATCCAACGCAAGAATGGGTTTTAATTGGTGATTTTGAAGCACAAAATATTCGTCAAGTTCAATCATTTGATGTTAAACAAACTACTTCCTATGCAAAATTTGTAAAGGTTTGTTAGAAAAAATTAAATTTTAAAATTTTGCCACAGACGAAAAATGTCACCTCGTTAAAAAAATTTCAAAAAAATTCAAAATTATTTTTTTTTATTTTACTTTTTTCTATTTATTTTACTACAATAAAGCCAGAAAATTTTTCAATAAAAAAATCTTTTAAATATACTTTTACAGTTAGAATTATTAACCCATTATGGTAATGAACATTTTTGTACATTAAGTACATTTGTAATTTATGGAACTTCTATAATTGATGAATATGAAGCAGAGGCTGCTAGTAGTACTACATTACATCATCAACATCAATTTAATAAAATTGACGATAATTTAGTGGTTAAAGAAATTAAAGAGTATAAAAATAATGTTACATTAAATGAGACAATAGAAGAATGCAGCAAGGTTTTTTTTAAAAATTTTATTAAAATAAGTTAAATTGTGACGGGATGTCACTCTTTGAAATTGTTATTTTTTTCTAGTCTTTAATTAAAAAATATTTTTTTAGAAGGTAATTGAAGACAATAAACAAGAAGAGACAACAAAAGGTGACCAACAAGATAATAACTTAACAAAAAATAATTTAATAAACTCAACAATTAATGAAGAAAATTCAAATAATAAACAGTTACTTGATACAGGAAATATGTTAAAAACTATTGTAGAACAATTAGGATCTAATATTAAAAATGTTATTGGACAAGCATTTTCTAAAACTAGTGAAAGTGAAGCAAATAAAAAAGTTAATTTAAAAAAGAAAAATGTTTTGAGGTTATTTTTAAATAATAAAAAATCAGAATAAAACAAAACATCAAAACATTGGAATTAAAACTTAAAACAAACCAGAATTAAAAAATCAGAACAAAACAAGAACAAAACTTTTTTCTTTAAGGTATTCATTTACTTCATGTCAACAATGTTCTTTAAACCCATCTTCGACTTCCTCGCATTTTTTAGCTATATTTTGTTGGACATTCTTTCCAAATATTAATCGTCTTTTAAAACATAAACAACAATATTTATTCAATTTTATAAAAAAATTTAATAACGCAAATAAATACCAAAATTATTTTCTTGATAAAGTTTTGCGTAGACAAACATCTTCTTTTTGCCCGTTGCCTTCTTTGCCTTTAACATGTAATAGAAAAAGTGAAACAAACAACAATGAAGAATTAAAACATTTAAACAAAAACAATAAAAACAACAACAACAACATTTATTCTGATCAGAATTTAATTGAAAAACAAGTTGGAGAAAATGTTGGAGAGAATGGGGAACATGTTGGGATGAAAACACAACAACAACAACAGAAGCCTGTTACTCCAACATATGTTTTGGATGAAAGAGGTAGGTTGTTTAAAAACATTTTAAAAACACTAAGAATTTAATAAATTGCATGTTTGTCTAATAAAATAAATTATTTTTTTTTTCTCCTTAAAGTTAGCCGTCCTCTACCAGGAACAAGTACAAATAGCAAAGAATCCATATTTATGAAATTAAATAAAAGATTAGTTTTACTTGAACAAAATATGTCTACAAGTAATGAACATTTGAATGAATTAACTAAACGTGTTGGAATGTTACATCAACAAAATGGATTTAATGAACAAATTGAAAAAATTGTTAGAACTACTGCTGAAAATGTTGCAAAACATGAAACAAAGAAAGTTAGAGAAGAAATGCAATTAAAAGTAGGTTTTGGGAATTTTATAAAAATCAGAATTTATTTAGATAAATGATCTTCAATTTGAAGTTCGTCGACTTTCACAATTATTAAACACAGTACTAACATCAATTCAACCTTTTAGACCTGATGGAACAACAAAGGGAATTTACTCTTCCAATAACGAAAAAAGTAAATTAAAAAATAAAGATAAAAAATTAAAATTTTTTTAGCTTGTATGAATAGTGAAATTTCTCCTTCATATTATTCACATAATACAATTGTTAAAGGTGAAGAAACTTATGTGAAACAAGGCCTTTGGACGGTAAAAAGTTTTAAATAAAATTAAATAAAATCAGAACAAAATTAAAACATTTTAATAACAAAATAATTGTTTTTGGAATATAATATTCTGTAAAATCAGAATCTTAAAAAACTTTTTTTTTTAGACAAATGAAGTAATTATTGTGGTCATTATTGTACAAATCTGCACATTAATTGTTCTTAAATTAATTAATTTAATTATGACTTATATAAAGACTGTTAGAGGTTTGAATACAGCAAAGGAATAGGGTAATAAATAGTTTTTGTTAATTTTGAGAGAATTGGCTGCATTAATTAAATTTAGGTAAAGTATAATATTTTTTCTGTAAAAATTTGATTTATTGTTTTGTGTTTAGCGAGGCTTTTATTTTGTATTTTAAAAGAATTTTTCGATTTTAATTTTTTAAAATTATACGGGGAAAAATTTGAAAATTAACATTTCAGAATAAAATTAGAACAATTTTACTAAAAATACAACTTATAAAGCCTTAGAGTTCAATATAATATTATTTATTATTAGCTATAATATATTTCTGTTTTGACCCCCCATTAGACCGTGATAAATTACGTGTATTTTTTCATTATTATATTCTATTTTTTGCGTTTTTTTTTTCTCATTTTTGACTTTAATTTTCTGTATTTATGGATTGTTTTCTATATTTTTTAAAATTTTTTTGCGCGTGATTTATGGGGTTTTTAAATAATTTTTCTTCTAATTTAAATATTTTTTTGTCTATTTTCTCCTTGGTTCCTTTCAAATCTCAAAATTTTCATAAATCTGTGTTTCTTAACCAATAGAGAGCTCAACGAAAAGAAATTTTCTTTCTATCTATATTTTATTATATTTAAATAAATTAATATAAATAAAATAAAAATTTGAATAAATTTGTATTTGAACTTAATTTTCGCTAAAAAAATGTCTAATTTACAATTTTTTTTACATGACAAGGCTTTTTTTAGAGTTTAAAATGTTTTAATGATGACCAGAATTGTCAAGGATCCTTTGATCCAAGCAGCCAATACTACCAAACTAGAAAATTAATTTTTAAATTAATACTAAAAAATATCTAACATTGATCATCTCTCCTTTATAACGAATTTGTGCATCATCAGCTGGACAGAGCCAAGGGTAATTGCCAGGTGTCAACATAAAAGGACAATTTTCGCCAACTATTTTTTTGATTACCTTAAATTAAAATGATTTAATCTTTTTTATTTAATTCTCAAAATAATTTTTGATATTAAAAAAAAGAAGTATACCTTTACAATATCATTTCTCATTTTATTACTTAAAAGTTGAACAGTTCGAATTGTATGTACTAGCTGCTTGTCTGGAGTATTATATTTGTAAGCGTTTTCTCGGTCTGTTTGAATAAAGAAATTTTCATTTGTATTAATGTAAATATCTTCTCTGTCGAATAATTTTACAACTTAATTTAATATTTATACATAATAGAAAATTATAAAAAAATTTTTACCACCAACTTGATGCCAGCAGGGAAACACCTAAAAAATAAAAAAATAATAAGAAAATATTTTACCTCAGGAATACAATTATAAACATCACCAATAATTGCAAAATTACTAACATTTCTTTCTAAAATGTCGTCAATATTTTGGACCACGTAACTTCTTTCCTTTATCAATTGAAAAAGTATGTTGTATTTCAGAAGCCTTTTCTTCCTTTTTGAACATTACTCTCTCCTTTTCCTATCTTATTCATAATATCTTTGACCCACCATCCATTCAACGCCCTATTTTATCAGCCTCTCTGTCTTATCCCACGCTATATAATTAGCGTTGATAGACAGAGAGGTGATAAATAGGGCGTTTGAATGGATGGTGGTCAAAGATATTATGAATAGATAGAAAAGAGAGCGTAATGTTTCAAAAAGGAAGAAAAGGCTTCTGACATACAACCATACTTTTCAATTGATAAAGAAAGAAGGAAGTGGTCCAAAATATTGAACGACATTTTAGAAAGAAATGTTAGTGAATTTTTGGCAATATTGGTGATGTTATAATTGTATTCTGAGTAAAATATTTTCTTATTATTTTCTTATTTTTTAGGTGTTTCCCTGCTGGCACCAAGTTGGGTGGTAAAACAATTTTTTGATAATTTCTATTATGTTAAATATTTAAAGTTAAGTTGGTAAAATTATTCGACAGAGAAGATATACATTAATACAAATGAAAATTTCATTTATTCAAAACAGACCGAGGAAAACGCTACAAATATAATACTCCAGACAAGCAGCTAGTACATACAATTCGAATGTTCAACTTTTAAGTTAATAAAATGAGAAATGATATTGTAAAGGTCTACTTCTTTTTTTTAATATCAAAAATTTATTTTTTGAGAATTAAAATAAACAGATTAAACATTTTTAATTTAAGGCGAATCAAAAAAATAGTGGGCGAAAATTGTCCTTTTAATGTTGACACCTGCAATTACCCTTGGCTCTGTTCCAGCTGATGATGCACAAATCGTTATAAAGGAGAGATGATCAATGTTAGATATTTTTAGATTAATTTAAAAATTAATTTTTCTAGTTTGGTAGTATTGGCCTGGTTGGATCAAAGGATCCTTGACATTTTGGTCATCATTAAAACCAATTTTAAACTCTAAATAAAAAGCACTATCATCTAAAAAAATGAAAATTAAACTCTTTTCTAGCAAAAATTAAGTTAAACTACAAATTTATTCAGATTATCAATTTTATTTATATTAATTTATTTAATGACAATAAAATATAAATAGAAGAAAATTTATTTCGTTGAGCTCTATTGTTAAAAAAACACAGATTTCCCATTTTTTTGTAACATTTTGAGATTTGAAAGGAGCCAAGGAGAAAATAGATAAAAATATTTAAATTGGAAAAAAATAATTTCAAAAAAACCACAAATCACGCGCAGGAGAATGAAAAATTTTAAAAAATATAGAAAACAATCCATAAATACAGAGAATTAAATAAGTCAAAAATAAGAAAAAAAAAGCGCAAAAAAATGAAATAATAAAAAATACACGTAATTTATCACTGTCTAAATTGGGGGTCAAAATAAAAATATATTATAGCTGATAATAAATAATATTATATTGAACTCTAAGGCTTATAAGTTGTATTTTTAGTAAACATTATTCTGGTTTTATGCTGAAATTGTTTTGATTTTATTCTGAAATGTTTTGAATATGTTAGTATTTAATCTTCAAATTTTTCCCAGTATAATTTTCAAAAATTAGAATCAAAAAATTCCTTTAAAATACAAAATAAAAGCCTTTCTAAAAAGAAAACAATAAATAAAATTTTTACAGAAAAAATATTATACTTTACCTAAATTTAATTAATGCAGCCAATTCTCTCAAAATTAACAACAACTATTAATTACCCTATTCCTTTGCTGTATTCAAACCTCTAACAGTCTTTATATAAGTCATAATTAAATTAATTAATTTAAGAACAATTAATGTGCAGATTTGTACAATAATGACACAACAATTACTTCATTGTCTAAAAAAGGAAAACTTTTAAAATTCTGATTCATAAAATATTATATTCAAAAACATTTATGTTATAATTAAAATGTTTAATTTGTTCTGATTTTATTTAAAACTTTTTACGTCCAAAAAAAACCAAAAAAAAAACCCCCCCCAACCCCAACAAAGGCTTTGCTTCAACATAAGTTTCTTCCCTTTAACAAATTGATTTGTGCATAATTGAAGGAGAAATTTCACTATTCATTACAAGACTAAAAAAATTTTAATTTTTTAACTTTATTTGTAATTTACTCTTTTCGTTATTAGAAGAGTAAATTCCCTTTGTTGTTCCATCAGGTCTAAAAGGTGACTTGATGTTAGTACGTGTTGAATTAATTGTGAAAGTCGACGAAACTTCAAATTGAAGCTCATTTTATCTAAATAAAAATCTGATTTTTTATAAAATCCCAAAACCTATAACTTGTAACTGCATTTCTTCTATAACTCTTTGTTTCAAGTTTTGCAACATTTTGCAGCCAGTAGTTCTAACAAATTTTTTCAATGGTGTTTCATTAAATCCATTTTGTTGATTTAACATCCAACAGTTTAGTTAATTCATTCAAATGTTCATTACTTGTAGACATATTTTGTTCAAGTAAAACTAATCTTTTATTTAATTTCATAAATATGTATCTTGCTATTTTGTACTTGTTCCTGGTAGAGGGCGTCTAACTTAAGGAGAAAAAAAAAATTAAAAAATAATTTATTTATTAGACAAACATGCAATTTATTAAATTCTTAGTGTTTTTAAAATGTTTTTAAACAACTACATCTTTCATCCAAAACATATGTTGGTAGTCAGTAAACAGGCTTCTGTTGTTGTTGTTTCATCCCAACATTTCCCCACTCTCTCCAACATTTTCTCCAACTTGTTTTTCAATTAAGGCTGATCAGAATAAATGTGTTGTTGTTGTTTTATTGTTTTGTGTTTTAAATGTTTTAATTCTTCATTGTTGTTTGTTTCACTTTCTTCTATTACATGTTTAAAGGCAAAGAAAGGCAAACGGCAAAAAGAAGATGTTGTCTACGCAAAACTTTATCAAGAAAATAATTTTGGTATTTTTATTTGCGTTATTAAATTTTTTTATGAAATTGAATAAATATTGTTGTTTATGGTTAAAAGACGATTAATATTTGGGAAAAAATGTCCACAAAAATCTACTAAAAAAATGCGAGGTAGTCGAAGATGGGTTTAAAGAAACATTGTTGACATGAAGTAAATGAATACCTTAAAGAAAAAGTTTTGTTCTTGTTTTTGTTCTGATTTTTTAATTTGCGTTGTTTTAAGTTTAATGCAATGTTTTAGATAGTTTGTTTTTATTCTGATTTTTTATTATTTAAAAATAACCTCAAAACATTTTTGCTTTAAATTAACTTTTTTTTGCTTCACTTTCATAGTTTTAGAACATGCTGTCCAATAACATTTTTAATATGAGATTCCTAATTGTTCTACCAATAGTTTTAACATATTTCCTGTCTCAAGTAAACTGTTTATTATTGAATTTCTTCATTAATGTGAGTTTATTAAATGATTTTTTGTTTAAGTTATTATCTTTTGGTCACCTTTTGTTGTCTCTCTTGTTTATGTCTTCAATTACCTTCTAAAAAAATATTTTTTAATTTAAAGACTAGAAAAAAAAATAACAATTTCAAAGAGTGACATCCCGTCACAATTACTTATTTTAAAAATTTGTAAAAAAACCTTGCGCATTTCTTCTATTGTCTCGCATTTAATGTAAACATTATTTTTATACTCTTAATTTCTTAACATAAATTATCGCAATTTTCTTAAATGATGTTGTTGATGCTAATGTAGTACTACTAGCAGCCCTCTGCTTCCACTATTCATCAATGATAGAAGTTCCATAAATTACAAATGTACTTAATGTACAAAAAATGTCATTACATATGGTTAATAATTTAACTGTAAAAGTATATTTAAAAGATTTTTTTTATTGAAAATTTTCTGGCTTTATGGTAGTAAAATAACATAGAAAAAAGTAAAATAAAAAAAAAATAATTTTGAATTTTTTTGAAATTTTTTTAAACGATGGTGACATTTTTCGTTCTGTGGCAACTTTTTAAAAAGGGAAATTATAACAAAACTTTCACAAATTTTGCATAGGAAGTAGTTGTTTAACATCAAATGATGGAACTTGGACGAAATTTTGTGCTTCCCAAAATCACCAATTAAAACCCATCTAGGTGTTGGATATCTTTCACTTGACCATAAACGAAAATCATTGGATTTGAAGAAAATAGCTCAAAATTGGCAATTTCAAATGAATTTAGCTAGAAAAAAAATTAAAAAATTATTCGAAATTAAAAGAAGAATAATGTCAACCATTTGATATCAGAAATATTAAAAACAGTAATAATATTAAACAATTGAGGATATCAAGAGTAAAAACCAAAGGAAATCCTTATTAGAAAAATCCTCGATTCTCTCAATTTTAAGAAAATTAAACTTTAAAAAAACCTGTATAGTTTCACACAATTCAATAATCAAAATTTGTTTTGTGCCTCGTCACAAGGATACGCATATAATCATCCCTTTTCTGGATCATATCAAAATAGCCCCTCTATTTCTGCTTCCTCATTTGGAGTATAATACTTTAGCCACCAACATTCTTTTAGAAAGAATAATTACGTTTAGTGTGTAGATGATGATTTACTTTCAGTCATGGAGTAGTGTCGGAAGTGAAGAAATGTCTGGTTGCTCTGTAGAGGTATCAATAATTGACTGTTTTGTAGGAGAAGGAAAAGTTACTTGTGCTAAGTTTTCTTTTTGTAGAGTTGGTGGTGGACTAAGAAAAATTTAATATATTTTTATTGTTTTTAGTAGAAAAATTAAATCTTATGGGAAAAGTTAACCTTTGATCAAGAATAGAATTTTGTTCTATTTCTTCCATTTTTATAGAATCGACAGTCTGTTCCACACAGCTCATCGTTAAAATTTCAAAAAATAAAATTTTTCTTAAAATTCCCCCAAAAAAAGAAAACCTGATAAAACATTTTGGAATTAGCCTTCTCTTCAAATCTGAACCAATTTTGTATTCTTCTCACATTACCAACTCTTTCAGTAGATGAAACATCATTGTCCTATACATGTACAATTAATTAATAATAAAAATAAATAATAAAAGAAAAAGGAGAAGGAGAAATTAAAGATGTTGAAAGTGATGTAATTGCCTATCATTTATCATTGAAAGATTGTATAATGTCATGTCTAAAAAAAAAATTAATTTTAAACATTTAACATAAAAAGTATTCCTATTAACAAACATAGATTAATTAAAGTCTATAAATTCCTTTTCACACAATAAAAATTCAACCCTTCCATGTAATAAAAACATTAACGAAAATAGATTAAATAATGACAAAAAAAAGGAAAGTCATATGATAAAAAAATTAAATCTAATGACTTAATAAATTAATTAAAAAAATATTCGAATAGTAAAATCGATAATGTGAATAAAAAATAAACAAATTAATTTTATTCAGAAAATAAAATTGGTCAAAAAAAAAAAGGATATCTGGGCTCAATTAAATAAAAAATTTTAAATCTAAAAATCTCTTAAATATAAAATTCAATTTCTCCTTTTAAAGACTCAATACAAAAATTAATTTAAATCTAACAAAAACGCCCGACCCATAAAAAAATGGACAAGTCAAAGATAGTTGTTCTTTTTCAATTATTCAAACACAAGGAGACAAAGTAAAGAAGACAAGTGTGTAATTTTGAAAAAAACGTTAATTCTTATGCCTCAAAAATAATTCTATCTTGAACTACGCTTTGAGAAAATAAATATAATAACTTCCAGAAAAAACTTGCGGACAGTGCGGTTATATAATGAAAAGAAAAAATATTGGTTTAACTTCCTTAATCTTCACGTAAATTGTAAGTCTCGAAGGAGGCTCAAATAAATAAATAACAGTTTTTGTTTAAAGAGAAAAAACTGATCATCTCCCCAGCCTTAAAACAAAACAACCCTAATTTTATCACCAGTAGAAGTCTCCCTTTCAGCAGTGAACGAAATGCATCCAAAATAATTTCCTTCACTCTCTACACCAAATTTTTTTTGTTGATTTTGCATCAATAGTACACTGTTCATAAATAACATCCAAATTAAGTTTGTAAAATTGTACCACCAGAACCACTACATGCAGGTTTTAGTTAAATTAAAATGACCAATTGGACAAAATTGTATAAAGCACCTTTGCTTAAAAAATAAATCAAACATTACATACGTGGAGAAAAAAACAAAAAGCGGTTGAAAAATAATCTTATAAAAAATATATTAAACAAAACGGTTAACCTTTATAGATAAAATATTTAAAAAAAAAAACCATCTAGCATCAAGTCCCCAACATGCAACAGTATAAAGAGGAACAAAAAACGACGACTATACAAAACACGAGCCAACTATTTTGCACACATACCCACAGAACATTTCCATGTTGAAATTAAAATTTGTATTTTTTTTTTTTTTGAGACCCCCCGGCGCCTTAAAAAAAGAATTTCAACCAGGCAAAATAATAAAATAAAAACAAAAATTAAAAATTTTAAGAAAAATGAAGAACATCACCATAAAAACCGCAAGGTCCCCAACAAAATGTTATGGGCTCCTGGAAAAAAGCTTTTAAAAATAAAAATTAAGATGAACTAAAACAAAACAAGCAATCTTATCACAATCCCTTGAAAGTAAAAACTATCCCACATATTCATACGAGTAATCACTAGCAACAAACAACAAGGGAATCTGGTACCAGAAAGAGCAGGCACAAGTCTAAAAAACAAAAAAAATTCTAATAATAAAGTATACCCTCCCATGTCTTGATAAGGATTCCATTCCCTTTTCCAATGCAGAAGAAATAAATGTAGATAAGACATTGTAAAATTTAAATAGTAAATACAAAATCTAAAATTTAATTAAAATAATAAAAAATAATAAAAATAAAAACTAAACAACATCAACTTGATGGACAATCAATTGATTAAAATGTTATAATGTAAAATTTCAAAAACATCAAAAATGCGTGCCCACTTCGTAGTGAGTATAAATCGTTCCGATGTTGGTATACTCACTGGGGCTCGATTACGAATTAAATCAGGTACAAAATCGGAATGATTCCCCCCCCCCCCCCCCTGAAAATTTTACATTAGTTATAGCTCTCGAGTTCCTTCTCATTTTCTTTTAAATACAAAGCATCATTTAACTTTAATAAAATAAAAAAAATAAAAAATAAATCAATTTTTTATCGTTAATAAAATATAAAAATTGGTTGAATCCAAGGTGCAACATTTTTTTTAAATTTTAACTAGTGTCAACTTTGTTTAAATAAGGAATAGAATAATTTTTGTTTGGGGAGTTTTTTAACATTAAAACAAATATAATATTCATTGTAAAAAGATTTGTCAAACCAATAATTTTGTTAGTGTGTTTTTATCTAAAAAATATATTTTAGTTGTGTTGGCTATTAAACAAGCAGAGAATTTTATTTAAATGAAACAATAAAATTTACTTAAAAAAAATTCTAAAAATTTTTACTCTAGCCTGTTTTAAAGTTGTGTATTAATTCTGTGCTTTTTTTACGTTTTAAATAAAATAACATTAAATGGTGCAACTTTTTAAAAAAAACCTTTTTTCCCATTTTTTCCAATTTTTAAAATTTTGCTGGTGTTCTTGACGCTGAGCTTTCCCCAGAACGATTACTAAGCTCCATTACGACCTCCACGAGGCTCCAGACAATCCACGGCCTCACCTCAATCAGTAAACGTTTGGTTGGATCAATACGGACGCCAGACAAAACGAGTCATTTCGGAGTTGGTTATTAAGATTCCTGAAGGAATAAAATAAATTTTATTTCAGAAACAGAATTTCTGAAAACATTCAAAAATTCGATTTTAATTAAAAAAAAAACCTATTCCTCCTGTGGTCCATTAAAAGTATGGGTTTTCTTCAATTTCATGACGTAAATTCATCAAAATTTTCCTCCTTCGTTCTCGCCATCCCAAAACACTGGCTTATTCGATGCGTCACGATCTTACGCCATCCCAGTGCCCAAAAAACTTTAAAAAAATGTTAAGCTTTTTTTAAATTATTTTCTGAAAACTTTTTTTGTCCCCGAGCAACAGCCATACTAGTTGTCTTTGTAAGCACAAGAAGATTGCAAATCAATCTAATTTGGTCAAGTTTTTTTAAACGCCTGGGCCTTCCTCCAAATGTCACGTTTAATCTTAAAATGTTGAAATTAAATTCTGATTTTTTAAACAAAAAAAAAATCAGAATTTTTTAATTCTGATCTTTGAAATCAGAATTTTTGTTAAAGACCAGAATTTTTTAAAAAATTGTGATTTTTTCAATCCAATAAATGTTCTATTTCATTAAATTACAAACCCTTCATCCCAAACTTTCCCATCAAAGTTTTGGAATTCTTAACAGCTTCCTCTGCCTGTCTGACCGTTTGGCGCTTGAACCAATTTCTTATTACATTCTTCATCACCAAAATTATCAGCATTTGTACCAATAAAAACGTTCAGCAGATTTATGTTCAATGCCATCCTTGTCACGAATAGTCACTTCGAATCGAAGGCTTAATGGATCTATAAAAATAATTCTCTATTTTGGTAAAATAATTTATACGTAAAAGTCTAGTAAAATTAGGGAATAAGATTTTAGAAATTTTGTTAACGTTTGGAAATTGTAAAGACAAAATTAAAACAAAAAATTTCCTCAGTACCTAAGTCACCCAGTTTAATAAATAAAATTTCAAACCATGTATTCCTCCAATCAAATAAAAGTCTCGATTAAGTTCATCATAATCACATTCAGCTTCAGGAGCTCTTGCATCGTCAATATCAGCAACTTTGTCATTTTGTTAATTGCTTCACTTTTCGTTTTTTAGAGTTTTAATTTTTTGTTTCTACGTCCATTTTCAAGCTTAAAAAAATGTTTAAAAATAAAAAAAAAATAAAGTTTAATTTATACTTAATTGCGGATAGGCTTTGCGTTAAACTTTCCTTTAAAAATTAAAAGTAAAATTTTAAAATCTAATGAACTAAAAACTTTTGAAATCTAAAATTGATAGAGGGGAGTTATCAAAATAAAGAAAATACTGCACTAAATATGCTGAACGTGTTTCTTAAAAATTTTGGGCTGACAGACCCAGTCCCATTTTTAAAAAAATTAAAGAGAAAAACCTTCTCATTTTCAAGCAGAAATCACAGCATGCGGACAAGAGATAGCATCTTGTCTTGATTACTGAATCCTTGTAAAATAGTGTTTATAACAAAAAATTATAAAAATAACCTCGTTTTGGTGTTTACACTCATAACAAATTTTTAAAATTTATAATTACAAATGTAAAAGCTGCTGAAAAATTTTCAAAAACATTAATTAATAAAAGAAAAATTGATAAAAATATGATTTTTATAGGACGATTTTCCCCGTCAAAAAAAAAAAAAAAAAAATAGCAAAATTTAAGTCAATAAAAAAATCGATTATTATATAATTATAATTTAAACTCCAAAAAAAGAAATTTTTTTTCTAACAGAAAAAATAAAATTAAAGTAAAAAGGGAAAAGGTTCGAACCACATTGTTGCATTTTTTTAAAACAATAAAATTTTTAAAGGAAAAATGCAAAAAAAGTTTAAAAAATAGAGGTTCAGCCAAATGAACCGGAATATAATATTTAAAATAATTATTAAATTTTATTAAATAAAATTAATAAAACGGCACCAAGGCGAATTAATTGAGAAAAAACAATTTTTTAACAAGTTTAAATTAATTCAAAAATATAAATTGCAGAAAAAACAAGGTTGAGTCATGTAAAATGAATCTAAAGATGAGTAAAAATATTGTCAATGTATTCAATCCCCAACGATTAAAAAATTAAACTACTTTAAAAAATGCTTATTGTTAAAATTCCCAAAAACAGAAATTTGGAAATTTAACCCCTAAAGAAAAAACCTAAAAGTAACAATTACTTGACTCTGTGACACAACCCGAAAACAATATATTTTAAAAAAAGGTCAAAAATTCCTATTCTCAGAAAATATAAACTTGGATTGGGGTTTTCACTCGGCCTTTTTTGCTGTGTAAAGTTTCTTCTTTCTTCAGCACGCTAACTTCTCTAAATATCATCAAATCCATTATTAATTGATTTAATTGCACTTTCAAGAAGAATATAAGTCCAAAAGAGATGGAGAATTAACACAAAAAACATTTAAAAATAAATAAAAAGACACGGGACCAATTGGTCGTTGTAGTAAATTTCCACACTTAAAAAATTAATTTTAAGACAAAAGACTAAAAAATCCCCAAAAAAGACCACTTTAACCCAAAAAAAAAACCGATAAGATTCCCTGTATTAGCGTTGGTCCATCAAATATCATACAAACGAAGCAGTTTCACAAATGGAAAGTATACAAGCCGATTGTTAAATCCAACAACATGAAAAGGCAAAAGTCAATGGTTACAGCTTTGTCCAACCAGCATAGGCGAAAAGAGTTTCCGAGTCCCTGAAATTTACAAGATTATGAAAAATAACAAGGAAAAAACTTCGTTAAAGCTTGTAATGAAGTAAATAATAACATAAAAAAACCAACAAGTCAAAGAACACTCACAGAAAAATATCAGCGCTATCGTGAATTAAACGAATGAGAGAACCAAAATCGCCACAAAAATTAACAGTTAAAAACTCATAGCAAGTAAAATAATTGTAGCCAAATGGTAGAGGCCATTTCGTACTTGGTTGATCTTCGGACGTTCAAAGGTCAAAATGCTGAAAAATGTTTAAAGTAAAATTCAAGAACTTAATAATAAACCTGGACGATCAATGACCAATAAAAACCCAGTCTGAATGACATTAATACCACAAAAAGGAGCTAAAAATTGAGAAAAATAACGGTAATTAAAAGAGAATACTTTGGCAAGTGATGATTAGGCCAGTTCTTAAAAGCTTTAGCCATAGAAGTAAATTGGTGGTTGATCATGAAGAATATAAGACCCAGCAATCGAAATAAAAAATAATAAGTAAAACGCCAAGCAGTCTCAGAGACCCGTTTGAATTTGCTAGCGACCTTTCCCCCCCCCCCCCCAAAACCGAGAATAAATGGGTTTGAATACGTTGAAGAAGAGTGCCTAAATAAAAAAGAAAATGTTATGAATTTCAAATATGTGTGTTGTTAAAGATTTAAGGTTTAATTTCGCACCGAAATAGACCGGAGTTCGACATTAGAATAAAAAACACAGACAAAAGTGTTATAAATATTCACAAATAAATCTTACCCAGAATAGGTTCCTTTGACCAAATTGAATTAGTACCACATAAGGAACTGTCAAGCCTAAAAAGTCCTGGGTCTACTGTGGGAAAAAACCAAAAGATAGACAAAGATCAATCGATATAATCTACTACTTAACGCCAAAATAACCTTATAAATTAATAAAAATAAACCTTCTTAGTATCTAGCCATCCAGAAAGATTAGCCAACAGAACAAAAAGAAAATGCGCAACTAATATTCTAGCAAAGTAATTAGAACACCAATAAGCAAAGTGTAACCAAATCATAAAATTGAGGGTATTGATTCCAGCTTTTTAGATACGCAAATTTGACCAAGTACATTCTCAGGAAGCCAAAACTGTTCTGACCAAACCAAGAGTGTGAACCGAGATTTGCAATTTCATGGACAGAAAAAAGCCAAATTTTTATTGTCAAACAACTTTAAGAAGTCTCAATATTCCTTTTTTCTATGCTTACTTTTGTTAACACGCTTCTATTTGGTGAACACCGCGATTCGTCCGGATATTATGCATAAAAAGTTCAAACTAATCGTAACAATTTATTTTCTTTTTCTCTATAAGAATCTTATATTCGATCGATAAACACACTTTTTAATTCATTTCGTTTCATTGCAGTTTATACTTTTTTGAATTTTAGACTTTTATATTAAAGATTATTCAAAGAGAACAATTAACCTTTCTTTAAAATACTAAAATGAAGCCAAATAGTGAAAGTACTCTTGAAATTCGAATTTTCTTTCTAATGGATTGGTTTTTAAATTTTGTTTAATCAAGTTAATTATCTTTGAAGCTGTTCCAAGCTGTTGTAGAAAATTATGCTACGGCCAATGACTTAAATTCTTATGTTGATAATATGGAAATGATGACTTTTCTGAGGGAGAGGAAGCTTCTCGCATTTGGTTCGTTTCTCTCTATTAGGTTTGTTTATCTATATTAAAATTTTTCAAACATTTATTTCCGGTAAATATATATTTTCTAGAAAATTTTCTCTTCTCGTACCGTTTCATATATTCTTAAATTTTTATACATTTTTACTTTTATTTAGAAATTCAACTAAGCCATCTCAAATTCCATTTCAAAAATTTAGCCAAAAAATGGCCAGGCATTTTGGATCGTTTTACAAAGGCTGAAGAGCATGAAATTTTCTGGACGAACCTTTATGAGTTTTGAAAAAGGAATGTTAGTTGACTTTTGACAGGAGAGCTTCACGTTTATTTATATTTTTAGTTTTAACTTAATTATTTTTCCGTACTTTCCAAATATGAAAAATATCTCAATTCGTATTTTGAATGCTAGAGACAAGTATTTAAGTGGAAAGTTTTCTGTTGCTATTGAATCTTGCCCATTTTTTTTTTAAGAATTGGTTGGATTGCAATTGGCAATTGAATTTGGGGCCTTATAATGGAAATGATAATAAAATTGTGACTTAATTTAGTTTGTTTTAATAGAAAAAGATTTTCTATTTTTTTTTGATTTTATTATTATTTGAAAAAAGGGAACTCCACTCAATAGCACCGTGGCGCAGTGGAAGCGTGCTGGGCCCATAACCCAGAGGTCGATGGATCGAAACCATCCGGTGCTATGAACTTTTTTTTAAGGCTAAAATAAATTGTTGGAATATTTTTAATTATTTAAAGTTTTTTATTTATTTAATACATTATTTTTATAGCATTTTTATAAAAAAATATTTTTTCAATAAAAAAAAAATGTTAGTAATCATGATGCATGAAATAGCACCACCTTTGGTCAAACAAATTAATAAAAAGTTTTCGGACTTTTTGGACTTGCAATAATGGAATGTAGAAAAGGATTGAAAATAAAGTATTGAAGAATACAAAGCGCTTCTACACATTTTTATAACAACATGAAAAGACAGATTGAATTTTGAAAATTTTGGAACTCGCCGGGTATTTTCTTATTTTGTTATTTAATTACAGACAAATAATTTAATATTTTTTTTGGATTTTTTAAATAAATTACAAATTAATATAAAATTTATTTAAAAATATTTAAATTTTAGTGTCATGCTCATCAAAAAAGAACATTCGACTATGGTCAAAAAAATTTAAAGAAAAAACTATCAACATTGGAAAAAGACAATAATTGACTTCTTTACAGTAAGTCAATTGGTACGAGTACAAGTAGTCGTAGCAGTAAATAAAGCACGAAAAATGAATAGTGAATTTCATTTATTTTTTTTTTGCGTTGTGTTTTGTATCATAACTGATAATTTATTAATTTAACGACCATTTTCTTTTTTCTCTCATAAAAAATTTTTGATAAACATTTTTTTTTCTATTACTTTTATTTAAAATTTTTTTTTTTTTGTTTAATTATCTTTAGTTTTTTTTTTATTTAAAATTTATTTTTTAGAAAATTTTATTTTTTTTATTGCCAGTAATTTTAAATTATGTAAATTCATTCATGAGTTGTGAATTGAAAAAATTCAATGGGAAATATGATGTTTACAATCAAACAGATTTTAATTCTGGATTGAAAATTCCTCTTTAGGTTTTTTTTATTTTTAAATTATTTTAATTTAATGTTCAGATAAAAAACTAGAAGTAAATGATACAAAGTTGCACGAGAAAGTATAATTTAAAAAACAGATTCAGCTTACCTGTATTCCGCCAAATGAACAGCAACTTCTCCTTGGTATATTTTTTATACTTTAATAGGTTTTAAAATTATTTTAATATTTTTAAAGATTTACCGATTGAGACAATCTAAAAGAATCAGTTAAAATTATTCCTGGAGGATGAGCCAAAATAGACTACGTGTATTTCAATGGCTTTGTCTTCAATAGGCGGCCCAGTGAGTAATAAAATTTATTTTTTAACAATAGAAAAAAAAGGTGAATGGAGCTAGCCTGTTTATTTGGGTGTCGGTAGGCAATGATGAAACTAGCAAGCAAGCTTACAAAAATTAGCAACAAAAGCAGGTTTAGTCGTTCGTTACAATTAAACCTCAACAAAAAACTGGAGTCTGTGAAGCGTTAGTTTATGGAACTGGACAGGTTTTTTAAGCTATTTTATAAACATAGGTTCTAAAGATGCTAGTTGCTCATTTGGGTGCAGCCAGAAAAATTTATACAAACCACTTGACGTTCGGAAAATAAATGATTTATGGAAAAGTCATCTGAATTATATGTTGAGTTAATTTTATTAATTAAAAAACAATCAGAATTTTATTAAAAATTATAAAAACACATTAAGTTTAATTTTCCTTTTTAGGGGTATTTCTTACATGTCTGCAGAAGCAATATTACAAATTAGGCAACATGCTTGGAAAATAAATAAAAATTATACAATGAGTCTTAGTGATGCGTATATTTGTAAAGATTTTTTAAAACAACTTAATCTGTACTTTCCTTACGTTTGATAGTTACTTTTTGGCGTTAAGGAAGAGGAACACCCCCCAAGCCTATGCAGAAGCTAATGAATTCAAAGAAAATGATTGGGATAGATTGTGAAGAGAATTGCTGCTTTTGAAAAGGTTAATATTTTTGTGTTTTTATAATGTTTTTTTAAAGATTCTGATTTATTTTATTAGATCGTGTTTTTTTTAATATCTCTGGTTTTGTTTTTGCTGTTATTCTGATTTATTTGTTTTGTCAGGTTAATGTTTTAATAATATTCTGTTTAGTTTTTTTCATGTTTTGATTGTTTTTTATATTTGTTTTGTTTTTTATTTATGTTTTCTATTAAATTAATGTTTTGATATATCTGTTTTTAAAAATGTTGTTTATTTTTTAATTAATAAGATAAAATAAACTTCGCCTTCACGCATGCTAGTGTATTACTAGAGGAGAAAAATCAATTTTCATTGCAAATATGTGGTGAATTATTAACATTTCCTGTTAGTAAAATTGAGAGAATAAAATAAAAGATACAAATGGCGCGGTTGACTGCATTTTGTGGAGGTTTCGTTTTCTAAAAATTTATTTATTTTTAAATTCTTTTTAAAAAAGGTTTTTGCTGCAATTAGCAAATGGTCGTCTTTAGAAAAAGGGTTCAGGTTGGGAATTTTGCCGCGGTACAATTATTCAAAAATGTTGGTTGTACTTTTGCTGATCTGTTGTAATTATTCGGAAAAATAATTTTTTATGAAAGGTTATTTTTTGGGCTTCGGGATATTTTTTTTATTTTACTTCTAAAATTTTATCATATTTATGAGCAGTATTAGATTTTTTTTATTTTCATTTTTTAAAACCAAAAAATAATTTTTTAATAAAAGACCTAAGTAAGAGCCTTTTTTTCTTGCCTTTTAATTTTTCTGTGATTTTTTCTTTTTTTTAAAATAATTTAATTTTTTATTTCACAATAATATATCTAAATAATAAAATTATAGAAATACAATAAAAATGATATTAAAAATAAATAAATATTTTAGAATTATAGGAATGCTTCAATAGGTAAATTAGCTTCCCATTTTATTTTAACAATTTTTGCCATTGTTTCACGGCTGTATCGAATAAATTTTCTTATCTAAAAAATTAAATGTTTTTTTCTTAATTATTTTGTGATTGTTTTTTATGTTTTTCTGTTTGTTTTGGATGTTTTTCTGATGATTTATTTATTTTTTCTAAAATTCTGTTTTTTTTAAATTTTTATTCACAAACTCTTTGAGAAAATCTCCACAATATATCCAAATATTTATCTACTGAAAATATTATAAATGTTTAAAGTTCGCAATACTTGAAATTCATGTAATGCAACTTATGAGTCAGTAGTTCAGTGCTATGCCGTAGTTGTCTATTAATATTAATTTTTTTTTAAAATTCTGATTTTGTTCTGATTTTTAATTTTGTTATCTTCTATTTTATTATGTAATTACGTACTGGCTTTCGAATGAACAATCCTGACTAATAATTTCAATATTTCTTTTCCAACATCCTTTTTGTTTACAAACTAAAAATATTAAAACTCAAAAACAAAACTTTAATCTTTTCAACCTCTTAACTTATTACAAATTCCGTCCCATGGTTTAATTCCCACTAGTAGAATTCGTTTTTTCATTAGAGATTGGGACATTTTTGCAAACATTCAAAGCATTTCCATGTTTTTTCTTTCATTTTAAATTTAATTAGTTTTTTTTTTATTCTTTAATACTCGCAAACGATTTTTGACTTGTTTTGTAATAAATCACGACTTTCATATGATCCCGTAACATTTTTGATAAGAGGGAGTACAAAATCAGAAGACCATTCGCTATCCATTGAACTTATGTTTTAATTTAAATTCTGATTTTTTTTTCTGATTTATTTTTAGACATGTTTTATTAATTCTGATTTAGATTTATGTGTGTTTTAGTTTGTCGTGTTTTATCTGATAGAGTTGTTTTTTTAAATTAATTATTTTTAATGTAATACCATCAAACATATGATTATCTTTACACACGTAAAAGAAAAACGGAACAATAGGTAATGGCTCTCATTAATAAGTTTGCTGCGCAAATGTTTAGGTGAATATAATAATAGCAAAACATGGAATAGATGCAAAAAGGTATAAAATGTAAAAAAAAAACTATTTTAAATTGAGGTAATAATAAATATTAAATTTTTTTAAAAAATTGCTTGCAAATTTATTTTTTCTTAATTTTTTGAAATGAAATACATTAAAAAATATTATGTTAAATAACGGGAATAAATAAAATAAAAAAAAGATTATGTTTTTGGGACAATGTGGGACAAAAAAAAGAAGAAAATTAAGCTATGTAAGTAGAGGTTAGGAAAGAATTGAGATATCTTTTCTTCTTTTTTACAAAAATATTTCCGCGTTTGAGTAAAAAAATAATAATTTTATTTATTTATAAAATTATGTGAAGAAAAATAAAGGGAGAGAGTGTTTCAGCTTAAATTTAAATCATTTTTTTCATTACAAAAAAATAATTTAATATTTGGGGGAATTTTTGTAAAAAATTTTTTTAAAATATTAAAAAAAATATAAAGCAAACCTTTTTTTTTTGCTTTTAAAATTATTTTGTTTATTAATATAAAATAATTTGGATATAATCCTATTTTTAGCAACAATCTCAAATTAGATAATTTAAAAAAATTTTATTTTTTCCTATTCATTTTTGCTCCATTTTACATTTTTTATTGTTAAAAAACTTTCTATAATTTCCTTTTTTCTTTTTTTAATGTTTAAAATTCAAAGTATTTAGAGAAGAAATATGCAAAAATCTATTTTTTAATTAAGGATTTTATTTTATTATCAGTAACCAAGTTTTAAAAAACATAAAAAACATGTTTGTTTATATTTGCATTAAAAAGAAATACTGTGTAGGCTCAGTGTCTAGTGGTATGATTTCGCTTCGGGTTGGAGATGGTCCGGTTCGATCACCGGCTGAGCCCTTTCGTTATTCAGTTTAAATGGAAGAAGGCATGAGATTTTTTTATAAATTTTTGTCAACTTTTTTAAGTAGAAATAAAATAAAAAAATGGCAATAAATTATTTATTTTCTTTTGTTTGGAAACGGTTTCGCATTTAAAACAATGAAAGATGAGAAGAAGACTGCTTCTAACCCTTTTATTTTATAAGTTTATTAATCATAATAAAAAAAAATAATTCACTATATTAACTGGGAATACAACAGTTCAGCAAAAATAAATATTATGAAATTAAAAAATAAAAAAAAAATTATTTGTATTGATTTTAACTTTATTTTTTATTAATTATTTTTGTGATACAAGGAATGCTGTTTAAGCTTTTATTAGAGTTTATTGTTAGTAATTATATTAAAATTTTTAAATGTTTTGAAGAAAATTAAAAAAAAAAACTTTCAGGAAATATAGAAACAAACAGTCCCCAAAACACAAAACTTGTTTAAACATTTCCGGAAATAAGTTTTAAAGTTTTAAATAAATTATTTTCTTCATAAAACATTTTAAATTAATTCTGAAAAACATAGAAAAATATCAACAAAACATGTGGACTATTTCCGTGCAGACTAATATAAACCCTATTGCAACCCAAAACAACGATAAAAACTTTTATAATCCCCTTACTTCAAAAAGGAAAAAAGAAAAAGGTGCTAAAAAAGAAAAGAGACTGAAAATAATCTTTGAAGATATGAAAAAAAGATATGGATGAAAAAAGTTGCGACTCAAGTGTCTGTTGGAAATGATAAACCTGAAGTACCAGGAGAGAAGAAAAATCAAAAAGAGCTGCCAGATTGTCCAAAATTAATTTCCTCTGCTCTTTTCATGCGTTAATTTTGTGATATTAAAATATAAAAAAATTAAAACGTTAGAGATAAATATATTTTAAGAAAATAATTATCTTTTAAAAACCAACAAGTTGCAAAAACATTACTATTAAATAAAACACATTCCGGAAAAAATACAAATAAAACTTTTCTTAAGAACATTTAGTTTAAAAACAAATTAAAATATTCCGGAAAGAAATGTTTTAAATTGCTAACTACATATAAAAAAATTAAAATGTTTATAATTTGTTTTGCACAAACAATAAATAACCAAGTATAAGGTTTTCTCATTAAAATAAATATACACCTGCTTATTATGATAATATAAAAGGGTAACTTTAAAAAAATAAATTAAATAACATAATTTACAATTAACAATATATTTATAAATGTCTCACCAAATTTCGAGCCTGTACTTTTTGATGTAGGTGGTGTTATTGTTGATTACAAGGATCGAGCAAAAATATTTTAAAATAAACCTTTATAAAATGGAGTAAAATTGAACTTTATTAAAAATTGCTAAATTAGTGAAGAGAAAACACCCGCCTCTTTGAAACGTTTAGAATCATTTGACGTGTGGCTTGATTAAAACCAACAGATATAAAACCAGAATTTTTTATCACTTCTGGGGCGTAGTTTGTAATAATTTACAACTAAAAAATTTCCTAATTAAGAATCACAATGTACAGTTAAAAGATCTGCAGTTGTAAAGAATATGGGAGAAAAGGTAGGTGTTTTTAAAGTACAAACACATTGTTCGAATTTTTAATATAAAAACATTTCTTTAATAACTATTCCGGAAACCAAACAACAGGTTCAAAAACAAAACATTCAGGAAAAACTGTTTTTAAAATAATATTTTAAACATTTGCCGGAAAACTAGTTCAGTCTTCAAAAATAAAATATAAACATAATTAACAACATATTGTCTTAGAATCCAATTGTGAGCGTGCCATTGATTTAATACAAAAATCCAGGAAAACTACAAACTTGCAATCTACTAATAAGGATTTGGAAGGAGGAGCAAACAACTGCATTTATTGAACCTTTGATCATCGATTCATTATATAATGAATATTGCCCAGTAATTGGCCATAGAAAACCTGATGCTTCTTTTTATGAGGTATTCGTATATCAATTAAAAAATAATTTATTAAAGTATGCTCTGAATAAAATGGAATTGACAGCAAGTGAGTGCGTTTTTATCGATGATTTGGAGAAAAATTGCTTAGGTGCCGAAGCTGTTGGAATTAAAAGCATTTGGGTAAAATTAATACATAATAAATATTTCCGGGAAGAATTTTAAATAAATGATATAATCTATTTTCTTTCCGGAAAAGTTCGCAAACAGAAAATCAAATATTAAAGAAGAACATTAAACATACCAAACATTTAAAGTAATGAAATACCACATAAAAACTTATCAAAACATCAAAACAAAAAATCTGAACTTATATTTATTTGTTAGCTAAAGAAGGAGGATTATATAGCAGCGCAATAATACACAGTTGGAAAAAACTTTTGTAACTTAAATTGCTTTAAGAGTTCAACCTGAACAATTATTGAAGTTTATAAAATAACTATAAATAATTATTTTTTATTGATTATTTTCCATCAAATTGAATGTTCAATTAAACAAACAATTTTATATTTATTTTTTCTCATCTAATAATTATCAATAAAATAAATAGTTTTAAAAACACATATTGGGTAATATAAAAATAAATAATAAATTACCTTCTCTATTTTGATTAAAATTGTTGGGCGATAATAAGTAAATAAATATTTTTTAAATGGGAAAACTCATTAAGATATACATAATTTTATTTTCTTTTTAAATTATTTAAACACTTTATTTTTTAATGATAAGAACATTAATTAAATTTTTAAAAACTAAGAAATATCTTTAAAAATAATAAAAATTACGTAAATATTTACTTTGTACAAACAGATGATACAAAATTATTATTTGCTTTACACTAAATTATTTTTAAAACTTTTATTTTTTTCTTTACTTTGTAATTAATAAATAATATTTTAAAATTAAATAAATTAAAAATATAATGACATTTGTGGAAATTTATTACTGTCAAGCTCTAGTGCATCTATTGGCCATAGCAATCTGTTTAATTCTAGTGAATAAAGCCTTTTAGAATATCAGTAAAAAATTGTAAAATTTAAATTTAATTGGTTTTTTAGTTTGCCACACCTCACCACTTACTGGGACCATTTAGAGATTTTAACTTAAACCGAAAATTTTAGAAAAATTGTTTGGAAGGTAAATTGGTTGGACCCTGAGTCAATTGTTGTTGAAAACAAGTAAAATTTTTTTATATTAAAAAATATTTCTTTAAAAACAATATTTAAAGATACATTATATACATTGACAATGGACGGGAAATGTTTTAAAGATTGTTAATGGGAAAATTGTAAAAACTATTCCAATTACTAAAAACAAGGGTTGCGAAGGTTAAAAATATTTAATTTAACGTAAAAAAAAATAATTTTTATTTTAGCATTAACACGCCAAAGTATTTCTTACTGTGGACGCCCCATTAGAATTAGGCGTAAACATGATAAAACAAATTTATTGTAGCAGTGCTGTTTTTGGTATTTAGGAATAGATTTTGAGAAAGTAAAATAATGTTTTGATGATTATAAAATAAAAAACATTAATAAAAACTCAAATCACAAAAATAACAACATTACAATATAAAAAAAAACAAAACAAAAACATATTAAACTTTGTTGTACAAAATGTTTTCAAAAACATAAATATTTTCCGGAAATATTTATGCGTGTTTTTTGTAGAACTGTAGAAAACTTTACTTTCAACTACAACGCCAATTAATGGAGTAAAAATGCGTTTTCCTGATCGGACTTTGATTACGAGGGATAAGGATACAATTTGATGTATTTAGTGGACGCCGTCTACGCGTTATGGTTATTTAGATTTTATGCTTTCCTTCATAGAACATGGGGTGATGGAAGGTGATTAGAAAAAAATAATAATAAATTAATTTTATTTAAGAATAATTAAATAAAAATTAATTCTGGGGAAACGAGTATTAATTGATGATTAGATAGATTTCCCTAAATGGGTACAAATGCTACTGATTAAAAGAGGTAATTCAATTTTATAAGTAAAATTTAACACTTTTAAGTCATTTTATTTTGTGAAGTGCACACAGCTCGGATTCCTTATCGGTAAAATAAATTTTTTTAAATAACTCTTAATTTGGTTTTTTAGATATTATTTTGCGGAGAAAAGCAAGGCCCGTACTTGAATTATTTATGATAATCTTCCAGGGATTCCAGAATAATATTAGAATGTCAGTTCTGGTACTTCTTTTTACGTGGCATTATTTAGCCATCGAGACTGCTGAAAATCCCGATTTATTTCAACGGACTTGGGATTGTTTATGACAGAAAAGTTTTGGGGAATGGTAATTAATTTATAATTGGAAACTTAAGAATAATTACACTGTTTTCCGGAAAGTATTGATGTTTTAACTCTAGTATACTCATATCCGGAATGTTAATTTTTAATTATATTATACAGTTAAATATAAGTTTTGAAAAATTCTGGAAAAGAATATAAAATTTATAATGTTTTAAATGATGTTTAGATGTTTAATCTTTTTTATTTTATTCTTTTCAATGGTTAGAATATTCCAATCAACCCCCCCCCCAATTGTAGATTTACTTTTCGCATAGATCATACGGAATAGTTTTAGAAAATTGATTTTTAAATTGCAAAAAATAATTCGTCCTTTCACGATCCACAAGGAAAACATAATCAAAGATATTTCACGAGTAATAATAAGTGTAAATAATAAAAAAATTTTATTTAAAAAACTATTTTAGCTTGCCGATGATGGTGGGAATTTATTATTTAGCAAAGTTCAAACACACAAATATATAGGAAAGATGAGTAAAATTGATTTAAAAAAAATATTTTATATTTTTATAAGAACAAAAATAAAACTAAAAATTATTAGAGTTATAAACTTTATTGCAAAATATAACAGACCAATGTTCATCTATTATAATTTACTAATAATTTGGACTTTTTTTTTTACAATTCGTCTTCTTTTTCACTCTGCTTCTTATTAAATTAACAGTTGGCTGTGTTTTACACTTTTACACAACACGTTTTTTTAATCATATTTTACATAGAAATTAATTAAAATGTTTTTAAGAACGAGCTTTGACTTTTGAAAACTCAACCACGGAAATGAGTTTTATTTTAATAAACTTCTGGTTTTTTCAAAAGTTTATTCTAGTGTTTATTTTCAAGTTATAAAACATGTTTTATAAAAAACTGTTTAAACAGTGTACTAGTTTAGAAAACGAAAAATTATTGTAATATATCCGGGAAAGTTTTCCAGAAAAAAATTAAATAAGTTAATTAACGTTTATTTCAGGATTTATTCATGTTAGCAATTTATTCTTTGTATTATTTATTTCAATTAAACATTCTATTTATTAAAAAATTAAATAAATTTAATTTATTCTTTTTGTCTATTTCCTAATTTAAATTCCCGTTTTTAAAATACCTTAATTTTATTTCTTTGTTTAAAATACACCCTTCAGTTTTTAACATTCTTGTGCCATTCTTTTTCTGAATAAAATTGTGTTACAATGTTTATGGTTTTCATAGAACGAAAAATGTTTTTAAATAGAAAATGAAAATTACTATACACTAGTTGATTTTAATAATCGAGAATGCTATGCAATTAAAATTTTTAAAACGGCAAATAAAAGGTATTGACAAAAAGGGTTTTAAGAAAATGGAGAATGTAAATGTTTACCCACAAAAAAATAATTTTTTTAAGACAACGTTTAAAAATGTTTTTATTCTTTAAATTTTGTCCTTTCCAATTCAATAATTTAAAAAGGAAAAAGTTGTTAAAAATTTAGGGGAAACAACTTGCTTAATTGTTATAACTTGGCCTGGATGCTAAAGAAACAAATATTTACATTCTTTGCAATGGAAAAGTAAAAAAAAATATTTAAACCTAATGAAACATTTCAAAAACATTTAAAACTAAATTTAAAACACAAAAACTTAAAAACATATATAAAAATAAACATAAAACATTCGAAAACATTAAACAAAAATACAATGTTTGGAACTTCATATTTTCCGGAAATAAAATATTACGGATGTTTTATTAATTTTTATTTTAGATGTTTGCTTTATACTTAAAATTTAAAAAATGTTATTTTACCTAGCTTATATTTATTCACCTTTAACATCTGTAATTATTTTCTCATTTTTCATTTTAAAAAGTATAGGCCTTTTTAATTACATAAAATTGATTGCTTGTATACAAAAAAAAAAATAATTTTTCTGATAAACTTGAAAAATTATATTTTATGGAATGAAACCCAAGCAAACTAAGCGTCTTAGAATTTTTAATTTTCTATAAATCTAGTTAGTGGGAATCAAATTTCTTTTAAAAAATAAAAAAAAAATCCGAATTAAGGATTGAGAATAAAAGGAATCTGTTGGTTGCAAATGATGCCAATAATATTAATATATCTCTTTTTTCATTAGCTTTTCGTGACTTTCGCACATCTTGTCTTCGCCACAAAAACCTCTCACATTTTTTATTTTTTTTTAACTTTAAATCTAGGCTTGTGTGTGAATTATGCATATGTATAAAAATGTCCTGAGGATTAGTTAAAATAATAGAAAATTAAAAATATAGCACCGCCCCAAATATCTTTTCATTTGTCAATACAAATGAGATATAAAAACATTAAAAATTTATTTATGCTTTTCAAATTTGGTTCTGTATTATTAATTATTGATTCAAAAATTATTTATGAAACTTTTCGGAAAGTTTTTTTTAAAAGTAAAATTCCTTGAAAATAAACTTAACCGAGAACATTATTTTATCGTATTGTCAGATTAAAAAAATTCGCTATTGTAAGATATCGGAAAGTATTTTTTAAAGAAAAACCTTAGTTTAAAAAGTAATCTTAACAGCCTGCATATTAATTAATTAATACATAAATTAATAATGTCATTTTGTTATTCTTAAAAATAAAAATTTTTAATCCTGAAAATTTTAAACAAAA
This sequence comes from Meloidogyne graminicola, assembly GCA_036172905.1. Classification (NCBI taxonomy): domain Eukaryota; kingdom Metazoa; phylum Nematoda; class Chromadorea; order Rhabditida; family Meloidogynidae; genus Meloidogyne; species Meloidogyne graminicola. The sequence goes on from JARPZY010000004.1 coordinate 2,303,962, forward strand.
AGTTTTATTTAAAGCACTAACCATTGCTTCTAAAAATGCACATAATTAATGCATAGAAGATTTTATTATTATTTCTTGTATTTTTGCGTCGTTACCATGTGGTTTTTTTTTGTTATATCGTATTGTTTCATATTGTATTTTTGAAGCAAAATTTTAAATTAATACGAGTATATATTGGAATTTACCATTTTATATACTACAAAAAAATTAATAATTTTTCATGACAATTTTTTCTAAAATTTAAAACTTTTTCATAAATATTTTCAGATATTTTTCTCAAAAAAAAAAAAATAAAAAATGTTTTTTTGTAAAATCTTTCTTTTTTAAAATACTTATCATAAATAGAATAATTTGTAAATATACAAAATAAAGTTAATTACCTTTAGTAAATAATGTACCAAAATATTAAAAAAATATTTATAATTTTTTAGATTTACTAAAAAAATAGTTTACAAATGAAAAAAAATAACTAAAATCCAATTCTGCCTCAAAATATGTGAGAACATCTCCTTTATTAATACTTAAAGGAAACACAAGCTTCTACTTCTTCCAGTAAGACTTTCTACATTACGGTTACTGTATGTTTTTTTACAAAATATTTAAACAATACAAAAGTCCTTAGAAACTTTCCGGAATGTATTAATAATGAAAAATATTCCGGATGTTTTACAATCAAATAAAACAGCCATAAATAAATAAAAAATAAATTTAAATAAATTTCAGAGAGCATTTATGGCACCAGCAACAAAAGACAGTCCCTTCTAATCAAGCAAAAAATCTAATATAAAAACGAGCATTTGAGTCTTTTTGTAAATTTATAATTATTTTTAAAGAATATTGTTTCATTAAGGGCACTCCAGGTTTTACTGGCTTGGACAAACGATCATTGATTCATTCACTGGCCTGGATTTACTGGATAGATAAACGCCTCATTGATTCATTTAGGGGAAAAAGGATTTAAAGGAATGGACCATGAGAGCCTTTTGATTCTTTTGTAAATTTTAAGGGTTTTTAAAAATACAAAAAAAATACAAAGAAGTAGTTCCGAAATAAGTGTATATAAAGGGAAACTTTACGGAATAAATTCTAAAATCTTCCGGAATACTACAATAAAAAAACAATTGTTTAGAGTTCTCCAGGTTTTACCGGTTGTGACAAACGTTCATTGGAACTCCTTCATTGCCCTGCTTTACCGGATTAGACAAAACGTTCAGCATTCGATTCTTTGTGGAAGAGGTTTACCGGATTGGATAAACGTGGCTTTTGACTCATTACCGGAAAAAGGATTGACAGCTTGACAAAAAGAACTTTTGAGTCATTTATGGGCCGGCTTTACGGACTGGATAAACGAGAGCTTTTGATGCTTTTGTTGGACGAGGGATTACTGGAATGGAAAACAACAAAACAAAATATTTTTAAAAATTTTTTTTAAAGAAAAAAAGAAAGAACAGCCAATATATGTGTTGATTAAATATATCCTCCTATAATTTTTTACCCTCAATTTCTCTTTTTTTTTTATTTAAAAAATTTTTCTTTGTGGTAAAAAAGTTTTTTATAATTTTTAAAATGAATTATAGTGATAAATTAAATTACTTTATTTTTATTTTAACAAAAAAAAATTTTTTTAATAATTAAAAATTCGTCCAAAGATATAGTTAACGAAAAAAATCTAATTTTAGTATCAGAACAATTTTTTTAATCTTATTTTTAGTCTTTTTCCCTTTTCTTCTTTAATAATTAATCCATTTTTTTAATTTCCCTCACAAGCCAAAAAATTAAAAAAAAAAATTCTGTGCATAATTACTAAAAGTTAGAGAAAAAAGTGAAATACAACCGCCGAAATGAAGAGAGTATTTATTTGTATGAGTTTTTAATGAGAAAAAAATTTTCCTAAAATTAAAATAACAATTCACCATAATTTATCAAAATATTTTTCATTAAAAAATCGGGATTTACATAAATAAAATATTATTTTCATTATTTTAAAAAAATGTTGTAAAAATAAAAATGTGCGAAAGTAAAAGGTTACAAAATGTTTCTCGTTAAACCTCTGCGTTTATTAAATTTATTTTAATATTTTTTTATTTATTATTTAAAAAGTTTTTTTATTATAAATTTAGTAGTAGAAAATTAAAGTGTTCTTAAAATATAATTAATTAAAAAATACCTAATTGTTTAATTTTTCTTTTAATTCTCTTATTTTAAGTAAAAAATTATTAAAAATGTTAAAAATTAATTTTTTATTATTATTTTTAATAATCTAATGAAACTATCCAATGTAAGAGACCAATGCCATAACAAAAGAAAAAGAGAGAGACCTCAATTTTGGTCCTTTAACCAGCCTTCTTTTTTCTTTGCCTAAAAAGCAACTGAAAACCAATATAATAATTTAAAAATAATTTTAAAAAATAATTAACTAGATCAGTAGAAGATTATTATGATGCTGTTAAAGAAGATGAAGAATTAAATAAAAAAGAAAAATTAAAAGAAGACGAAACTTCTAGTGCTTTACATTTAATGACAGCATTAAAAAACAAATAGTAACCCTTTATTTCCAAATTTAGAAAATAGAAAACAGTGAAAAACAAGGAAAAAGAAGAGATAGGTCTGAACCGTTTTAATTTATTATAAGTGAATGACAGGGGAAAATATTTGATATCATTCGATAGAGAATTGAATAGCCTACAAAATGAAGTAAAAAAATAAAATTAGACATTAGTGTAGGAAAAAAGTTTGTGCGACCAAAAAAACGAAGAAAAAACGCCAATTTTTTCATTTTTTGAATAACTTTTTTGGCTTTTGAAAGAAAACTTTTAATTTTTTATTTTATTTATAAGAATTTAATACTTATTTAAAAAAAATATAAATAAAATTTTTTATAGAAAGTTCGGCCGAAGAGAATGATTCAAATAAACGGTTTCTTGTTGATTATGATGGTGTGCAGAGAATTGGTTTGTCTAATATTGAAGAATAGAATATTTTTATAGGGATTAAATAAATTAATTTAATTTTAATCCCACGTAAAAAATACTAATAAAATTACGGTAAAAACGTACCGTTTTTATAATAAATCATTAAAACTTGCCGATAACAATAATAAAATGTAAATTTTACAAATTTCAGGAGAAGATACAATAACAGCAATAGAATTATATATTTATACTTCCTGGAAAAAGTACTAAAAATATTAAAAAATAACAAAAATAAATTATGGAACAAATGTTATATGAGTCAAAGTTTCTGAATAGTTGGCACTAATTTTTTATTGTTTCCCTTCATTTTTCCTACTTTAAAGTTCTGCCCATAAGCAGTTGTATTTTACCAATTTAATAAATTTTTACCAAACTGGTAATTTCCACTTTTTATCCATTAATTTTTAAAATTTTATTATAATTTTTGTATTAAATCTTGTTCAATCAAAGGCCCCTTTTAGCAGCATTAATTCACGCCATTTTTCTTGACTATAAACAGTTTGTTGCTTTGCTTTAAATTGATGATATTATTTTTAAAAATAATTTAAAAATTATAAAATTACCGTTGTATTAGTTGATTGTGCAGATGGAATAATTATATAATCCAGCAACATGAAGCAAAAGACCGAATAATAATTATCCAATTTTTAATTATATCATCACAACTTTCTCCAAAATACATTCTCTTTAAAGAAACCTTGTATATTTCCCTGTTGTCTGTTTTTCCGGAAAGTTTTATTTTATTAAATGTTTTTTGTTATTTCAGAAATATTTTTACAAAAATTGTTTTAAAATCCAATGAGAGTATATGTTTCAGGTTTATTTATTTTTCAAAATTGTAACTTCCAAGTTTAAGTATTTTCAATTTAATAAAAAGAAATTAAAGTGAAATGTAAGGGAAAGGTAAAAGTCAGACAGGAATATATGCGCTACCATGATTTACTCAAACTAATTGATTGTAATAAAAATCGAATGCATTTTTTAATAATTTTTAAATTAATTTTAATGTAAAATTTTTATTTTTTTTTTAAATTTTAAATTCAAAATTTTAATTGTAAAAATTAATAATTATTTTATCAACATTCCTCCCTACGCCGCAAAAGAATCGATTATTTTATTTGTTTTGCACTCTTACCCCTCTCTAGTTTCTCGTATAAAAAACGCCCCTTGGCTTTACATCTGGACCGGCATAACATTTACTTTCTTTTTTACAAACAAACAAACCAGTCAAACAAAATCATTCCAAAAAACAAGAATAATTTATTTTCATTTTTAAAATATTATTTTTTACTTAAAAAATCGGTAAAAAATTATTTTAAATTAATTTAAAAATATTTTTTCTTTTCAGTTAATGATTCAAGCAGAGGATCGTGCCCATCGTGTAGGACAACGTGATTCAGTTCAAGTTCAATATTTAATAGCAAAGAATACAGCAGACACTCTAATTTGGGATTTAGTTGGGTCAAAATTACAAGTGCTTGGAATTGCTAATTTGGCTAATGAAACGTTTATTTTTTAAATTAAATTTAAATTTTTTTTTAAAAAGATATGCTGATGCTGACAAAAGCAGTAAATTATGTACAAATAGTCAAAAAATTACTGATTTTTTTGAAATGTTAAATAAATTGGATGAAGATAAAAAAGATAATAGAGAAGAAGAAAATGATGTGTTGTCATTAGATTTAATTACTGAAGAACCTGTTTTGAAGAAAATTAAATATTAAAAAGGGGTATTTATTTTTAATTTTTTTTTGCCTTTATTTGTTCTCATTTTGTGCCTAATTTTAAACTTCTATTGAAAGTTTTTTTTTATTTATTTGAGAAAAAAAAATTTAAAAAGAAGTGAATTTATTTTTGAATTTTTAGGTAATTTTTTCTTTAAATTTAGATTAAATGAATTTATGTCATTTTCAATTTAAAAAAATTTCCTAAAAATTCTTCAAAAAACCCTTCCTTTTTAATAAATAAAAACCTTTTTACAAAAATTTGTTTATTTAAATCAATTTTCATTTTCTTTCCTAATAGAGTCTAATTCGTGTAAATCTAAAGCATCTTCAGGTATTGGTTGTATTTGCACTGATGGAGAATTCCTGACTAATCGAATATTTTCAACTATTTCAGTTTTTATAGCAGATAAATACTGAAAAAAAATTAAATGAGTAAAAATGGTATATTTCCGGGAAAAAAATTTAAAAAAGATTCCGGAAAGATAAATTTTATCCGTAAAAAAATAACTATGGTATAATTCCGAAAAAAATAGAAAAGTTACTTTTACTTCTTTAAAAAATTAATACTTTATTTCTTTACCTCTTTACTATTCATATTCTCTATTCTTTTAGGTAAATCACTTCTCAATGTAAATTCAGGTGCAAAATATTCCAAATATTCAGAATTGTCCGGAATTTCATTGCTAATTTCCTGATCTCTATCAACCAAAATAGCAGTTTCATAAGTCCAACATCTAGCTACATTTCTTAATGTATATCCACCTCCTCCAAGAACTAAAGTTGGTAAATTTAGGCTTTTGACTAGCCTGACACATTCACTTTAAAAAAGACTTTAATTAATAAAAAAAATAAAAATAATACCCTGTCCATCAAAGCTTAAATTAAAACATCCAAGCCTATCCGAGCCAAGAGAATCTGCCCCACATTGAAGAACAATTACTGAAGGATTATAATTTTCAACAACTGACAGAATTACTGGCTTGAAAACTTTAAAAATTGATTTAAAAAAATATTTTTAAATTTAAACCTCCATGATAACTTTCATCATCAATTCCCCACGTAAGGTACATTAACTGAAAAATAGCGTCCTTGTCCCATTCCAATGTCGTACATATCGCCTGTTCCTTAAATAGAAAATAAATTTAAAATTTAATTAAAAATAAACCTGGGAAGAAATAATTTCCATAACGATGAAAAGAAACAGTCATAACTCGATCTGTTAGATTAAAGGCTTCTTGAACACCATCTCCATGATGAATATCAATATCAATGTAAAGAACTCTTAAAAATAAAAAAATAATTTTTTAAGTTTAAGGAATAATTTCAAAATACCAAAAAGGAATATAATTAAAAAATGAAATCTAAGAAAAAAACCTAGTTAACCAAAAAAACTTTCAGTCCCCTCCACAATATTTAATTAAATTAACCTAGGAAAATATTTAAGCAATTCAATAATTCCAATAACAATATCATTAACATAACAAAAACCAGAAGCTTCAGATTTCTTTGCATGATGTAGACCACCACTCCAATTAAAATTTCAATACTGATTGCCCCTTTTTTTTAATTA